>OX123209.2:2790000-3390000 GCA_944739405.2 Euclidia mi
TCCATTCTTTTGACAATGTTAGCTCCCTTAATTCCGATCCTTGAATATTACCTACACGCCTGCCTACCCCTTCGGGGAAACAGGCTTGAGTCTATAAAAAAAAAAGTTTTACCTTTGTATTACATCATTGTTCAATTGTATATGTTATTGTTATAATTATGCATTGTTGATTATGTCCATATGTTGTTATAATGAGTAATGAATTGTTTACATATCAATATGTTGAATAAGATACTGTATGTGTCATCAAATATAAGCATTTTGTCCTTTATATCAATACTAGATAAGCCCGCGGTTATACCCCGGTTATTTAAGGCTACTGCTCCGCTCCCGTGGCTGATAGCGTGATGTTATATAGTCTAAAACCTTCCCTGATTAATAGGCTATCTAACACTGGCAGAATTTTTCAAATCGGACCAGTAGTTCCTGAGGTTAGCGCGTTCAACCAAACAAACTCTTCAGCGTTATATATTAGTACTAGATGAGCCAGCGGTTACACCCGCGTTATTTAAGGCTACAGCTCCGCTCCCGTGGCTCATAGCGTGATGTTGTATACCCTATAGCCTTCCTCGATAAATGGGCTATCCAATACAAAATAGTAGATAAATCAAATTGGACCAGCAGTTCCGCAGATAAGCGCGTTCAACCAAACAAACAAACGAACTCTTCAGCTTTTAGATTAGTATAGATAAGTAGAAGTAAACATTACATAAAAAGCAATCTTTAGGTCAACTGGTTTTATATAAGTAGGTACCTTTACCTTAGTGTAACCGGGTCAACAACGGTGTGACTATAAGTCGTGGTCAACTAAGCTAGTGGGTATTTGTGAGTATAATTAGGGTCGTATTACGTCACATTATCCTCCTTGCGTTATCCCAGTCGCGTATTTACAGACTATACAAGGCCAAAACGCAGCCATAGGGAACTGGTCGCGTACATATTGTAATGCTATATTTAAATCTGTGATTACAATATATACACGAATTTTGCGTACAGCTCGTGTATACCTAGTTCGTAACGTGAATACATGCGTCCTAGTCCCGGACTATACTACATATTAGTTACACCTGCCTGACAAGACAAGAGATATAGTCTAGTGAAATAATGGTGCATATATGAAACTAGAGGACGCCAGCAGCTACGCCTGCATTATTTTTTTAATTTACCCGTTTTGGCCGATCCCGTGGGAATTTCGGGAAATCCCTTCTTAGTGCACCCCTACGGTCCCCAAGGAACATACATGCCAAATTTCAGCTTCCTGTGCCCAATAGTTTCGGCTGTAGCGTGTCTGTCAGTCAGTCAGTAACGCAAGGATTTTATATATTAAGATAATATTTGAACTTTATTAGTGGAGGATAAAATTTTATGTAATTCAAGTAACTAAATAGGTTATGTAAGGTTCTCTTTTGACCCTTAACCCAAACATAGGAGCCCTGCGAAGCAGGGCTCCGTCAACTTAGTTTATTAAAAACTATTTAATTGGACATAATGTCTACTTACCTACATATTATATTTGTGATATAATATAATATAATGAATGCCTTACAAAATCCAGAATAATCTTCAGATCTATACACGATTAGTCCGTATGCGTACTGGCACTGTATATTATGGTATAAGCAAGTCAGTTAGATCACTACGAAGTATACTCGAGTATTTGCGAACTAATCGTGTATAGATTGTAAGAACTCAGCAAAAAAGTTATTTCCAATCTATACGCGATTAGTTTCACACCCCTGCGTTCTGGCCTTGTATATAATGTAAATACGCATCCCAGTCTGACCTCCGCAACCCGAAAGGATAGCGATATTCTATGGTTTAGACTAGTGTCAGTTTATTTAGTATGTACTTGTCAAAGATCTTCATGACAACCGGGACCGACGGCTTAACGTGCTCTCCGAGACAGGACAAGCTATAATTAACAATTTAATACCCACATAACTCCGAAAAGTCAGTGATGCGGGCCGTGGATTCGAACCCGATACCCTCTGCATGAAAATCTCCACTAGTCTATCGCTGTTTAAAATAACAAAAATAATTAAACGTACGAATCGCCTCGCGCGTAGACTTGACGAGTTTCAGCCGCCCGAACAGGCCGGTTTTCGAGGAGGATACGGGCACCAGACCACATACACACAGTGCGGCAGATTATACAGAAGACAGAGGAATATAATCAGCCCCTGTGCTTAGAGTTTGTGGAATATGAGAAGGCCTTTGACTCCATTGAAACCTGGTCTGTTCTGGAGTCCTTGCAACGGTGCCAAGTCGATTGGCGATATGTCCAAGTGCTGAGAGGTCTGTATGACGACGCGTCTATGACCGTCCAAGTACAGAACCAGCAGTCGGAACCTATCCATCTGCATCGAGGTGTGAGACAAGGGGATGTTATCTCCCACAAATTGTTCACAAATGCAATGTAGGATATGTTAAAGACGCTGCACTGGAAAGGACCCGGTGTTAACATAAACGGCGAGTACCTCTCACACCTAAGATTTGCAGACGATATCGTCATCGTGGCTGAAACCGTGCAGGACATGCAGTATATGCTGAGCAGCCTAGTTGATTCTTCTGCTCGCATCGGTCTCCGGATGAACTTGGAAAAAACCAAGATAATGTTCAATGAACATGTCTCTCCAGAACCGATTACCCTAAATGGGGTACCTCTCGAAGTTGTTCAGGAGTACGTCTATACGTCTACCTTGGGCAAACTTTGCAGTTTGATAGAAACAACTTCGAGAAGGAGGCTGGCAGACGAATACGGCTGGACTGGGCAGCATATAGGAAACTTCGTCAAGTCTTTTCGTCACCCCTACCGCAAAGCCTTAAGACAACGGTCTTCAACGAGTGCGTCCTACCCGTTATAACTTACGGAGACGAGACGTGGACACTAATGGTGCGACTGGTCCACCAATTTGAGGTTGCTCAGCGAAGTCAGCGAGCTATGAAGAGGGCTATGCTCGGAGTTTCTCTGAAGGATGGAATTCGCAATGAAGTGATCCGACAGACAACCAAGGTATTCGACATAGCTCAAAGAATTAGCTAGCTGAAGTGGCAGTGGGCCGGCCACATTTGTCGAAGAACCGATAACCGCTGGAGTAGTCGTGATGATGAATAATGAAACATACATTACGTCATATGATTATAGACAATTATAGAAATTACAATAGGCAAATAGTATCATTGCGCAGAGTCGGAAAACTGGGCATCAAACCGTATACCAACCCGTCTGACCAGCGTGGTATAGTAGACCAAATCATACTATTGATCCAAAATGATATTGTGACGTGAAGTAGGAAACCACACTAGGAAGTTAGGAACCCACAGGAATTGAGCTAGATCAATTTTCGTGGGGAATACCTAAGCCCAATCCTAAACAATAGGGAATATACGTGTGATTCAGATATAAGCGAATATATTTTTATGACATTATTTATCGGTAAACAAAGATACCTCTAACATTATTATATATTTAAACACTCTAAAATCGCGAACATTAATTAATAAAAGATGGTTTTACAAGCGAAATTTAAAATGTCAAAACGCAACGCTATTGCCTAGACACCAACGTGACGTCACAGTTCGCAGCGGATATGTCAAAACAGCACCAGACATTTGACTAAGATGTTAAAACATTTGACAGAGTTGACAGTTAAGAACTCAAACGTTGCGAACGCTGACGTAACTACAAATCGCGCTAAAATGGGGTGCTTAAACCAGCGTTGCAATTTTCAACATTTAATTTGAAATTAATGTTGAGTTCTTCACGGCTAATATTTTTTTACGGTTTCATATTAACGTAAATAAATGGTATCAACAATAAAAAAAAACATGCATATTCCCTATTGCAACTCCTTACATTTTTAGGGTTCCGTACCTAAAAGGTAAAAAACGGGACCCTATTACTAAGCCTCCGCTGTGTCTCTCTGTCCGTCTATCTGTCTGTCACCAGGCTGTATCTCATAAACCGTGATAGCTAGAAAGCTGACATTTTCACAAATTATGTATTTCGGTTGCCGCTATAACAACAAATAAAATATATATATATATATATATTAAGGGGTCCCATACAAAAAACGTGTCTTTCGTATTTTTTGCTCAAAATTACTAACTGTAACCGATAGACGCTTTTAATTTTCACAGAATATGTAGTTGTCTATTACCTTTCAAAATAAATAATTAAATAAAAATAATTCGGGCAAGTGCGAGTCTGACCCGCGCACCGAGGGTTCCGTACGAATTTTACCTTATTTGAAGTTGAATTACGCTAGTCCTCTAAATCTGTATGAGCGCCCATACAACTTAGAGAACTACCTTAAATGGAGTCTACTATGTATGTATGGGGACACCGTTAAATTTTCCACTTTTTTGTAATTGTTCCTTTATTTGTGCTGTAAGACCCTGCTTTTGGCCAAATTTCGTGATTCTAGTTCAACGGGAACTACCATATAGGTTTTCGACCCAAAACCTATAGGGTACTTACGGTTGACCTAGAATTGTCAATTTTGGTCAAAACCAAGGTCTTACAGCACAAGTAAAGGAAAAATTCCGAAAATTAAAAAAACTTGAAAATTAAGGTAAATTTTGGTACTTACAAGTTTTCGCAAAAATCTAATTTTGACCATATATTTTTATTGGGTTGACCCAGGATCCTGATTTTCATACACCTAATAGCAAACATAGACCTTAGTATCTGGTATAAATTTCAATTTGCTAGGTCCACTCGTTCCTGAGAAAATCGGTGGTGACACACGGACAGACAGACAGACAGACAGACGGACAAGAAAGTGATCTTATAAGGGTTCCTTTTTTTACCTTGAGGTACGGAACCCTAAAAAAAGTAAATAATATAGGGGGGCTCCCATACAACAAACGTAATTTTAAAGCAATTTGTTACTCGATCTTAATAAGCAGGTAGAAACTTAAAAAAATATTTAAGTAGGTAGGTATACATACAGCGAACGTGATTTTCTTTTATAGATGATGATACGGAACCCTTCGTGCGCGAGTCCGACTCGCACTTGTCCAATTCTTTATTTATATTTTATATAGACTCACTCCTTTATCCGCGAAGGGGTAGGCAGACGCGTAATATTACACCAACATTTCTCCTTGAATACTCCTTACAAGAATTAAATATTGGTCCATTACATTAGCGAATAAGAGGAGGAAACGTGAGTTTTATTGCCCGTTCTTTCTCATTCTTCTTCGCCTTTGCATTGTGAACGAGGCACAAAATGTAAATTTAGAAACATTAAGTAATTATCTTCAATTTTGACGTTCATAAGCGTCACGTCGTCACCTAAGGGAATAAATTACTTTGACTTTAGACTGCGAAAGTGCAATGCCGAGATAAGTAGGCATAGAATCTAAACGTAGAACCATTAAATAATTATCTTCAATTTTGACGTTCATAAGTGTCACGTCGTGACCTAAATGAATAGATTATTTCGACTTTAGACTGCGTGATGCTGATATACTGCGATAAGAATAAGCTAGAATAGCCATTCTCTAAGTGTGTTTCGCGGAGCCCCAGGGCTCCACGAAGGTATGACATGTACAGGTACACAAGTATGTCAGTAAAATAAATGGTTTTAAAGTGCACATAGGACTCGGCTTTGTTTTATTTTAGGGCTCCAATAAATATTTGCTTACCTAAAAGGGTTCCATCCCAAAGTTTGAGTACCAACTAGATCAGTGCTTCCCAAACATTGTTCTGCCATGGCCCGGTAATTTTCACATTGCTTCATCGTGACCCATTGAATACTTTTAACCCCAAGCTGGTTCCATTAAGGTTAAATAATTCACATTTATAATATACCTACGTCGATCTATAGTAGGTATTATTTTTAAAACAAGGCGGGAATGTTGCGACCCTGTATTTTATTTTGACGGCCCGGTACCGGGTCGCGACCCGGCAAATGGGAAACGCTGACCTAGATCATCATCATCCTCCTAGCGTTATCCTAGTTGCACAGGGTTCGTTTACTACTTTAACCAAATTTGACCAAATATTAGCTTTTCCACAGAGCGACTGCCTGTCTGACCTCCGCAACACAAAGGGATAGCGATATTCCATGGTTTAGACTAGTGTCAGTTTATTTAGAGGTACTGACAGTACTTGACAGTCGTGATAGGGATGTCACGACTCACGACTGTCAAAGATATACAAGTCAACCGACACCCACGGCATTGAATACAGATTTACATAGAAGCGCAGTTCTTAAGGATTTCGTATGCCGATTCCAAGTGGAGACTGTCTCCAGTTTAGTTCGTAGTTGGCGCCGTTGGCGGCGCTGGCGTCGTTCTCCGTATCTCTTGCTCTCGTAGTTAAGATATACAGGAGGAACGTTCGTCTTCTGCTCTCGTAGAGACAGCTGTCATAGCGCGACTGCCACGCGCCAAGCGGCAATATTTCACGGAAAGTTTGTCTTCAGAGCGCCCATAAGAAATGCACCTCTATGTATATATCTGAGCTCTTTGCCAACGGCAAGTATAAGCTAGATATTTTTTTTTTTATAAAATTAGGTGGCAAACGAGCAGACGGATCGCCTGATGGTAAGCAATTGCCGCCGCCCATGGACACAAGCAACACCACAGGAGTCACAAGTGCGTTGTCGCCCCTTGGGGTAAGGAAAAGGGACATGAGGAGGAGTGGGATGAAGGAGAAGGAATAGGGGATGGGTCGCCGACACTCACTCACCGAACGAAACGCAACAGTTTGGTTACTGTTACTTTACGTAGATTTTCTGTGAGAGGGTAGTACTTCCCCGGTCGAGCCGGCCTATTCGTGCTGAAATCAGCGAGGCTCTACTACCTAATTTCACGTTAAAACAGCCTACAACTGTATGTTTTTCCGTCATTCTATCATAAACGTGTTACTGCAAACTATAATAGTTTTATAAACAATACCAACATACGTACGCACACCCTATTGTTCAAAACGTCACGTGTTAAAGTTCAAAGTATGTGGAATTCCGACTTACTTAAATATTTAAACAAGTGGTTATTTTGAAATCGTCGTGTAGGTAGCGTTCGGGTCTTTAGTCAGGTATAGTAATGTAAGTTGTCCGTGTGGTGACGGATTAAGAATACAGAATGTCACCACCCCATATCATCCCATGGGTGTCGTAAGAGCCGACATAGGGAGCATATTATGCAGAGAACAGCACTGTAAGATAAGGAAAACTTGATACAAACCCTCTACCAACCCGTTTGGCCAGCGTGGTATAGTAGGCCAATTCCTCCTTTCAAAGGAGAGGCCTAGTCCAGCAGTGGACTGTTAAAGGCTGATGATGATGTTGATGAGAAAAAAAGATGGTGACTTTGAGTCTCAACATCTCCTGTTGGAGTCATTTCCCATGTACAGTGCCGGGGTCCCCCCCGTGGGATCTCCACCTTGTTGTGGTGGGGGGGCTTAGTAACCGTGGATTTTCTCCCACGGTGAAGCTAAGCGGGATCCCGGGAGGGGAAACTCCACGTGGGCTTGCGTGAGGCCTGCGTAAGGCCTGCGAAGGCTGATGATGATGAGTAATGTAAGTAAAATAAATTGCATAGCTTATTTTATCTAGTAAAACATGCCACAATATATGCAGTTTCATTCATCAATTAATGTTAAAACGTAGTACAATCAAACAAGTCGGCGGTGGACCAGTTTGAATAAAAATCCCTTGGCTCGCTCATAGAGTCGAGGCACACTAGAAACTGGTTTTGTATACGAGTGTCAATGTGCGTGTAAAGTAGCACTGGAAGCGACGATGTCTTGCTGAGCGATTCTCGCCCTTATGGTGGTCTAGCGGGAAGTTGTTCGACTGTACGTATAATTTGGTAGAAATTAGTCCCTCTCCACCTGGATCTGTCGCTGAAGCGACTGACTTCAGCTACCCAGAGGGTTTTTTTTTTTATAGTAATACGCGGCAAACGAGCAGACGGTAGGCTAGTTGACGAAAAAATTTTGATAAGTCCGTCCTTTAGATTATTCAAAAATAAGCGATACGTATTTTTTTATTTGTAAATTAAACTAAAAATGACCAAGATATAGCTCATTAAAGTTACGTATAACGTCACGCCGTGCTGCATTTTTTCGCACTAGATGACGTCACACGTAACTTTAATGGGCTATATCTTTGTTATTTTTTATTTAATCGAAAAAAGAAAAAATACGTGTCCAATATTTTTTTTTATAATCTAAAATACGAACTAAAGAAAATGTAATTATTTTTACCCTGGAAACTACCCTAACACCACAGGAGTCACAAGTGCGTTGCCGCCCCTTGTCCCCTTGGGGTTGGGAAACGGGATAGGATGAGGAGTGGGATGAGGTAGAAGGAATAGGGGCTCATCATATCGATATGCGTTACTGACTCCAGAGGTCACAGACAACGGATAGCCACTTAATTACTGAGCGTAAGAAGCTACACGGTTGGCGTAGTGGTTTAAGCGGCCGCCTCGCTACTTGACACTGCGCCGAGTGTCGTGGGTTCGATTCCCACACGAGACAACACTTTGTGATACATAAATTGTTGTTTCAAGTCTGGGTGTTCATGGTGTCTGTTGGTTGTATGTTTGTTAAGTCCCCCGCGACACAGGATTTATTCCCAGTGCGGGAGTTGTCCAATAAAAAAAATATTGCCTTTTTCTTCATCTATTTCTTAGACGCATCTTACGACACTAACGGAATTGGTACCCTCTGCATGGCAGTCTGTTGGTATCTAAATGTTATCTCTCTTTTCTTATTATTTTGCCTATACTTACTACTTTTTCACTCCAAAACTACTGAAGAGAATTTTCATGAACCTTTTCATTTAACCTATAACCGTCAAAATTCCCACCCAAAATTAAATTACACGTGGCCTATATTTAAATAACATTAAAATACAATTGTTTTATATCCGGAAATTAAAATACTTATTTATTTTAATTTATACGACCCAGTAACGTCATAGGGCATTATAAAAGAGACAGAGCTATATGTTCATTACGTGTTAGAAAGAGATGCGAAATAACAATGGCGCATTGTACCTATGTGTTAATACGAAAAGAATCTATATTGTTTCGTGAGTGATTTATTTGACGGTCCGAATGCCACGCCGCGCCGAAGGTCGCGGGTTCGATTCCCGCTCAAGTCAAACATTTGTGTGTGTGAACATGGATGTTTGTTTTGCTCTGGGTGCATCAAAAGTGTGAATTAATCTAAACTAAAGTGTTTATTTGTTTGGTTGAACGCGCTTATCTCAGAAACTACTGGTTCAATTTGAATAATTATTGTGCTGGATAGCAGGATAGCCCTTTTATCCAGGAAAGCTATAACTTTACTCTGGCTATAATATACATCTTCTTCTTTCTCCTAGCGTTATCTCAGTTTCAACCCGGGGTCCGCTTTCTAGTCTAACCGGATTTGACTGAATATTAGCTTTTCCACAGAGCGACTGCCTGTCTGACCTCCACAACACAAAGGGATATGTACTGACGTCCTATAACGACTGTCAAAGATCTTCATAACAGCCGGGACTGACGGCTTAACGTGCTCTCCGAGGCACGGGACAAGCGATAATTGATAATCCAATACGCAAATAACTCCGAAAAGTCATTGGTGCGCGCCGTGGATTCGAACCCGATACCCTCTGCATGACAGTCTGTTTGTAACTCCACTAGGCCATCGCTCCCTAACTCTGGCTAATATATACATACTAGAGGACGCCAGCAGCTACGCCTGCATTTTTTTTTAATTTACCCGTTTTGGCCGATCCCGTGGGAATTTCGGGAAATCCCTTCTTAGTGCACCCCTACGGTCCCCAAGGAATATACATGCCAAATTTCAGCTTCCTGCGCCCAATAGTTTCGGCTGTAGCGTGTCTGTCAGTCAGTCAGTAACGCAAGGATTTTATATATTAAGATAATATGAAATAATATCACGCTATGAGACACGGCTGCGGAGCTGTAGCTCTAAATAACGCGAGTGTAACCGCGTCCTCAGCTAGTATCATAAATGAATGACACTCATTCATTTATACTAGTAGGTACATGTACTATATGTAACTAGTCCGAAGAACTCTCGCAATTGCTTGACCCATTAACATGTAACTACGCGGCTTCGATAACCGTAACAAATAAAGCTATTGTCACGATACAATAAACATTAAATACCGATATTTGATATATTCATTGATTTGATGGCAATAGGCTCACCCCCTATTACATTGGGGCCTAAATATAACTGGCGAAATGTGGGTGTGTAATACACCTCTGCCTACCCCTTTGGGTATAAAAGGCGCGAAGTTATGTTATGTGTCATTGATTTGGCTACTAGATAAAAATGTTTCACATACTTATGCTCCATACATCCATATAGGTAAGTGGAGATACCAACAGCCTGCCATGCAGAGGGTATCGGGTTCGAATCCAGCGCGCGCACCAATGACTTTTCGGAGTTGTCTGCGTAGGTATCGCTTGTCCCGTGCCTCGGAGAGCACGTTAAGCCGTCGGTCCCGGTTGTCATGAAGATCTTTGACAGTCGTTACAGGGCGTCAGTATCTTCTAAATAAACTGACACTAGTCTAAACCATGGAATATCGCTATCCCTTCGGACCCTTCGGGTTGCGGAGGTCAGACAGGCAGTCGCTCTGTGGAAAAGCTAATATTCAGCCAAATCCGGTTAGACTAGCAAGCAGACTCCAGAGTGAAACTGGGATAACGCTAAGAGGATGATGACTTATGCTCCATACAAAATATTTCAAATATTGTATCTCTGTATAAGCAGCGATAGCTGAGTGGAGAGACCGACAGACTGCTACGCAGTGCGTCTTGAGTTCGAATCCACGGCACGCACCGATGACTTTGCGTATTAAATTGATCGACTTGCGTATTAAATAGTTAATTATCGCTTGCTACAGTGAAGGAAAACATCGTGAGGAAACCTGCATGTCTGAGAGTTCTCCATAATGTTCTCAAAAGACATGTGAAGTCTGTCTCGCACTTGGCCAGCATGGTGGACTATGGCCTTTCCCTTCTCATAGTGAGAAGAGGCCCGTGCCCAGCAGTGGGACAGTATAAAGGGCTGATGATTATATCTCTAGTAGTTAAATTCGTGGATAGATCAATTACTGACCCTGGCCGTAAAAATATATCATCATCAGCCTTATTTAAATAGTGCCTCTGCTGGGTACGATGGGCAGCTTTGGGACGCAGTTCTGCAGCCGTTTAGAGGTGTCAAAGTCAAAATAATTTATTCATTTAGGTCACAATGTGACGCTCATGAATGTCAAAGGAGACCGACCACAATGTATGGGACTTTGGCCTGGGCGTGAACAATTTAAAATTGGAATTACAATATTAATTTTCAATAGCCTAAACAAAGTAGAAAACATTATTCTTTGAAGTTTACTACCAAGTCAGTTGAATAATAAAATAAATCACATTGTTAAAAATAAATATTTATTTTCATTATTCACTCAGTTGGCATATTTTTTTCACGCACTCCATACTCCTTATTTCTTATCAGCTAATAGCTATGACTAATAGGAGCGGAGTAGCACAAAGTCGCTTACAAAAGCTAGTTAATCATATGATAACTTACTTCATGTGCCTAAATCCGTTGTATAATAACACTTCTGATCGCTCACGTTCTGTATCACTATTGAGGCTGTGAGACCTAATTCTCATCAGCGAAGTTCTACAGCAGACACAATTTTCCTGTGACGACCTGAATCACTTGCAGCTTCTTGTTATGGGTTTGCGATTTGTTGCATACGGGATATGTTTAATGCCACAGTCCAACAAGACTGACATAATTATGTATTGGCTATGAGCCTCGATCTGTTGACGAACCAAAATAAACAATTGTAATGCATGTATTTATAATACCAACTTAATATTTGGATTAATAAACATAATTATGTGAGTAAGTTGTTGAAATGCCAAATACATACCAATTGCGGTGCAATCCATTGAAAAGTATTTTTCAAGGTAGTAGTAAGTAGAGGCTTGCTGATTCCAGCATGACTGGGCCGGCTCGACCGGGGAAGTACTACCCTCTCACAGAAAATCCACGTAAAGTAACAGTATTTAAACTGTTGCGTTTCGTTCGGTGAGTAAGAGTGCCGGAGGCCCTATCCCCTATCCCTTCTCCCTGATCCCACTCCTCATCCTATCAACGGAAACGCACTTGTGACTCCTGTGGTGTTGCTTGTGTCCATGGGCGGCGGTAATTGCTTACCATCACGCAATCAGTTTGCTCGTATCACGTATGCCGCCTATTACCATTAAAAAAAAAGTATTGCTTGTCGTACTTCCACGAGATTGAGAATATGTCTTCTCCGCTGTGTAATATTGGTACCACAATTGATGCAATGCATTGATTCATGATCATGAAGCGCGATTGGGTAATCCATTTTCAAGCGCAAGTTATCGTTCGAAGCGGGTACTGGGTCCGTAGGCAAGCCATGGTCGTCATGAGCAGAATATTCGGAGTCCATTTTAGAAAGCACAAGAAGAAAAAGAACAGCTAATACAAAATCAAATCCACAATACGATCAAACGAAACGAACGCAAACCGAATGACGGTATCACGTTAATAGAATTGACAAGTTAGTCAAGTGTTACTGGAGTATAAAAATAAATATCCAACAAACATTACCATTTTGATATTATTAAAAATAATAGCATTATTTTACGTTATTTATGACTGTCGTCTAAAAATATATGAAATAAAAAAAAATATCTCCGTACTTACAAGTTTCGGCAATCGCTTTAAAATGTGATTTCGTTAAACACTTTTTAACGATATTTTCCACCGATTATTTACAAGGCAACACAAACCAACCATTCAAACAGTCCATTGAAGTACTCACACGTTTATAATCAAATGTTTGTTTGTTTGTTTTTCGTGTGAGCGTGTGGCCAACTCAATATAATCAAATGAAAGTATTTTAAAATCCATTATTATTATGTGTTTATTTCCTACTACTGGATAGCGATCAATATTTATAATATATTAAAACAAAAACTTTGAGTAATTTACTTTTTGTTAAGACGATTGTTCACGTTCAAGCCAACTTTGGCCGGTCTCCTTTATACGCTTTGTAAATTTTGACATTTGACGTTCATAAGCGTCACATTATAACCTTGTAGAATAAGTAATGATTCTACGTTTACAGCCACGTTCGCAATGCAAGGCGTAGAACCATGAGAAAGAATGGGCAATAAAACTCATGGCCACTCATTTTGATTGCCAATATCTATCTTTATCTCTACTTATTATAAATAATTATTTTCAAATTGTCATCGTAATTATTAATAATTTGGTTGGTATCTGCACTAGGCTATCGCATAAAAATAAAAAAATAAATTAAATAATAATATCGCTTAAAATTAAATTAAATAATTCACTTATTCACTTTGTTGCAGCTAGCGTGGTGTGAGTGCGGCTCGACAAGATGGCGGCTAGCGGTGACGTCATCGCACAAGATGGCGCCGGCAACGTCAAACTACACCCGTACTTGATTACTTTAGTGTGAGTACTTTATACATTGTTATGATCGCTAAGAGTTACGAAGTAACTATTTAGTAATCTGTGCTAAGAGAGGCACGGGCGTCGCCAATCGATTACCTACATCTTAGTACGGAAAATGAGAAAATTATAAATTGTAGGGTTTTTTGAATCCTTAGCGAGGGGTCAGCTGATGGGTGACGCCCATGAAGAGAGGCCCAGGTGAAAAAGCTATACTATACGCCGTTCGCGGCTCCACCTGTAAATTATACACCTAAACCTTCTTCCAGTTACACTAGATTCACATTGGAAGGCTACTACAGCACTTATTTTAGTAACTGCACTAATTGCTTAAGTATTATGTCTGTAACTATTTACTATTTACAAGTAATTAATTACAATGTGAAACAGGAGCTCCTTACAAAAAATATTGGTTGCCTGTAAAGTCGGTATACGGGCGAAAGTTTTACGTGACAACGACTTTGAGTGGTAAAATAATTTTAATGTGAATATTCATTCGTATAGTAGGAAGAAGGATGAAAGACGCGTGCCTTTCACTTTTTATGTCTGTCTCTCTCGCTCTTAGGCGGGACGCGTGCCTCTCACTCGCTCTCATTGTGAGCGCATAACGTGAGCGGAGCGTAACGCAGTTTCTTGAAGTGTCACCCGGCAAACCAATTTATAAGACGTTGTCACGTCAAAACAAAATATGTACCATAACACTGGCGAATAAAAAGAGTGGACACGAGTTTTATTGCCCGTTCTTTCACGTGGTTCTACCTATTGCTTTGCGTACGAGGCAGTAAATGTAAATGTAGAAGCATTAAGTAACAAGTTTAAGCATTAAGTAAATAGCATTACTTTAAATTTTTAACGTTCATAAGCGTCACCTTGTGACCTAGATGAATAAATCATTTTGACTTTGACTTGACTTTGACTTTAGGAATCATACTATCTATAGGTAAAATGTTTACAAAAATCCGTCCAGTTCGAAAGACTGGAAGAAAAGGGACTTCATTTTATATATTCTTTTATATATACTTACGTTTCCCAGGTTTTGTTTTGCTTAGTATGACTATACTAAGCAAAACAAAACCTGGGAAACGACTTTTTTTTAAGTATTCACTTTTTCAAGCCGCTATAAAAAATGCGCGCGTGCAATTTTCGAAATACCTACTATCCATGGGTGCATAGGACGTCTGTAGAATAGGTTGGTGGGGTAAATGCATCGATTTTCTACCTAATTACTAAAAATCCATAGTAACTTTGAGCCTGAATATCTCCTGAACCAGTAATTTCCCAGGTATGGTGCCGAAGTAAAAATATTTCGTAATGATTGGTACAATATGGGGTTTCAGTTTTCGTTAAGGGTCTTTTTACATCCTGTATATTTTTTGCCATTAAGCGCTTGAATATAGAAGGTAATGATTGCTGCTCGCTTCATTGCGAACGTGGCACTAAATGTAAATGTAGAATCTGTAAGCAAGAAATTGGCTTTTAAATTTGTCATTCATAGGCGTCACATTATGACCAAATTGAACAAATGATTTTGAATTGACTTGATTTAAATAATTACCTTCCAAAGAAATAATTAGAAAAATCCACAGTAACCACAAACTCGAAAAGAAATCTTCGTAGAAAGAAAGTCGGTGGTGGACCAGTTTGAAAAAATATCCCTTGGCTTGCTCATAGAGTCGAGGCACACTGGAAACTGATTTTGTAAACGAATGTCAATGTTTGTGTAAGGTAGCACTGGAAGCGACGATGTCTTGCTGAGCGATTCTCACCCTTATGGTGGTCTAGCGGGAAGTTGTTCGACTGTACCTACTTCGTAGTCATTTAGACAATATCTAGTCAAAATCATCATCCGCTCATCTAACTCCACAAACTTTTGCATTAATAATACCCTACTTCGCCTGATGTCTGTGTATTATATACTATATATACGTGTCTGTCTGTGTATACGTATAGGTGTCTGTGTATTATTTATCAAAACCTAGCGACGAAAAGGAGTGCCTTAGTTCCGTTATTTTATGGTTCTCTGCCCTTGCGTTAACGTGACACTAAAATGTCAATAAAGAATCAATAAGCAAGTAATTCATTTGTACATTTGACGTTCACAAGCGTAATATTCAAAGTCAAAATCTTAGGTCACGACGTGGCGCTTATGAACATTGTGACGTAAGTGAATAGATGATGGTGACTTTCATTTTAGAGCAGGGTTTCTTAAACTTTTTGCAGTCGCGAACCACTTTCAGAATGTAAAAGTTTTCATGGACCCTACTTACGAATAACTTAGGGTAAAACCAAGCCTTATATAGTAAAAATCACTTATGCTGCGCGACGCTCGTTGCTGTGAGTTAATTCGAGGCGCGAGTATAATGCAAAAACTCCTTCTTCTTTCTTCTTCCCGCTTCTGCTATTCCTTTTTCTATATCAAAGGCAACGTACAGGTCGAACAACTTCCCGCTAGACCACCATAAGGGCGAGAATCGCTTAGCAAGACATCGTCGCTTCCAGCGCTACTTTACACGCACAGTGACACTCGTATACAAAACCAGTTTCTAGTGTGCCTCGACTCTATGAGCGAGCCGAGGGATTTTTTTCAAACTGGTCCAGCGCCGACTTGTTTGATTGTACTTGTGAGTCCTCTGGTGTTGCTTGTGCCCATGGGCGGAGGTATTCGCTTACCATCAGGCGATCTTATAGATACCTATATATTTTTTTCAGCCATTTGAATGAAAACGCCCGAAATATGTGTACCTTGGAATATATCCAGGGGTCACTAACGAATTTGTCTATTCACCCAAAATAATAGAAAAATACCTATTTGAAAGAAAATTATTGGCAAGAGTTTCTGGCTGCTATCCAAACAGGGGTTTTCCCGGTACTACAAAGTACAACTCGGCATGTACTTATCTTTGTTTCGTGGTAAAATATACATACATACATACATACATAGACTCACGCCTGTTTCCCCGAAGGGGTAGGCAGAGGCATATTAAACGCCCACTTTTCGCCAGTGTTTTGATCCCACGTAATAGGTGGCGAGCCTATTGCCGCTTATCGGGATATTTTGTTTGCCGTCGCCTCGTCCGTTGATCGGCAGGTGCACCACTTGCAGGTGAGGTTGGCTTGGGACCCTAAGTTCTTGGTGGGAACCCTATGCACTATGGTAAAATAATATTATTTAAAGGAATACAACAACATTTTAAAACTATAAAAGTATAACTAACATATTTACCTATAAGCTAAACCTAAAACTAATCTATGAATGAATAGATAAAAGTAACAAAATAAATAATTATATATACATACTTACATTTTTTTATAGACTCACGCTTTAGCACTTGTATATATTCTGTGCTCACGCCTGTATCCCCGAAGGGCTAGGTAGGGGTGTAATATTACACCCACATTTCACCATGAATTTTTAGGTCCCACGTAATAGGGGTGAGCCTATTGCCGTACCGGGCACATTACCAGACTCCGTGCTGCTACTGATAATTTCCTAACGGAAAACCCCAATAACACTTTGCTCGACCCGGGAATCGAACCCGAGACCTCTCAATCCCACGCGCACATTTATGCCGCGAGACCAACGAGACATACTTACATAGAACTAGGTATACAGTATACTAAGTAATAGGTAACTATCTGAACGCCCACGGTTAGACCCGCGTTATTGGCTACTGCTCGGCACCGGTGGCTTATGGCGTCATGTTAACTCATGTTATATGGTCTATGGCCTTCATCGATAAATGGGCTTTACAACACAAAAAATGTTATTCAAATAGAATCACTAGTCCTTGAGATAACGTGTTCAAACAAACATACAAGCAAACTTTTCAGCTTTATAATATTAGTTATTTAGATAGACTCATGTTTGTCTTCTTTGACTGACAGAGTAAAGAATGGTGTGATGAGAGAGTGTTGTGGGGTAAAAGAAGATGTAGTGACAAGCATCGAGAAAGGTATGCTAAGATGGTTTAGGCACGTGGAGAGGATGGATGACGAAAGACTGACCAAGCAGATATGTAAGGCAAGTGTGGAAGGGACAGGACGAAGGGGAAGACCTAGGCGGACGTTCTCTGACCAGATTGGAGACATCCTTAAAACAGGACAGGTTAGAAGTACCCTAAACAGAAGAGCATGCATGATGAATCTGATGGGAGTGAATGAAGCAAGAGAGATATGTCAGGATCGTTGCAAATGGCGTTCCATAGTCTCTGCCTACCCCTCCGGGAAACAGGCGTGAGTCTATGTATGTATGTACTCATGTTTGTATCTTTAGGCAGCGATACCCTAGTGGATATACAAACAGACTGCCATGCAGAGGGTGTCGAGGTCAAACCCTCATCGCACCCCATTGAATATACGAATTTCTGCGTATGGAATTATCGCTTGTCCCGTGCCTCGGAGGGCACGTTAAGCCGTCGGTCCCGGTTGTCATGAAGATCTTTGACAGTCGTTATAGGGTCAGTATCTCTGAATAAACTGACACTAGTCTAAACCATAGAATATCGCTATCCCTTTGTGTTGCGGAGGTCAGATGGCAGTCGCTCTGCGGAAAAGATAACATTCAGTGTGCACTGGTTAGACGAGTGCGCGAACCCCGGGCTCCAAGAAATAGATCTTGGATGGAAACGGGAGAAGCCTACGGCAATGATTTTTTATTTCTCGTATTGATCTATACATATAAATAAAATTGGAGTGTCTGTTTATAATATTAAAATAACCGCTTTTTACTAAATGCATATGGATGTATACGCGGTAAATATACCAAAACGACATTTTTCTAGACAGTTTTGTATTTTTTTGTGTTTTAATTTATACTCAAGTAAACAATGAACACATAAATAAAATTAATAGATAAATATACTCATTTTACCTCGACACAGACCTTTAGATTATATTACCGTGCCCTTGGGTGTATGAATCTAACAATCTGGCCTTGTAATTTGATTTTAATTTGACCTTATAAGATGTGTAAGTCTAAATATATTAATTAGTAGCTGTTTCCCGCGGTTTCAACCGCGTCCTGAGGGAACTATTTCGCGTACCCGGTTAATTTATAGCCTAAGTTACTCCTTGGTACATCAACTATCCGCCAGTGAACGTCCCGTCCCGTCAAAATTGGTCCAGCCGTTCCAGAGATTAGCGAGAACAAACAGACAGACAGACAAAAATTGTAAAGAATGTAATTTCGGTATATGTACCGTGTATACATCCATATCAGACGGCCGGTTGGCGTAGCGGGAGTGTAAGCGACTGTTACGCCCATAGAAATCATAATAATTTTATTAAGATTTCTGTGGTTACGCCGAAGGTCGCGAGTTCGATTCCCGCTCAAGTCAAACATTTGTGTGCATGAAAGTGGATGTTTGTTTTGGTCTGGGTGTTTCTAGTACTCATAGTACAAGCTCTGCTTAGTTTGGGACTAGATGGTGTTGTGTGTATGTGGTAGAATATTATTATTATATTATTATTATATATGCATTTAGTAAAACGCGGTTATTTTAATATTACAAACAGACACTGCAATTCTATTTATGTGTATAGATATATTTATGTAACAATATATAAGTATGTTTATCAGTTACCTAGTTGGTACAGTACAAGCTCTGCTCAGAGTGCTCAGTGTGGGAGCAGATGACCGTGTGTGAGATGATCTAGGATATTTATTTATTCATCGTGTTCTGAACTTCTGACATTGATATTGATATCTATGTACAATATAAGGCGTTTAATTACTTGTTAAAAAGCAATTATAAGCTTTAATTACACAAATACAGATAATAATAAAGATAACTAGACATAAAAATATTTAATATTGATTAAGAACTTTTTTGTAGTTGATTGAATCAGGCTTTACTTGGCGGAACTCCATTGTAACCTAATGGAAGGAAAGAGGAACCCACCACGCACCCTCGGATTGACCACCCCAACTATTGCAATAGAAAAAGGTTGACAATATACATCCTCAGGAGTGATGGGCAACGACAGAAGTCAGTCGTTGCCCATCGCTCCCTCAGATGCCTCGTGCAAAGGCGAAACACGTGTCGAAGAATAGTCGGCGCATACAGCGGAATACTGCAAGTCAGGTATCTTCCTGGAACCCATACCTACCCTATATCCCTTATCCTTTTAGAGGAGTTTGGTATTGTCAACCTTTTTCTATTGCAATAGTTGCGGTGGTCAATCCGAGGGTGCGTGGTGGGTTCCTCTTTCCTTCCATTAGGTAAAGTACTTTTTCACCACAGCAGCTCAAACATGCCGCTTTTGCTGCGAGACAACAGTGAACAAAACGCGATTTTGCTTCGAGCGTGAGGCAAAGTAGCTTTTTAATTTTTCAATCTTCAGTGTCACGAATTGACATTGTTCAGCCATAAATTTGAAACATTCGAATTTTACTGTGCTCTGTCTCTTTCACATGCATATAAAAAGTGAGGGGAAAACAAAGCCCTTCGAATTCGAAATTCGATTTTGGAATTTGACCTCAAAGAAAACACCTTCGGAAACGCAAATAAAAAAAGATATTTACTTTTTTATATGTTATTGTTTATATGTTTAATTTATTATTGGATTTTAATAAAAATAAGTCTAATCTAATATATAAAATTCTCGTGTCACAGTTTTCGTTCCCATACTCCTCCGAAACGGCTTGACCGATTTTGATGAAATTTTTTGTGCTTATCCGGTATCTATGAGAATAGGCCAACATCTATTTTTCAAAAAAAAAAAATTTTGCACAACAACGTTTGCCGGGTCAGCTAGTCTAATATATAAAATTCTCGTGTCACAGTTTTCGTTCCCATACTCCTCCGAAACGGCTTGACCGATTTTGGTGAAATTTTTTGTGCTTATCCGGTATCTATGAGAATAGACCAACATCTATTTTTCAAAAAAAAAAAATTTTGCAAAGCAACGTTTGCCGGGTCAGCTAGTTAATAGTATAACATTGGTATTTAACCAACACATTTTTATTTGGAATTACAACAATGATGTATACATTAATTGAAAAAAAAAACACCAGGGACGCGGTATTAAAACGCGATTTAAAAAAGTAGCGGGAATAAAAATTTCGCTGATGCTGGTACAGTATAGCGTAATGTGTTAAATTATATTAATATATAAAATAATCTAAAAAGATGAGTGAAACTAGCGATGATGACAGTACTTTAACACCAGAAGAGTTAAATCAACAAGTGATTAATGCAGAATTCAATCTATTCCAGTTCATTTCTATGTCTCCTAAGTAATATATGTTCTCACTGCTGTGGTGAAACTGAAAAGTTATGTGTGCTACACGAGAGCAAAGTTTTTTGTATCTCGTGCTGTTGAGTCCCTCACTACGCTCAGGATTCTAACTTTGATTCACTCGCTACGCTCGTGAATCAATCATAGAATCCTTCGCTTGCTCGGGACTCAAAATCAGCACTCGAAACAAAAAACAACTTTGCTCTCTTGTTGCACAAATAACTATTTCTCATTCAATACAAAATTATAAATTCATGCCGTCGGTGCCGGTTGTAGTGTCAGTACAAGGATCGTTAGCTCATGTCGGAGGTCTTCGGGCGTATGAACACTCCGACACCAGAGTTGCACACACACTTACACGAAAAGAAATAAGAAGAAAAGCATGATTAACATCGTACATCCTCCACAGTCCACTGCAGTCCACTGCTGGACAGATGCATAAGAAACTTGCTGGGAGTTAATGAAGCAAGAGAGATATGTCGTTGCAAATGGCGTTCCGTAGTCTCTGCCTACACTTTCGGGAAACAGGCGTGAGTCTATATATATACGTTTGTATGTATTAGTCACCACATGGACAGTGCAGTCTTTTTTTATTTAAAATATTTATTATTTTATCAATTTCTATAAAATTTACTAACTAATCGGTCATCCACACAGGGCGAGGCAGTGCGGACCAAGACAAACAAACAATAATTAGGACAAAAATATGATAAAAAAATCGATGTAGGTACATATTGCACTTTTTTAGCCTTACTTATTGGTATTTATTTGTATACTTTATCATTGTACTAACTAGGTCGAAATGCCTGCAAGTTGCACCCAATTTTTATCATAAAACTGATTGAGATCGTAACTCCCTAAAATGATATATTTTTACTAAATATTTTTAATAATAAAAACTACATTAAAACATTTAAAATCTCAAAAATATATAAGTAGGTAAACTAATTATTATGAAGCACATTTCGTTTTTAAATTTCCATTTTTTCTCATAGTCCGTGTGGTGAACTGGTGACGGATTAAGAATACGGAATGTCACCACCCCATATCATCCCATGGGTGTCGTAAGAGCCGACAGAGGGAGTATATTATGCAGAGAACAGCACTGTAAGAGAAGCAAAACTTGATACAAACCCTATACCAACCCGTTTGGCCAGCGTGGTATAGTAGGCCAATTCCTCCTTTCAAAGGAGAGGCCTAGTCCAGCAGTGGACTGTTTAAGCCTGGTGATGATGATGATGATGATTTTTTCTGTATCACGCGGGAATATCGGGCAATTCCTTCTTAGTGCTTCCCTACAGTCCCAAAGAAACACACATGCAATTTCAGCCTCTTGCACGCAACAGTTTCGGCTGTCCCTTGTCTTGTCAGTCAGTAACGCAAGAATTTTATATACATAAATAGATTCCCCGTACTCACTCCTGTTTCCCGGAGGGGTAGGCAGAGACTACGGAACGTCATTTGCAACGATCCTGACATATCTCTCTTGCTTCATTCACTCCCATTAAATTTCTCATGCGTGCTCTTCGGTTAAGGGTACTTCTAACCTGTCCTTTTTAGGGTTCCGTAGTCCACAAGGAACCCTTATAGTTTCGTCATGTCCGTCCGTCTGTCTGTCCGCAGCCTAGCTCAAAGACGCCTGGTGCTAGAAATATTTGACATGAATATATAGACATAAGATATTGCAACAAAACTGTAGAATAAAATTTAGGAAAATATTTTTTTAAGGGTATCTCCCCTATACATATAGTGGGGTTGAATTTTTTTTTGTTGAGTATCCCATCATGTGGGGTATCATTGGATAGGTTTTAAAAAAATATTATTAGTTTTCTCAAATCATTTTTCCATCAAGTGATTAGTTTGTCAAATATAAAGCTTTGAAGTGAAAAAAATTGTTAGTATCAAGTGTCCCCCCCTCTGCCGGCTAAACTATTAATTTGGAGGAGGTGAAAAAAATCACAAATGTAGTACATATAACGAATTTAAAAGGAAAACTATCACGGCTAAGTAGATATCACTAGTTTACGAGTAATCGTCGGTTAACTTATAAATACCTATTTCTGTGAGTTTACATTGGGTGCCCTGGATATACGTACTTTGGTATGTTATGTACTACGGTACTACGTATGTATAGTAGTAGTATATCTTAGAAACCACATTTTATGTTTACAATACATAACTGGATACATACCTAGTATTTTTCTAAACAAAACTTAGGTTCTTATAATAGTTTTATTACAATTATTTTTTCAGCAAAATAAACAGTCGGATTTGTTGTACATTAATACCCTTTGCAGCTAGTCATTATGGGCAACTACGGAACCCTACATTGCGCGTGGCCCGACACGCACTTGGCCGGTTTTTTTTTAGGATGTCTCCAATCTGTTCAGAGAACGTTCGTCTAGGTCTTCCCCTTTCGTCCTGTCCCATTCACACTTGCCTTATATAACTTTTTGGTCAGTCTTTCGTCATTCACCCTCTCCATTCATCCAAACCACCTTAGCATACCTTTCTCCATGGTTGTCACTACATCTTCTTTTACCCCACACCACTCTCTTATCACACAATTCTTTACTCTGTCGTGTAAAGAGGAGTGTATTTGCAGACATACTTCTGAGTGCTCTCATTTCTGCAGCATTTATTCTACTTTCATGTCTATTCTGACATACCCAACTTTAACTACTAATTTTGTATATAAGCTCTGTAAAGCATTTCAATGCCATTATTAATTTAAAACCATTTTTCTAACATTACATTCACTTGTTAAATAATTGTCTGCAAAGGTCAATATTGTATAGCGGTAATTACTTAAATAGTCTTAAGTGAAGGTTGCGGGTTCGATTTCCACTCAAGTCAAACATTTGCGTTCGTAAACATGGATATTTGTCTTATAGGCGGCAAACGAGCAGACGGATTGCCTGGTGGTAAGCGATTACCGCCGCCCATGGACACAAGCAACACCACAGGAGTCACAAGTGCGTTGCGGGTTCGAGAGTAGAAGTGGGAAAAGAGAGAAGGAACAGGGAATGGGATCTCCAGAACTTCAGTCACAGAACGAAACACATCAGTATAGACAGTGTTAGCATAGAGCATAGATATTTAATAATAGAGGCACATTTCTTATGGGCGCTCTGTAGACAAACTTTCTGTGAACCATATTGCCGCTTGGCGGCGTGGCAGTCGCGCTGTGACAGCTGACTCTACGAGTGCAAGAGATACGAAAGTTTCTCCTGTGTCACTTAACTACGAGAGCAAGAAAGACGGAGAACGACGCGACGCCAGCGCCGCCAACGGCGCCAACTACGTATTACACTGACAACCGTCAATACGCCAACTTTAATCGGCACACGACATCCTTAAGAAATACGCTTCTATTATGTAAAATTTGTATTCATTGGTGTTAGTTTACTTGTCAAAGTCAAATCAAGTCAAAGTCAGGTTAAAATAATTTATTCATCTAGGCCACATAGTGACGCTTATGAACGTCAAAGTTTAAGTTAATTACTTAATGATTCTACATTTACATTTCTGCCACGTTCGCAATGCAATAGGAAGAACCACGAGAAAGAACGGGCAATAAAACTCATGGCCACTCTTTTCAATCAAATATAATGGTTGTACATTTTATTTTTGTAAGGAGCTGCAACTGTTTCATATTGTAGACATCTACGAGTATTTTTTTTTGTAACTTTTGGATATTCGATGAAAGGGTAGTACCAAATACCAATGAATACAGATTTACATAGAAGCGCATTTCTTAAGGATTTCGTGTGCCGATTCCAAGTGGCGAGTTGGCGACTGTCGTCAGTGTAGTACGTAGTTGGCGCCGTTGGCGGCGCTGGCGTCGTTCTCCGTCTCTCTTGCTCTCGTAGTTAAGATACACAGGAGGAACGTTCGTCTCTCTTGCTCTCGTAGAGACAGTTGCCACAGCGCGACTGCCACGCCGCCAAGTGGCAATTTGGGTCATAGAATGTTAAAGAAATGCGCCCACAGATATAGATCTACATAGATAACGCAACTATCACGATTTGTATTGAAACCAAGCGTGCCGACTTTTTAATACCTACTGTGACGTTGCCTGTATCACGAAGTCGAAGCGATGCGTGACAGTATCGCTCGTGCGATATTCATCGTCTCCTAATACACAACGTCAGATCAAACGTCCGAAGCAAACGCGGCAACGTAATGTGAATAAAGTTTACTTAACGGTAAAACGGACGCGCGGGGACTGAAGTTAGTGGCGACCAAGCTCGACGCTTGGTCGGAGTTCAGACACGCGAAGTGAAATGAATGGGCCTCTATGTACCTAGGTAAATATCTATGCTCTATGGTAGTACCATAAGCATTTCCTTGGTTATGCCTGCACATTCCTGCTGAATTCAGCAAGGCTCTACTACCAATAATATACCTATGCCAAGCTGTCCAGAAGGGTTGGTATAGGACATAAAAATTTATCTAGCTATTTCTGTGGTATAGCGTTGATGTCGAGTTTTCCGTGAATTTTCCTTGGTTCCTTAACATACCTATGTACCTGTTTCAAATTTTTTTGTCTTAAAAGTATACAAACAGTATGGGCAAGCCGGTCGCGGCCGACCTCGTAGGACATTCGTTGACCAAATTGGTGACGTTCTGAAAAACGGCAAGGTCCGAAGCACCCGGAACCGGCGAGCATGTATGAAAAGAGTAATGAATGTAGAGGAGGCGCGTGACGTTTGTAAGGATAGAAGCAAGTGGCGTTCCGTTGTCTCTGCCTACCCCGACGGGAAAAAGGCGTGAGTATATGTATGTATGTATGTAAAAGTATACAGGGGTAAAAGTTTAATTCGAGCAAAGCCTCAGGTAACGGTTAGGTTAGCTAGTTCTTACTACGCTTAAACACGAAAGTTTGTTTAGGTTATCTAGTTCTTTTTCACGTGAAAACTGCTGAACATACATACATACATACATAGTCTCACGCCTATAACCCCGTAGAGGTAGGCAGAGGTGTATTTCTACACCCACTTTTCGCCAGATATACTTTAGTCCCACGTAATAAGGGGCGAGCCTATTGCCGTACCGGGCACATTTCCAGACTCCGTGCTGCTACTGAGAATTTCGTGACAGAAAAACCCAATAACACTGCCCGACCCAGGAATTGAACCCGGGACCTCCCAATCCCACGCGCACATTTATGCCGCGAGACCAACGAGGCAGTCGTAACTCGTATAGGGTTTGATGTCGAGTTTTCCGTCTCTACGCAAAGATGGTATTTGCATCGTGTTATCCCTTAGTCGCCGCTGAACATATTTTGACGAAATTTTACAGTAATATAGGTCATCAAAAATTATTTCGCGGGTCTTATCGCGTAAAATTAACTTATTTAATCCGGTCTGTCAGTCAAATCGCTCAAGTTTAAAATCGCTTAATTTAGCTTATACCTACATCTGAATACTTTTGTCGTGTATGTATAACCAACGCAGGCAAAGCCGCGGCCACAGCTAGTAATATGATAAAATAATAATGTTTCTAATAAATAAAAAAAGAAACTGAGAAACACGTGACTCTATGATAAAAAAAACTATTTATAATAGAAACACGTTTCACGCGTGACCGAAATAAATAAAAAAGACATATCTAGTCTACGCCACGCCAATGTTTACTTTGATAATATAATCGGCCTCTTGACACTATGGTAAAGATATAAAGATATATTTATTTCTGCATTTTCTTTGCCTACAACACTTATACAAGTCAAAACTCTATTCTAGATGACGCCGGCTTTTACTAGCCAAATGACTTCTTGAGAAGAAAGGCCGAAACAAACTCAGTCATTGCTTTTTTTGTGACTTCAATTTCTTTCATTCAGAGAAACAAATAATAAAAAGAATACGTACAGCCCCTCCCTCTGGTGGGTGGCGAGATGCATCTGCACATGGTACTGCGTGTTTTCCTAGACGGACCTCTTGAGAAGCAAAGCCGAAGCAAGCCCATAGTCATTGCTTTTCTACTGTCATTTCATTTCATAGTAACGTAGCGATAGCCTAGTGGAGATACCAAAAGACTGCCATGCAGAGGGTATCGGGGTCGAATCTACGGCGCGCACCACTGACTTTTCGGAGTTATGTGCGTATTGAATTGTAAATTATCGCTTGCCCCGTGCCTCGGAGAGCACGTTAAGCCGTCGGTCCCGGCTGTCATGAAGATGACAGTCATTATGGGGAGTCTAGTGTCAGTTTTTTCAGAGGTTCTGCTCTAAAACGACTATCTTCAAGGTAGTAGAGCCTTGCTGATTTCAGCATGAATGGGCCGGCTCGACCGGGGAAGTACTACCCTCTCACAGAAAATCTACGTAAAGTAACAGTATTTAAACAGTTGCGTTTCGTTTGGTGAGTGAGAGTGCCGGAGGCCCTATCCCCTATTCCTTCTCCCTTAACCCACTCCTCATCCTATCCCTTTTCCCAACCCCAAGGGGCGGCAACGCACTGTTTATGACTCCTGTTGTGTTGCTTGTGTCCATCAGGCGATCTGTCATCTCGTTTGCCGCCTATTTCCATAAAAATAAAAAATATCCCACCAAGAACTTAGGGTCGGGCGCCAACCTCACCTGCAAGTGGTGCACCTGCCGATCAACGGACGAGGCGACGGCAAACAAAATGTCCCAATAAGCGGCAATAGGCTCGCCACCTGTTACGTGGGATCAAAACACTGGCGAAAAGTGGGCGTTTAATATGCCTCTGCTACCCCTCCGGGGAAACAGGCGTGAGTCTATGTATGTATGTAAAAAATATCAAAGATCTTCATGACAGCCGGGGCAAGCGATAATTAACTATCTAATGGTCTGTCTCTTATCATAGAGCGTAATCTAAGTATATTATAACACCAGTGTCATTTGGTTGCTAGCTAAAACGTTACGTAAGAAAACAACATGGTAAAAAATCATGTTTTGAATTTTTAAGGTGACCTTGTTTAAACTAGTAGTCGTCTGCGGTTTTGCCTGCCCGAAACTTGCAATAAGTATTTATTTTGACGACCGGTTGGCGCCGCGGGAGTGTAAGCGACTGCTACGCCGAAGGTCGCGGGTTCGATTCCCGCTCAACTCAAACATTTGTGTGCGTGAACATGGATGTTTGTCTTGGTCTGGGTGTTTCTATGTATAATATGTATGTATTTACAAAAAAAAAGTATATATATGTATGTTTATCCATTGTCTAGTACACATAGTACAAGCTCTGCTTAGTTTGGGACTAGATGGTGTTGTGTGTATGTGGTAGAATATTATTATTATATTATTATTATTTTATCCTCCTTCTTCTCCCATTTAAGAGCCTAGCTATTGTTCGTGGAACAGTTGCCATTCCTTTCGGTTTTCTGCTCCCTTCTTCCTTCGATCTTCCCTCTAATATAATTTTGAAGAAGTTGTCGTGTCGTACGAAGTGGCCAATTCTCCCTCTCCGAGATTCTATTATTTTATGCCCTTAGGGGAGGCATTTTAAAAATCTTTCCTTAGTGAATGCCTTCATTATAAAATGGACCCGCTGTCTAAATGTAATGATTCTAGCTGCAATAGTTTAGACTCTGCGATGATATGCCAGTTTTATATGTTTAGTACATAATATATGTAAAATATGAAACTAGATGAAGCCGCGGTTACACCCGCGTTACACCGGCTACTGCTCTGCTCCCGTGGCTCATAGCGTGATGTTGTATAGCCTATAGCCTGCCTCGATATATGAGCTGCCTAACACTGAAGTAATTTTTCAAAACGGACCAGTAGTTCCTGAGATTAGCGCGTTCACAAAGCAAACAAACAAACTCTTCAGCTTTATATATTAGTATACGATACAAGATTGAAACTATATTTTGAACGAAATGAGATTATATTTTGAAATGACTCACACTAGCAGGATACCGA
The DNA here is from genome assembly GCA_944739405.2 of Euclidia mi. Lineage (NCBI taxonomy): Eukaryota > Metazoa > Arthropoda > Insecta > Lepidoptera > Erebidae > Euclidia > Euclidia mi. The sequence continues at coordinate 2,818,635 of OX123209.2, forward strand.
TTATCCTGCTAGTTTACTGTCTTACTAATTTGACTTCTATAGTTCGACGTTGACACATTGTTCAATTTACGATCTAGTCGCAATAACCATTTGGCCAGCCATTGAGATAAGTATGATACTAATACTAGATTGAAACTCAATTTTGAACAAATATAATTACGAGAGGTGGCTGATTCAGATGCCACACGCTGTCATCCATCGAAACGCCGTCCTATTAAAATATATAGGTAGTAGTAGAGCCTTGTTGATTTCAGCATGAATGGGCCGGCTCGACCGGGGAAGTACTACCCTCTCACAGAAAATCGACGTAAAGTGACAGTACCTTAACTGTTGCGTTTCGTTCGGTGAGTGAGTACCGGAGGCCCTATCCCCTATTCCTTCTCCCTCATCCCACTCCTTATCCTATCGCTTTTCCCAACCCCAAAGGGCGGTAACGCACTAGTGACTCCTGTGGTGTTGCTTGTGTCCATGGGCGGCGGTAATTGCTTACCATCAGGCGATCCGTCTGCTCGTATATTTGTATATAGTAGGTAAGTACTATTATAATAATAGTAAGTAGATATGAAGTAGTTCAACTTTCCATTTTATCTCGTAAAGTGTTGATAAGAACTTTGAGTCACGTGTTGGCGGTTCGCCAATATGTTCCAATGCCAGGGGGCAACGACCTACATGTGTTCGTCATGTACGTATGTTATGTCGTTTATATGCCTCGTGTTATATATAAAATCATGACATCAATCATATACGGTATCAAAAGACCCATCTCCAAGTTGAAGTCTTCTCGTTTTGCACATCATGTTAAATCATCATCATCATCAGCCTTTAAGAGGAAACACCACGGGCGAGAGAATTGAAAAATAGGTATTTTTAAAATCTATTGCTGTCGCGCAGCCTCAAGCCTCCTCCCGCAGAGCGCGATAGAGACAACGCTACTGCTGGACCAAAAATACCTATTAAATGTACACAAAATCAACGTTTCGTATTCTCCTGATTCCTTCTCCAAAACTTCATCGATTTAACTAGTTTTTAATATTAAATTAAAAAAGGCTTTGGCCGTGTTCCTATGTTTTCCTTTTTTTAAATAATCTAACCAAATTTGTTTTTTGGATGTTTGAACACAGCGAAAAATCTGGCCAATTTTTGAGATATTTGAAGGTTCATATCTTTTTTAATATTTAATTTATGAGAAAAAGGAAAACATAGGGACATGCCAATCGGGGCCATACATCTTTTGGAAAAAAATTATTGCTCTACTAGCATTATCCAGGGAGAAAACAGGAGACTACGTTTGTATGGAAAAATGGCCGTGGTGTTTCCTCTTAACAGTCCTGCTGGACTAGGCCTCTCCTTTGAAAGGAGGAATTGGCCTACTATACCACGCTGGCCAAACGGGTTGGTATAGGGTTTGTATCAAGTTTTCCTTCTCTTACAGTGCTGTTCTCTGCATAATATGCTGCCTCTGTCGGCTCTTACGACACCCATGGGATGATATGGGGTGGTGACAATCCGTATTCTTAATCCGTCACCACACGGACACACATCACACACATACTAAGCGTATCATACTAAGAAAAAAGAATATCTGGCGAAATGAAACATTTTTAAGGCTTCTAACCACATTTATTTTATACTAGACGTCGCCAGCTTCGACCGCGTCAATTATACATATAAGCCTTCCTCTTGAATCATTATATCTATTAAAAACACCGCATTAAAATCCGTTGCGTAGTTTTAAAGATTTAAGCATACATAGGGACAGACAGACAGAAGACAGACTTTGTTTTATACTATCTTAATATATAAAATCCTTGCGTTACTGACTGACTGACAGACACGCTACAGCCGAAACTATTGGGCGCAGGAAGCTGAAATTTGGCATGTATGTTCCTTAGGGACCGTAGGGGTGCACTAAGAAGGGATTTCCCGAAATTCCCACGGGATCGGCCAAAACGGGTAAATTAAAAAAGAAATGCAGGCGTAGCTGCTGGCGTCCTCTAGTGTAGTGCAATGCTCGAAATAACTACCTGTCCATGGGTGCATAGGCCATGTTTAGAACAAATTGCCGCGAGGAATGCGACGATTTTGTAAAAAAATACGGTGACTTTGAGCCTCAATATCTTCTGAACCAGTAATTGCACAAGAATGGTGCCGAAGTAAAAAATGTTCGTAATGATTGGTACAATATGGGATTAAAATTTTCTTTACGGTTCTTTTTACAACCTGTATAGAACCATTACATAAATAGCGATAGTTTCCCAATAAGCACTTATTTGTCTTCTCTTTCGTAGGCCACTTCTGACGTAGGTATGACGTCATAAGTCTATACCAAGGCCGATTGAACCTCAATCTTAGATAACAGGTCTACATATTAGAATGTCAAAAATATCTAAATACTTACATTTAGACTGCCTCCGTGGTCCAGTTGATAGCGTATGGCCGTATGCGACTGCTGATCGGAGGTTCCGGGTTCGATTCCCGGGTCGGGCAAAAGTGTTATTGGGTTTTTCCGAATTCTCAGTAGCAGCACGGAGTCTGGTGATGTGCCCGGTAATAATACAATGGCAATAGGCTCGCCCCCTATTACGTGGGACCTAAAAATTCATGGCGAATATTACACCTCTGCTTACCCCTTCGGGGATACAGGCGTGAGTCTATAAAAAAAAACACATTATCATATCAAGAATTGTGTGATAAGAGAGTGTTGTGGGGTAAAAGAAAATGTAGTTACAAGCATCGAGAAAAGTATGCTAAGATGGTTTGAGCACATGGAGAGGATAGATGACGAAAGACTGACATAAGGCAAGTGTGAATGGGACAGGACGAAGGAGAAGACCAAGACGGACGTTCTCTGACCAGATTGGAGACATCCTTAAAACAGTACAGGTTAGAAGTACCCTGAACAGAAGAGCATGCATGAGGAATTTGATGGGAGTGAATGAAGCAAGAGAGATATGTCAGGGTCGTTGCAAATGGCGTTTCGTAGTCTCTGCCTACCCCTTAGGGAAACAGGCGTGAGTGTATATGTGTATGTATGTATGTATATCAAAGCACGTGTACTAGCTGATAAAACATACACGGTAATATGTGTATAAATACATACTAAACCACGGCCAAGGTTAAGAGAAGACCTCCTATAGAGTTACGTAGTTAATAGCCGATACGTTAAACGGATTACAGCGTGCTGGAAATGTCCCTTATTTAGTAAGCTAACTTACATCATGTCAAAGCAGGGCCGAACCTTCCCTATGTGCAATGTATGCGGCGCACACAGGCGCCAGGGTGACAGGGGCGCCGCGCGTCGAGATATGCGTTAATTATAACACTTATTTTCGAAAAAGGATGCCAAAAAAAAGGCGCTTCACAGATTTCGCACACAGGCGCAGTGGCGCGAATGTTAGCCCGGAATTTTTAGGTATCGACTAAAAAAAAAGAGGTCATCCGCCCTACGCCACTGCACAGGCGCTTCATAGATTTCGATAAGTATAAAAGCAGTGAATTAAACTATGGTTCATAATATAGCGGCGATAGCCCAGTGGTGTACGTAACGGACTGCCGAGACGACGGTCTCGTGTTCGATCCCCAGGTACCCCGGGCACACACCTCTGACTTTTCGAAGTTATGTGTGTATAGCTCGCTTAATAATGTCCCCGGTAGATGGCAATAGGCTCGCCCCCTATTACATTGGGGCCGAAACATAACTGGCGAAGTGTGGGTGTGTAATACACCTCTGCCTACACCTTCGGGGATAATAGGCGTGAAGTTATGTAGGTAAACTACGGTTTATGTCGTCATCATCATCATCGCCCTAGCGTTATCCCGGTTGTATCCAAGACTGACACGCCTTGGAGCCCGAGGTCCGCTTACTGGTCTAACCAGATATGACAGAATATCAACTTTTAGGTTTATGTATGCGTCATCATCAGCTACTGTCCCACTGCTGGGCACGGGCCTCTTCTCACTATGAGAAAGGTAAGGCCATCCACCACGCTGGCCAAGTGCGGGTTGGCAGACTTCACATGTCTTTCTAGAACATTATGGAGAACTCTCAGACATGCAGGTTTCCTCACGATGTTTTCTTTCATAAATAAGCAAGCGATAATTGGTCATTGGTGCGCGCCGTGGATTCGAACGCAATACCCTCTGCGTAGCAGTCTGTCGGTCTCTCCGCTCAGCTATCGCTACTCTATAATTATAATACATATTAATTTAATCAACAGTTATCAGAAGCAATTAACAACATCAATAATGACACAGATTATATAATTAAGTGGGTTAATTGTTTCGCCTGTATGTTAAGTATATACTAACTAAGATCCTTAATTATTTGTATACAGTGTGTCACAAGCCGAAGTCTACTCGTTTTGGACATCATGCAAAGTTGATTGAATCAGGCGTTACTTGGCGGAACTCCATTGTAACCTAATGGAAGGAAAGAGGAACCCACCACGTACCCTCGGATTGACCACCCCAACTATTGCAATAGAAAAAGGTTGACAATACCGAACTCCTCTAAAAGGAAAAGGGATATAGGGTAGGTATGGGTTCCAGGAAGATACCTGACTTGCAGTATCCCGCTGTATGCGCCGACTATTCTTCGACACGTGTTTCGCCTCTCCACGAGGCATCCTCAGGAGCGATGGGCAATGACTGACTTAGGCTTAGTATCCCTTATCCTTTGTCTTTAGAGGAGTTCGATATTGTCAACTTTTTTCTATCGCAATAGTTGGGGTGGTCAATCCGAGGGTGCGTGGTGGGTTCCTCTTTCCTTCCATTAGGTTATCATGCCAAGTCTTTCTAAGCAAAAATAATAGATACCTGGTAAACGATTTTTTTGTAAATCACGCGGACGGAGCCCACGGCTAGTATAATCTTTACTAAAATAATAGTTGCTGAAGAGTTTGTTTGAACGTGTTCGCTCATTTATCGAGAAAGGCTATAGGCTATATCCTATATACTATCACGCTACGAGCTACGGGAGTGGAGCAGTACCAAAGAGCTCAGATATTTACATAGTGGCGTGGCAGTCGCACCGTGACAGCTGTCTCTATGAGAGCAAAAGAGACGAACGTTCCTCCTGTGTATCTTAACTACGAGAGCGAGAGACGGAGAACGACACCAGCGCCGCCAACGGTGCCAACTACGAACTAAACTGGCGACAGTCGCCACTTGGAATCGGCACACGAAATCCTTAAGATCTGCGCTTCTATGTAAATCTGTATTCATTGGCAGTACTCTTAATAACGCGGGTGTAACCGCGGGCTCATCTAGTATGGATATATATGGCAGAAAACATTTACCGTGTCATGTAGTAATTATTTAGACATCTAAATGACAAATTTCCTGTCTTGACGTTTCAATATGGCGTTTTCGCGAATAATGACAGCAATTTGCGAAGTATCTACCTACCTTCTAAACACAGCCCACTATTAATTAAGTGCCAGCTAAATTATCTCATGGATATCTGTATAAATATAATAGTAAGAGATCTGTTGAAGAGCATATGGCAGTGATAGCCTAGTGTAGATACCAACAGACTGCCATGCAGAGGGTATCGGGTTCGAATCCACGGCGCGCACCAATGACTTTTCGGAGTTATGTGCGTATTGAATTGTTAATTATCACTTGTCCCGTGCCTCGGAGAGCACGTTAAGCCGTCGGTCCCGGTTGTCATGAAGATCTTTGACACTCGTTACAGGGCGTCAGTACCTTATAAATAAACTGACACTAGTCTAAACCATGGAATATAGCTATCGCTTTGGATTGCGGAGGTCAGACAGGCAGTCCCACTGTGGACACGCTAATAGTCAAATCCGGTTAGACTAGAAAGCAGACCTCGGGTTCTAACTGGGATAACGCTAGGAGGATGATGATGATGATCTGTAGAAGAGCGTCCTTCACCGATCTGGTTATTGGATGAAAAGTATTTTATATCAGCATCATCATCATCAGCCTTTAACAGTCCACTGCTGGACTAGGCCTCTCCTTTGTAAGGAGGAGTTGGCTTACTATACCACGCTGGCCAAACGGGTTGGTATAGGGTTTGTATCAAGTTTTCCTTCTCTTACAGTGCTGTTCTCTACATAATATGCTCCCACTGTCGGCTCTTACGACACCCATGGGATGATATAGGGTGGTGACATTCCGTATTCTTAATCCGTCACCACACGCAAGTTTTTATAGCAAACATGTTAAAAAATATATCGCAAATAAAATCCAATCCAGCCTAAGAAAAGTAGAACTACAATTCTTGTGTTACTAACTGACAGAACGCACAGCCAAAACTATAGGACGCAAGAAGCTGAAAGGCATGTATGTTCCTTGGGGACCGTAGGGGTGCACTAAGAAGGGATTTTACTATATTCACACGCGACACGGGATCGGGAAGAAACGATTAGCTAAACTTATTAGCCTTTCATTATTAAGCGAGCGATAATTAACATTTTTAATACGTGACGCACATAAGTTTGAAAAGTCAGAGGTGTGTGCCCGTGGTGCATGGACTACATGGGACCGAGACTATAATATAAATTATAAAAAAAAACCATAATATATTGTAATAATAAAAATTGGGCAAGTGCGAGTCGGACTCGCGCACGAAGGGTTCCGTACCATCATCTATAAAAAAAAATCACTTTTCACACGTTTCTACCTGTTAATTAAGATCGAGTAACAAATTACTTAAAAATTACGTTTGTTGTATGGGAGGCCCCCCTTTATTATTTACTTTTTTTTAATTTCATTATTTATTTTGAAAGGTAATATACAACTACATAATTACATATTGTGTGAAAATTTTAAGCGTCTACCTGTTACCGTTAGTAATTTTGAGCAAAAACACGAAAAAAAAACACGTTTATTGTATGGGACCCCCCTTAACTATTTTATTTTTTTTATTTTTAGTATTTGTTGTTATAGCAGCAACCGAAATACATAATTTGTGAAAATTTCAGCCTTCTAGCTATCGCGGTTTATGAGATACAGCCTGGTGATAGACAGACAGCGGAGGCTTAGTAATCGGGTCCCTTTTAGGTACGGAACCCTAAAAAATGATATTTAACAATCTTAATAAACTCCTTACATACTATAAGATGTTTTCGAGAAGTACATTGATAGTGGGCCGTGTCGTGTGTAGTATATCGTCGCAAATTGCTCCATTATTCGCAATAACACCTTATTGAGATCTGTGACGATTGCTACTATAAGCGGAACGGAAGGACTCATAAGAGTTGCGTGTTGGAAGTAGTGCGAAGTATTTATATTATTTGACCCTTCATGAGCTTCTTCTTTCTCTTAGCGTTATCATAGTTTCAACCCGGGTTCCGCTTACTAGTCTAACCGGATTTGACTGAATATTAGCTTTTCCACAGAGCGACTGCCTGTCTGACCTCCGCAACCCGAAGGGATAGCTATATTCCATGGCTTAGACTAGTGTCAGTTTATTTAGAAGGTACTGACGCCCTGTAACGACTGTCAAAGATCTTCATGACAGCCGGGACCGACGGCTTAACGTATTTTTTTAATTCAATACGCACATAACCCCGAAAAGTCATTGGTGCGCGCCGTGGATTCGAACCCAATACCCTCTGCATGGCAGTCTGTTGGTATATCCACTCGGCTATCGCTGCCTTTCGGCTATCACTGCCTTACCCTTCATGAGCTCTAAATTATAAATCGTTATAAATTTAAGACTGCCTCCATGGTCCAGTGGATAGGGTATGCGTAGCAACACCTCTGCCTACCCGGGGATACAGGCGTCAACAAGTCAAGATAATAATATTAAAAACTTGATTTTGAGCGGCGATAGCGCTGTAGTGTACGTAACGGACTGCCGAGACGATGGTCTCAGGTTCGATCCCTAGGTACCTCACACCTCTGACTTCTAAGTTATGTTATATGTGTATGTATTAAAAAATGTTAATTATCGCTCGCTTAATAATGTGCCCGGTAGATGGCAATAGGCTCGCCCGCTATTACATTGGGACCGAAACATAACTGGCGAAGTGTGGGTGTGTTTTAATACACCTCTGCCACAGGGATTATGGCGTAAAGTTATGTCATGTTATCTGACCCTTCATGAGCTATACTTAAATCCTACTAATATTATAAATGCGAAAGTTTGTGAAGATGTATGTATGGATGTTTGTTACTCTTTCACGCAAAAACTACTGAACGGATTTGGATGAAACTTTACAGTAATATAGTTTATACATCAGAATAACACATAGGCTACAATTTATAAAAAAAAATTATAATGTTGCCATAATATAAGGAAAAGTATCAACTAAGTCGGCAAAAATCCTGTATTATCTTTATTTGTGTGCTTGGGTCAAATTTAGTAATTGGAATTTTACCCCCCTCCTGATGATTAATCTGATATTTGGTATACACTCATATTGTCATCGAGATTAAAAGATAATATTTAAATGATTGTAAAATGGCCCAATCCAAAATGGCCACCGATACAAAATGGCGAATCACATATTACTTCACAACAACCTCAATATGGGTATCAAATGAAAGGGTTTGATTGGTAGAATGGAGCTCACTATGAAAAATCTAAGATGGCCGCTGCCACAAAATGGCGTCTTATTTATTTTCCATAAATACCTCAATATGGGTATCAAATGAAAGAGCTTGATTCGTAGAATAGAGCTCACTCTGAAAAATCCAAGATGGCTGTCGCCGCAAAATGGCGGATTACATATGTTCCACAAATAACTCAATATGGGTATCGCATGAAAGGACTTCATTGGAAGAATAGGGCTCACTATGAAAAATCCAAGATGGCTGCCGCCACAAACTTGCGGATTACATATTTCCACAAATACCTCAATATGGGTATCTAATGAAAGGGCTTCATTGGTAGAATAGGGCTCACTATGAAAAATCCAAGATGGCTGCCGCCACAAACTTGCGGATTACATATTTCCACAAATACCTCAATATGGTTATCTAATGAAAGGGTTTGATTGGTAGACTGGAGCTCACTATGAAAAATCCAAGATGGCCGCCGCCACAAAAAGGTGAATTACTTATTTTCCACAAATACCCCAATATAGGTATCAAATGAAAGGGCTTGATTGGCAGAATAGAGCTTACGATATAATTGACCTAAGCGCAGCGTTATTAAAAGCGTGAGAGTATGAGTTGGCGCGCTGAAGCGCAGTGGGGAGGAGGGGCGGTCGGATTTTGTACTTTGTGGTAATGGTTTCAGTTTTTTATTTTTGCTGCAATTCTATTCAGTAGGTATATAAGCTCTTCAATAATTTTAATAATATACACTACATACTAATCTTTACCTGAAGTTTGACGACTATAAAAACAAAAGTAATTTTAAGTATCTGTTTATAATATATGTATGCTACACGGCTAATGTGCAGATCCGTTTGTAATGAAATTTGATATGGATAGTCTGAAACCTGGGGAAGTACAAAGGCTACTCTTTATTAAAATTTCATGCGGGCGAAGCCGCGGGCGAAAGCTAGTCTATATATATAAAAGAAAGTCGTGTTAGTTACACTATTTATAACTCAAGAACGGTTGAACTAATTTGGCTGGAAATTTGTGGGGAGGTAGATTAGAACGAGGAAAAACGCATAGGATACGATTATGTGCGTCAGAATGGCTGGTCGTCTGTCCGATCATAACATTTCCAAGGATTGTTGAAGGTAGGTAAATATTTTATAACGCAAGAATAGCATTAAGGCTGCTACACACAGTGCCGGCGGCTTTTGTCGCGCGGCTCATGCCACCTAGGCTTTTGGCGGGCGTTAGTGCCGCCGGCATCAGCCGCAAAAAGCCGCCGGGCATCATTCCAGTTGTATAGAACGTAGGATTGCCAACATTTTTTGCCAAATTTTCTATCTGTAAATGATACATTGTCCGTGTGGTGACGGATTAAGAATACGAAATGTCACCACCCCATATCATCCCATGGGTGTCGTAAGAGCCGACAGAGGGAGCATATTATGCAGAGAACTATAAGAGAAGGAAAACTTGATACAAACCCCATACCAACCCGTTTGGCCAGCGTGGTATAGTAGGCCAATTCCTCCTTTCAGAGGAGTGGCCTAGTCCAGCAGTGGACTGTTCAAGGCTGATGATGATGAAATATTTCATAGCTTGTTTGACAATTAAAATAAAAAAATAAACAATTAGTTTTTAATTACGTTAATTCTTGGTGTTCTATTTCTTTGTTCTCGTCACTTTTGATTCATCACTGAACTCTTTAATTCTGAACTTCTGAAGTGGCGGGGACGGAGACATGATTTTAAGTATAAATTACCTCCGTGGTCCAGTGGATAGCGTATGCGACTGCTGATCGGAGGTTTCGGGTTCGATTCCCAGGTTGGGTAAAAGTGTTACTGGGTTTTTCCGAATTCTCAGTAGCAGCACGGAGTCTGGTGATGTGCCCGGTAACGGCAAAAGGCTCGCCGCCTATTACGTGGGACCTAAAATTTCATGGCGAAATGTGGGTGTAATGTTACACCTCTGCCTACCCCTTCGGGGATACAGGCGTGAGTCTATACCATTGCCAGTTGCCTTTTTCTCTAAAAATTCTTTACCATTAATGATGAATTTCTTTTAGATCTCTTTGAGCCTATAGTTTCCATCATCCATTTAATTTAACCTTTAAAGTGGCAGGCAGACATATTATGTCTGAACAGCCCAAGTCGTTAAAATGGCAAGCAGACAAAATATGTCTTCTAATAGAACGACCACACACAAGTAGAGCAAGTTGTAACCCGCGGCCGGCCGGCGGCCTACCCGGGCGGCCATGCCGGCGGCTCATTCGTGCGGCCAGGCCGGCGGCTTTGTGTGCCGCCGGGCGCACGCGGCTTGGCCGCCGGCACCGGTTGCCAGAGCCTTGTTTTACGAGGTGGAAAATCTCTTCGGATCTCCGACTCTTGGGGAAATGAGAGCCGGAATATGTGGTGTTAGCACTAAAAGCCACCTCGACTTTCTCATGTACCCGTATGTCGGAGGGTCGGGTATCGCCGAAGCATTCGTCGCAACCCCCGACGGGTATTGGCCCGCCATGGTTAGGCGGGCCCCGAACAAACCCCCGGCGGCGGATGAAGGTGTTGGGCTCCGCCACCAAAACACCCAGCGGCCGCAGAGGATAGGGAGGATGGCAACGCAACACCGCATCTCCTCTTCCTCTGCGGCCCCACCGCGACGCAACAATGGTGCGCCTCCATTTGGTCGCGGGAGATAGGGCGCGCGGCAACGCAACACCGACACGCCTCTCCTCCCGCGACCGTACCTGACTGCGAGGGATCAGGGACAGACAGAACTGTCCCCCGCACCCGCACTTTGGACGCATCCTACGCTGGCCTCACCCAAGCCCACGTGGAGCGTCCCCTCCCGGGTTCCCGCTTAGCTTCACCGTGGGTGTACCTCAAACCCACGGTTACTGAGCCCACCCACCACGACAAGGTGGAGATCCCACGGGGCGGACGGTTACCAGAGCCTAAACGATATTAAACCAACACCTACATAACTAAGTATTTGCCTTTATTATTTTATCAGGAAAACCAGCGGCGATAGCCCAGTGGTGTACGTAACGGACTGCCGAGACGATGGTCTCGGGCTCGAGCCCAAGGTACCCCGGGCACACACCTATGACTTTTCGAAGTTGTGTGTGCATTATAAATTAATTATCGCTAGCTAATTCATGTGCCCGGTAGATGGCAATAGGCTCGCCCCCTGTTACATTGGGACCGAAACATAACTGGCGAAGTGTGGGTCTGTAATACACCTCTGCCTACCCCTTCGGGAATAACAGGCGTGAAGTTATGTTAATGTTTGTTTAATGTTATTTTATCAGGCATTTTTCATTGGGATAATTTAAATAATTCCTATTAACATATGACTGAAGTTACAACTTAGTTAGATAAATGAAGTAAATATGTAGCAATTATTGACGCAATACATTTCGGGAAACTCCGCATGCTTAACTTTAAACTAGGAGGTGACCAGCCAACCAAACGTCAGGATGGCTGGTCAAAAAAAATATTTTATTTCTAAATATATATCCCATGTAGCAATTATTTATTATATGTAGCAATAAGCAATTATGTAGCAATTTTCAAATCAACTCTCATATACCAAAGCCACAGACGACCAGCCATTCTGACGCACATATACAATTAGTTGCAAAAATTAGTCTGGGAGGGATTGTAGGGAGGGTCAAATCGTAGGGACAAATCTACCTATTGAAAGAAACAACGCATGCGTATAAAAAGTACCAGGGGAGCATAAAGCTAGAGACATTTTTTATTTTCTTTTACTAAACTTTCTGTAGCTTACCTCATTGTAGCTTAGGATATTGAAAAGTATTGAAAGAAACAACGCATGCGCAGGAAAAGTACCAGGGAAGCATAAAGTTATTAATAATATTATTTAAATACTGCCTCCGTTGTCCAGTGGATAAGGTAGGTATGCATATTATTACACTTCTACCCCTCCCCCTTCGGGGATAAAGGTGCTGTCAGTTAGTAACGTACAGTCGAGCAACTTCGCGCTAGACCACCTTAAGGGCGAGAATCGCTCAGCAAGACATCGTCGCTTCCAGTGCTACTTTACACGCACATTGACACTAGTATACAAAACCAGTTTCTAGTGTGCCTCGACTCTATGAGCAAGCCAAGGGTTTTTTTTCAAACTGGTCCAGCGCCGACTTGTTTGATTGTACAGCCTAAACTACCAGGCATAAGAAGCTGAATTTGGCATGTATGTTCGAATCGTTAAGGGAATCGTAGGGTTCACTAAGAAGGGATTGTCCGAAATTCCCACAGGATACACAGACAGACGGACCTTTTGACGCTCATTCTGTAATACAAAGTAAACGCCGGGCACACGGCCAATGTCAGGTCGGCCTTATTCACTTAGGTCATGTGACGCTTATGAACGTCAACATTGAAAATTATCACTTAATGATTCTTAATTTACATTTAGTGCCACGTTTGCAACTTTGAATATGAGGTGGGTCTTATTCACTTAGGTCACGTGACGCTTATGAACGTCAACATTGAAGATTATTACTTATTGATTCTACTGAATTCTACATTAACATTTAGTGCCACGTTTGCAACTTTGAATATGAGGTCGGTCTTATTCATTTCGGTCACGTGACGCTTATGAACGTCAACATTGAAGATTATCACTTAATGATTCTACATTTACATTTAGTGCTGTTGAATATTAGGTACAAAAATTTATCTGTAAGTTTTTAACTAATAAGGTTTGTATCGCTCGCCTATTGGCCATATGGTTTGTTTCTTAATTTATTATGTTCTATGTGACAGCTCTTCTGTGTCAGGAGCTAGAGACATTGCTTCCAAATGCATTAATAGTAAAGGATTATAATATATTGAAATATTCCACTACAAATTCAATCTTTTATTTACGCCCACCTAATTTTCAATAGGTTATGGGCCCAGTGTGCGCGAGTAAAATCCGCTGTGTTGAAAATATCTTTTTGAAAAATGGAGTCTTCCAAAGTTAAACGAAATATAAAACCGTTCAATGGCGAGAAGTATAGCGTCTGGAAATTTCGTATCCGAGCGTTGCTGAGTGAAATGAATGTGATAAAAGTTATTGACGACGTCCCATTAGTACGCGACGAAAATTGTGAGAAAAACAATTGCATAGCTAAAATGTCATTATTGAATATCTTTCAGACTCTTACCATGGATTTGCCTAGGAAAACATTTCGGCAAAAGATATTCTAAAAAATTTGAATGCGTTATATGAGCGTAAGAGCATCGCGACGCAATTCGCGTTGAGAAAAAAGTTGTTGTCGTTAAAATTAAAGAGTGAAATACCGCTGATAAAACACTTTACCACGTTCGATGAGCTCATAACTTAGCTACTAGCCGCGGGTGCAAAGTTAGAAGAAACCGATAAGGTTGCTCATTTATTACTTACTCTACCTTCGACTTATGACGGAATCATAACAGCAATCGAAACCTTATCGGAAGATAATCTGACGTTAGCTTTCGTGAAAACACGGCTATTGGATCATGAAGTGAAGTTGAAAAATGAGTCAGGCGATATGAGTGCAAAAGTGTTGCACATTGAAACGAAAAGTGACAAGTTGATGAAAAGAAAATTTGATAATCGACAGTCAAATAAAAATATGAAACAAAAGAAGGAGGATTCTAAGTTCATAAAAAAATGTCATCATTGTGGACGTAGAGGACATATACGAAATGATTGTTTCTATTTCAAACGAATGAACCAACAAAAGGGTCCAAGAACACTACAGTCTGTCGAGATAAGCGAAAATAAACAATCAGCATCGAATGAGTTCTCAGGGTTTGCTTTTATGACCGGCGAATCTGAAACGCAATTGGCGTTTTATTAAGCATTGATTGATTAAGCATAAAATATAACAAAGTTACTTTTCTTCTAGATTCTGGCGCCTCGGATCGCATTATCAATAGAGAAGACTTGTTTACTAACTTTGTTGTTTTAGACACACCAGTGAAAATTTCAGTTGCAAAAAATTGCGAATTTATTTCAGCTGCAAAAAGTCGTACTATGCAGGTTACCAGCAACATGGGTGTACAGGGTTGCTTGGAGGGCGTTTTGTACTGTCCGGAGGCTCCGTACAATTTGCTATCCGTTTCCAAACTGCAGCGAGCTGGCTACACTGTCATTTTTGGTACTGACGGTACGAGAATATGCAAACGAGGTAAAACCGTGATGAAAGGTATGTCTTCCAACAATTTAATTAGACTGTAGACTTGGTGGCATCAGTAAGCGTTAGTCGTCCTGTTTTTCAAGCATGCACAAGTGATCAAAATAATTACAAATTATGGCATCAGCGCCTTGGTCACATGAGTAAAAATAAATTTATAGAAATAAAACGACATGAGTTGTTTGAGGACATAAATGAATTAAGCGCTGTAGTGCCGGATGATGATTTGTGTGAAGCTTGCATTAATGGAAAGCAGAGCCGGCTTCCGTTTAATCACGCCAAGGACAAAAGTCACATAAATCGACCACTATTTGCTGTCAGTTCTGATTTCTGTGGTCCTGTCACTCCAACAACAGTTGATAATAAAAATTATTTCGTGATGTTTATTGATCAATATACTCATTATTGTGTTACATACCTGATAACATACAAATCAGACGTATTTGCTGCGTTCAAAGATTTTGTTGCAAAAAGTGAAGCTAAATTTAATTTAAAGGTAGTAAATTTGTTTTGCGATAACGGTGGTGAGTACTTATCTGCTGAAATGAAAAGCTACTGTGCTGAAAAGGGTATTTCATATCATTTAACAGTTCCTAGAACTCCACAGCAAAATGGTGTTTCTGAACGAATGGTGAGAACCATTACTGAGAAAGCTCGTTCTATCTTAAACGGTGCTCAATTAGATAAGGTTTTTTGGGGTCAAGCAGTTTTGACTGCAGTTCATTTAATAAATATAACACCTACTAAAGCCTTAAAACTTTTAAAAACACCATATGAGATGTGGCACGATAGGAAACCTAAAGCAAAATATTTAAAGGTTTTTGGATCGACAGTCTTTGTGCATAACAAAATGACCAAAGCTAAATTTGATGATAAATCATGGAAAGGTATTTTAATGGGTTATGAACCAAACGGTTATAAAGTTTGGAACCCAAATTGCGAAAAGTTCGTAGTAGTCAGAGATGTTATCGTGGACGAAACTAACTTTTTGAAGTCCAGGCCTCCTTGGAAGTCTGAAGAGAATATCGAAAATTCTCATGACAAAACTGATAATGACATTGTGTCAAAGTCAGTATCAAGTAAGTTCCGAGACTACTCTGAAACAGAACTAGATAGCTCAAAATCTAGTGGGTATGATGAATGTCCAATTAAAGTTCGCAAATTGAACCATGATACGTTAAGCGAGGTACGTTTTGATAATTCAATGACTAGTCGTTCTGAAAATACAAACAAAAATATTGAACTTAGGAGGAGTGATAGGATTAAAGACAAACCCCCTGTTTCATATAATGAAATTTATGACGTAGACTATTTAATGTGCGCTCAGACAATTTTATGCAATTTACCGAAATCATTTGAAGAGATTAAGCATAGAAATGATAGAAGTAAATGGGAAAGCGCGAGAAGGGAGGAACTTAATTCATTACATAAAAATGAAACGTGGAGTTTAGTACCACGACCACCAAACAAAAACATCGTAGATTGTAAATGGATTTTTGCCATCAAAAATAATGAATGTGGACCCAAATTCAATGACTAATTTCAAAAGATATTTGATGAGCAAATTCCAAATGACCGATTGAGACAAATTTATTGTTTCTGGGCATAAAAATCACTAAAGAAGGTGATCAAATGTCTTTAGACCAAAGTGCATACATTAAAACAGTCTTGACCAAGTTTAATATGCATGAGTGTAAACCTGTGTCTACCCCTTTAGAAAATAAGTTAAATTATGACGCATTGAGCTCTGAGGAGAGATATGACGCACCTTGTAGAAACGTCATAGGATGCCTTATGTATATTATGCTATGTACTAGGCCAGATCTAAGCGTCAGTGTAAACATACTGAGTAGGTACACACACAAAAATAATAAAGAATTATGGCAATGTCTTAAACGGGTATTAAGGTACTTAAAAGGCACAACCGATCTAAAATTGTGTTACATAAGATGTAAATACAATGATATTTTGTGTGTACGTAGACTCAGACTGGGATGGTAATGATACACAGGATAGAAAAAGTACAACCGGGTATTTGTTTAAGCTCTTTGACCAGTGCACGATTTCCTGGAATACAAGAAAACAGTCGTCAGTCGCGGCTTCTTCGACTGAAGCTGAGTATATGGCATTATTCGAAGCAGTCAGAGAAGCACTGTGGCTTAAATCTTTAGCAGCCAGTATAAACATGCACATCACTGTGCCAATTGTCATCTATGAAGACAATAATGGTTGTATAAGTATAGCCAATAACCCAACATGTCACAAACGGTCAAAACATATTGACATAAAATATCATTTTTCTCGAGAACAAGTTGAGAAAAATGTAATAAAATTAAATTATATTCCCACAGGTGAACAGCTAGCAGACGCACTGACAAAAGCACTACCTGCAATCACGTTTCAAATGTTGAGATGCAAAATGGGTGTACAATAGTAGTGTGAATAAGTGTGTAGACAAAATACAAGATTTTATGTATTTAATTTTAAACATAACAATATTCAATTAGTGAAATTGAATTTTTATGTTGATTTGAGAACTTACGTTGAATTGGTCTGGTTGGCGGTTTTACTGGGTTTTCCCCAACCCTCGAACGAATGTTGGACCAAATTGTAATTCCCCAGTAAGCATTTGGAAGTATATGTGATCTAGTTAGGTAGTAAATTTAAATTGATTTTTGTTTGTATAACTACCGATTAATTTTTGAGGGGGCGTGTTGAATATTAGGTACAAAAATTTATCTGTAAGTTTTTAACTAATAAGGTTTGTATCGCTCGCCTATTGGCCATATGGTTTGTTTCTTAATTTATTATGTTCTATGTGACAGCTCTTCTGTGTCAGGAGCTAGAGACATTGCTTCCAAATGCATTAATAGTAAAGGATTATAATATATTGAAATATTCCACTACAAATTCAATCTTTTATTTACGCCCACCTAATTTTCAATAAGTGCCACGTTTGCAACTTTGAATATTAGGTCGGTCTTATTCACTTAGGTCATGTGACGCTTATGAACGTCAACATTGAAAATTATCACTTAATGATTCTACTGAATTCTACATTTACATTTAGTGCCACGTTTGCAACTTTGAATATGAGGTCGGTCTTATTCACTTAGGTCCCGTGACGCTTATGAAAGTCAACATTGAAGATTATCACTTTATGATTCTACATTTACATTTAGTGCCACGTTTGCAACTTTAAATATGAGGTCGGTCTTAATCACTTAGGTCACGTGACGCTTAGGAACGTCAACATTGAAAATTATCACTTTATGATTCTACATTTACATTTAATGCCACGTTGAATTACTTATTTTTTCTACATTTACATTTAATGCCACGTTAAATCACTTATTTTTTCTACATTTACATTTAGTTCCACGTTCGCAATTCAAGGGCGTGTTGTAGGTACATAATGTGGCTTTGAATATGTTTAGAATTGTGTGGGATTTACGCGAATTGTGGAAAGCAGCGATAGCTGAGTGGAGAGACGGACAGACTGCTACGCAGAGGGTCTCGGGTTCTAATCCACGGCACGCACCAATGACTTTTCGAAGTTAAGTGCGTATTAAATTGTTAAATATCGCTTGCTTATCGGTGAAGGAAAACATCGTGAGGAAACCTGCATGTCTGAGAGTTCTCCATAATGTTCTCGAAAGACATGTGAAGTCTATCACGCACTAGGCCAGCGTGGTGGACTATGGCCTTACCCCTCATAGTGAGAAGAGGCCCGTGCCCAGTAGTGGGACAGTATATATACAGGGCTGATGATGATGACGCGAATTGTTTGATTTATATTTTATCTGTTTTGTTAAACAGACGGTGGTGCGTATCTTGTCTGTGGAGCACAGCATCAGTGTTTCTGCATCGCCTGGTCACCGCACCGCTCCCCTCTATCACTGGTAAGCTATTTGAATAAGTAATTGTAGTTTTTATAATAATAAAAAAAACCTTTATACGAAGTCAATAGCTGAGATAATCCAGTAAACCAAGACATCATCATCATTTTCTTGCCCTGGTCCTTCGTTTCCATACTTCTCTGTCACCAGTCATCCGACCGTTTACCCCTTTCTCTTTCATATCCATCCTCACACTGTCCATCAATCTTTTCCTTGGCCGTCCTCTCCCTTTTCGTCCTTCTACATGCATATTTATGCCTTTTTACCTACATGCATTACATCTCTCCGCATAACACGTCCATACCAGGCCAATCGACTCCCTTTTACCTTTTCATCTATGGGCGCCACTTTCATACTACTTCCAACGTAATCATTCCGAATTCTGTCCATTCTTGTCACTCCACACATCCATCGTAACATTCTCATCTCTGCCACATGCAATCGTTTCTCATCCATCTTCGACAATAAGCCAATAAAAATTGGGCAAGTGCGAGTCGGACTCGCGCACGAAGGGTTCCGTACCATCATCTATAAAAGAAAATCACGTTCGTTGTATGTATACTTAAATACTTTTTAAGTTTCTACCTGTTTATTAAGATCGAGTAACAAATTTCTTAAAAATTACGTTTGTTGTATGGGAGCCCCCTTTATTATTTACTTTTTTATTTAATTATTTATTTTGAAATACATTTTTTTTGTTTTTAGTATTTGTTGTTATAGCGGCAACCGAAATACATAATTTGTGAATATTTCAGCTTTCTAGCTACCACGGTTTATGAGATACAGCATACAGCCTGGTGACAGACAGACAGACGGACAGACAGACAGCGGAGGCTTATCTAGTAATAGCAATGAATACAGATTTACATATAGAAGCGCATTTCTTAAGGATTTCGTGTGCCGATTCCAAATGGCGAGTTGGCAACTGTCGTCAGTGTAGTACGTAGTTGGCGCCGTTGGCGGTGCTGGCGTCGTTCTCCGTCTCTCTTGCTCTCGTAGTTAAGATACACAGGAGGAACGTTCGTCTCTCTTGCTCTTATAGAGACAGCTGTCACAGCGCGACTGCCACGCCGCCAAGCGGCAATTTGGGTCTCAGAAAGTTTGAATACAGAGCGCCCATAAGAAATGCGCCTCTATGTAAATTATATCTATGCTCTATGGAAATAGGGTTCCGTTTTTACCTTTTCGGTACGGAACCCTAAAAAGTATCGTCATCGTCTACGGCCGGTCCCGGTTATTATTATTATGGATGGATGTTGTTACTAGAGATATTTATCTGACATAAGCTACATACTAAATATGTCAAATATGTGTCTCTAAATAGCCACAAGCCTTAGATTGTCTTCAAGGCAATGATCAAGCGGCTGGGCTTATTATCTTGGATAATTGGATTGTCTGAATGGATTATCTTTAAGAACCATCAAGCGGCTTGCCTTGGCCTATTGGCTAAGGAAGGGCAACGGGTGCATTTGCCCCCTGACCTGGCGACTAAGTTTAAGCCCAGTTACTTCACTGCCTAATTAGTAGCGTTTATAAGAAAGCTCTATTATCGGTATATTCGAAGTAAGATTGCTCCGCCCTCTGAACTCAATCCTGAATCCGCGCCTGCATCGATCAGATGGTTCTAAATAAAATAGCAAAAATACTTACTTCCAGCATCAAAGCAGCCACTAAGAGGAGCGTCCAAGCCCCGACAGGCCGGCACTGACCATCTCCACCCTGAGCCAAAAGTGGAGTGCGTAGTCCTGCACACACCAGAAACACCCACCCTAGACGTGATCTTCGTCCATGGGCTATACGGTAAGTCATCATCATCAGCAGAATATGAAGCATTTTTCAGATTTACTAGAGCGTTATATATGTATACAGGGTGCCAACCCATACCCAGACCCATCACCAAGCCGAAGTCTACTCTGTCTGCACATCATGCCAAGTCATCATCATCTTCCTAGCGTTATCCTGGTTGCATCCAAGACTTACACGCCTTGGAGCCCAAGCTCCGCTTACTGGTCTAACCAGATCTGACGGAATATCAATTTTCATAATCACTAGAATATGAAGCATTTTCAGATTTAATAGGGGTAAATTGTTAATTATCGCTTGCTAAACGGTGAAGGAAAACATCGTGAGTCAGAAGGCAGTCTCTCTGTGGCAAAGCTAATATTTTATCAAATCTGTTTAAACTAGTGAGCGGAGCTTGGGTTTCGAGCCGAAAAGTCTCAAATGCAACCGGGATACCGGTTCTCAAATTCATCATGTCAGCCTAGAGACGTCCACTGCTGGACATAGCTTAGGCCTCCCCCAAGGTTCTCCACAGAGACCGATGCTGAGCTGCCCGCATCCAACCGCGCACCGCGATCTTAACCAGAACGTCGGTCCAACTTGCGAGAGGCCTACCCCTTCTGCGTCGTCCAGTACCTCTCCAGAACCCGCCTGTCCCAGTGGCCATCGTCGCGCTATATATGTGCCCTGCCCATTGCCACTTCAGCCTAGCTATTCGGTGAGCTATGTCGGTTACATTGGTTCTCCTGCGGATCTACTCATTGCTGATTCGATCTGGAAGGGAAACTCCGAGCATAGCTCTCTCCATCGCCCTCTGAGTGACCCTGAGCTTTCGGATAAAGCCATCAAATTCACAAAGATATAATTTCTTTCCCTTCTGCTATTTTCGGGGATAGGAAATACAAATTGACCAATTTCTCATTTTATTTAATTTCAGGCTCTCTAGGTAATACTTGGCGTCAAGGAGACTGGAGATCTAAATACAAATTAGATCCCACAAAAGTGCCTTTAAGAAACCATGCAACGAAACCATGCAAATGTCATGCAAAACAAGAACAATCATACGAAAACATAAACTTCACATACGAAACGAACATAAATGAAACTGAAATAAATGAAACAGTTTCATTTAAACAAATAAATGGTTGTTTCAAGAAAATCTTACCAAATGAAAACTCATTGATTACAGAGAAGTTTTACAACAACACATTTTTAAATGTAAATGTTAACAATTACGAAACACAAGCAAAATTCGTAACAGAACTATTTAAAAATGACTGCAACAAATCCTGTGATTTAGATACATTTAAATGTTATTTAGATGGAAATCTTAACAAATGTAACTGTGAAAATAAATGTAATTGTAAATTAAATGGAAATGATAACAAATGTAACTGTGAAAATAAATGTAAATGTAAAAACGAGTGTGAGTGTAAAGTAAATAAAGAAACGAGGTCTAATCAGTGTCAAATTGGCTGTGGCTGTGTTTGTGATGAATGTTATTCGTCCTGTTGGCCTAAGGACTGGATAAAAGAAGATTATCCAGGAGCTAGAGTGATTTCTATTAATTATACAAGTGACCCGTATCTTTGGAGGCCTTTGTGGGTCAAAGGAAATAAAAGGTAAGAAAATTTTAATTTGTTTAAAGCTTTTTTATGTAATATTTGGCAAACGAACAGTCGGATCGCCTGATATATTAGGATATTAGAGATAAATATGCTAATATAATAAAGCTGAAGAGTTTGTTTATTTGATTGAACGCAATAATCTCAGGAACTACTGGTCCGACTTAAATAATTCTGTTTGTGTTGAATAGCCCATTTATCGAGGAAGGCTATAGGCTATATAACATCACACTATGACCCACGGGTGTGGAGCAGTGCTCCTAAATATCGCGGGTGTGACCGCGGGATCAGCTTTTTGCTGTAAGCTCCAAGCTCCATACAAAATATGACGAATAAGTAGCTCTAGCCAAATTGTATTGTAGTTAGCAAGGTTGTTTAATCTTAAAAGACATATATTTCTGCATTTTGGTTGTCTACCTACTCAGCCTTTTTTTTTGTCGGGTTGGAAAATCCTCGGATTTTGGCGACGGATTAAGGTGTTGGACTCCGCCGCCAAAACACTCAGCGGCCGCAGAGGATAGGGAGGACGGCAACGCAACACCGCATCTCCTCTTCCTCTGCGGCCCCACCGCGACGCAACGATGGTGCGCCCCCATTTGGTCGCGGGAGATAGGGCGCGCGGCAACGCAACACCCACACGCCTCTCACGCGCAAGACACAGAGGGACAGGAGAACTGTCCCCCGCACCCGTAACATTGGACGCATCCTGCGCAGGCCTCCGTCAAGCCCACGTGGAGCGTCCACTCCCGGGATCTCGCTTAGCTTCACCGTGGGTGACCTAACCACGGTTACTGAGCCCCCCCACCACGACAAGGTGGAGATCCCACGAGGGGAGGGATGGTTGTACTCAGCCTATGATATAGCTACCTATAACATTTATTTTACAAAATTTGAAACAAAAAAATTTTTCCGAATTTTTTTTCGCGAAAATTAATTTTTCATGGCATAACAACGTGGCGTCGTTAGGTCAATGCACTTCATTGATAACCTTAAAAGTAGCTTACCCTTAATTCACGACACATTTTAGTCCCTCGAAATGCTGAATTTAAAGATTTTTTTCACTAGAAAAAAAAATCGAATATTTTGTAAAATAAATATTATAGGTAGTTTCTATATCACGGGTTGAGTATTCACTTTTGGGAAAACACTGACTTAAAACTACAAACTTATAATAAACTATGTACTAAAGTACGTCAAAACCCTATTCCAGATTGAAATTAAACTACAGTTTACGGATTTTATCGCGTTATATTACTTTCACTGTTTATTTGTTATTACATTTAAACCGAAAGATCTAGAAACTACATTATTACTAGCCGACGTTTCGAATTCTTTACAGGATTCATGTTCACGGCAGACTGAGGTGATATTTGTCTTTGTCTTGAATTTAAAAGTTATCTCAAAGTACCCGAACATTTTTCAACTATTGGTGTTACTATCTACGCAGAATGTGCTCACTGTGTCTTGATGTCTTCTGGTGACTTTGTCCTTTTTGGGTTTCATTAGCCTGATAACAGGGTCCCAAGCTGGAGGAACTCACCGTCATTGTTTTAACCAAGATATTTATACATTTCCAGATTACGTCTTCACGAGAGAGCTGCTCAAATGATGGATCAACTTCTGAATCTAGGAGTTGGAAAGAGACCGATAGTATGGGTCGGCCACTCCAAAGGAGGACTGTTCATCAAACAGATATACTGCGAAGGTAAGACCATCTTCAAATTCGAAATCGAAGTCAAAATTAAGTAAAAGGTCCTATCATCATACCTGCTACCTGAGAAATATAAAAAAATATATTAAGGAATATTATACTCTGTGGTCCAGTGTATAGCGTATACGTCTGCTGATCGGAAGGTCTCGCGTTCAATTACTGGGTTGCGCAAAAGTGTTAATGAGTTTTCCGAATTCTCAGTAGCAGCGGAGAGTCAGGAAATGTGGCCAGTGAGGGCAACAGGCTCACCCCCCCCCCCCCCATTACCTAAATGTGGGTGTAATATAACATATCTGCCTACCCCTTCAAGGATACAGGCGTGAGTCTATAGAAATCATCATCCTCTTAGCGTTATCCCAGTTTCAATCTGGGGTCCGCTTTCTAGTCTAACCGGATTTGGCTTGAATATTAGCTTTTCCACGGAGCGACTGCCTGTCTGACCTCCGCAACCCGAAGGGATAGCGATATTCCATGGTTTAGACTAGTGTCAGTTTATTTAGAAGGTACTGACGCCCTGTAACGACTGTCAAAGATCTTCATGACAACCGGGACCGACGGCTTAACGTGCTCTCCGAGGCACGGGACAAGCGATAATTATCAATTCAATACGCACATAACTCCGAAAAGTCATTGGTGCGCGCCGTGGATTCGAACCCGATACCCTCTGCATGGCAGTCTGTTGGTATATCCACTCGGCTATCGCTGCCTCATTCCGCCTATATCCCCGAAGAGGTAGTCAGAGGTATATATCTACATCCACATTTCGCCAGATTTATTTTAGTCCCACGTAATAGGAGGCGAGCCTATTGCCGTACCGAACACATTACCAGACTCAGAACTGCTACTGAGAACTTCCTATCGGAAAAACCCAATAACCCTTTGCCAGGGATCGAACCCGGGTCCTCCCAATCCCACGCGCACATTTATGCCCTGAGACTAACGAGGCAGTGGTATAATACAAGCTCTGCTTAATTTAGGATCAGATGAAAACATGACATTTTGTTAACATTTACTATTATTTTCTTCCAGCTTATGAAGCGTACATGCAAATAAGTAAAACAAATAATAAAGAGGACCAAAGCAATATTAGTAATAAAATAGATAACTATGAAATAATTAAAAATATACCAAATATGAACGATTTTAAAATTAATAACAATACTCTTAAAGAAAATAAAGATACTATTAAAGACAGTGAAAATAATTTTAATTTCGTTAAATATACTGAAGACAAAAATACTGAAATATGCGCCTGTGTTGATAATGATGAGGTTTTGGACAACAAGCAGGCTAGATATCATAGCACTGAATATATAGATATGGATTTACACGACGACGAACGAAATACGACAGACGAAAACGAAACGATTGGAGAAATAAGTAGATTTCATATGATGTCTTCAGGTAATAAAGGTAAGTTTATTTTGATGTATTTTAACTTTTTTGATGCAGAACAGCACTGTGAGAGAAGGAAAGCTTGAAAAATAACCAACCCGTTTGGCCAGCGTGGTATAGTAGGACAATTCCTCCTTTCAAAGGAGAGGCCTAGACCAGCAGTGGACTTTTAGGGGATGATGATGATGATGGTGTAGAAGTGTAGTTTTTCTTTGGCACAGGAGGCAAACGTGAAGATCGGCTGATGGTAAGCAATTACCGCCGCCCATGGACACAAGCAACACCACAGGAGTCACTAGTGCGTTACTGTCCTGGATGGGAAAAGGAATATGAGGAGGGGGATGAGGGAGAAGGAAAAGAAGATGGGCCTCCGGCATTCTCACTCATCTAACGAAACGCAACAGTATTGATTGTGTTAGTTTACATTGACGGATTAGCGACAACAGTTGTAGGACTATTGCTAATATATGTAGATACTAAAAATTCTGCGCTATGGGCGGCAGCGATAGCCCAGTGGCGATACCAACGGACTGCCAAGCAAAGGGTATCGGGTTCGAATCCACGGCGTGCACCAATGACTTTTCGGAGTTATGTGCGTATTGAATTGTAAATTATCGCTTACCCCGTTCCTCGGAGAGCACGTTAAGCCGTCGGCCCCGGCTGTCATGAAGCTCTTTGACAGTCGTTATAGGGCGTCAGTACCCATGATTAAACTGACACTAGTCTAAACCATGGAATATAGCTATCACTTTTTGTGGCGGAGGTCAGACTGCAGTCGCTCTGTGGTAAAGCTAATGTTCAGTCAAATCCGTTTAGACTAGTAAGCGGACCCTGTGTTCTAACTGGGATAACGCTAGGAGGATGATGATGACAAAAAAATCTGGGCTATGTAAATGGGTTTTAAATTAATCGCTTTGTAAATGTGGGTAAATAAATTGGTATGTGTGAATACTATGGATGAAGAACAGCGTCTGCTCCATAGTACTATATCAGCCCGCAGTTTCAGCCGCGTGTTTTAGGGCTACTGATCCGCTCCCGTGGCTCATAGCGTGATGTTCTATATCCTATAGCCTTCCTCGATATATGAGCTCACATAAAAAAAAATCAAATCGAAATAAAGTAAAGCTCTCCACACCAGCATCCATCGTCAGTCCACCTTGCGGGAGGCCTACCTCTGCTACGTCGTCCGGTGCGTGGCCGCCACTCCAGAACCTTACTGCTCCAATGGCCATCGGTTCTTCTGGCAATGTCCATTCACTGTCACTTTAGCTAGGATATATGCACTAGTATACCTACAGTTTGTCCGTGTGGTGACGGATTAAGAAAACGCAATGTCACCACCCCATATCATTCCATGGGTGTCGTAAGAGCCGACAGAGGGAACATATTATGCAGAGAACAGCTCTGTAAGAGAAGGAAAACTTAAAACAAACCCTATACCAACCCGTTTGGCCAGCGTGGTATAGTAGGGCAATTCCTCCTTTTAAAGGAGAGGCCTAGTCCAGCAATGGACTGTAAGGGGCTGATGATGAATACCTACAGTTTACATATTACTTCCAGAAGACATCGAAACCTTGGAGAGCAGGTCTTCGCTTTGGAGTCAAAGTGCAGGGTTCATGTTCTACTCAGTGCCTCATAGAGGTTCGCCCCTAGCAGACATCAAGACACCCATCACTTCAAGAAGTATTGAACTGCTGGAGATCAGTAAAGGTAACTACCATTCTTTTACGTAACAGGCGGCAAAAAAGCAGACCGATCGTCTAATGGTAAGCGATCAGCTCCGTCCATGGACACAAGTTACACCGTTCCAAAGCTTTCATGTCTGAGAGTTCTCCATAATGTTCTCGAAAGACATGTGAAGTCTGCAAACCCGCACGTTGACAGCGTGGTGGACTATGGCCTTACCCACAGACATAGATCGACATAGATAACGCAAATGCATGCACTTCGCGTGTCTGAACTCCGACCAAGCGTCGAGCTTGGTCGCCACTAACTTCAGTCCCCGCGCGTCCGTTTTACCGTTAAGTAAACTTTATTCACATTACGTTGCCGCGTTTGCTTCGGACGTTTGATCTGACGTTGTGTATTAGGAGACGATGAATATCGCACAAGCGATACTGTCGCGCATCGCTTCGACTTCGTGATACAGGCAACGTCACAGTAGGTATTAAAAAGTCGGCACGCTTGGTTTCAATACAAATCGTGATAGTTGCGTTATCTATGTAGATCTATATCTGTGGCCTTACCCTTCTCATAGTGAGCCCGTGCACAACATTGGAACAATTAATTTATATGTATATAGGACTAGATGAGGCCCGCGGTTACACCCGCGTTATTTAAGGCAACTGCTCCGCTCCCGTGGCTCATAGCGTGATGTATATAGCCTTCCTGGATAAATGACCTATCTAACACTGCAAGAATTTTAAAATCGGACCGGTAGTTCCTGAGATTAGCGCGTTCAACCAAACAAACAAACAAACTCTTCAGCTTTATATATTAGTATAAGATTTTTTTGCCTATAGTGTTTTATTGTCCGTTCTTTTTCGTGGTTCTACCTATTGCATTGCGAACGTGTTAGTAAATGTAAATGTAGAATCAATAATTAACTTCAATTTTGACGTTCATACGCGTCACTTTGTGACCTAGGTGAATAAATTATGTTTACTTTAACTTTAATAAAAACAATTTTGACGTTCATAGGCGTCACTTTGTGACCTAGTTGAATAAATGTTTTTGACTTTGGCTGTAATAAAATATATTTTATTTATTAATAGCCTTGCCTATAAATAAACTAGACGATGCCCGCAGCTACGCCCGCCCATTATATTTATTACTTTTACATTAAAATGGGCATTTCAGGCAATCCCTAGTTAGGGATCAGGACCGTACGAGAGTGTCTACGGTCCCCAAGGAACATACATGCCAAGTTTCAGATCCTCGTTCCCAATAGTTTTGGCTGTGCGTTGTCTGTTAATAACGCCAGTATTTTATTCATATTTATTGATACATAAATAAAAATGTAGTACCTGGATGACCAATCTTGCTTGTTTTTTTTAGGTAGGTATTTTCTAAAAATGAAACCAAGGTAAATTGATTTATCGCCCCAAAAACCGTCTGCCACAAAATTTCATGAAAACCGTTGGAGCCATTTCCAAGATTCAGATTACATATACTCGTATAATATATAATTATTTATTTATTTCGGAAATATACATCCACATTGTTGTTAGTAATTACAATAAATTCAATTTAATTTGATGTTAGTGGATTATACTTAGCTTATTATAATCCCATGTTGTACCAATCACTACGAACATTATTTACCTCGGCACCATACCTGGGAAATTACTGGTTCACGAGATATTGAGGCTCAAAGTTAGTATGGAATTTTTCTAATTAGGTACAAAATCGATGCATTTACCCCGCCAATATGTTCTTTAGATGCCCTATAACCCCATGGATAAGTAAGTATTTCGAGCATTGCACGCACGCGCTTTGCATTGCGGTTTAAAAAATGTAAAAACTTAAAAAAGAAATTCGTTTCCCAGCTATTATTTTTGGTTAATATCACTTGGCATGATGTCCACAACGAATAGACTTCGGCTTGGTGATGGGTCTTGTGACACCCTGTATACAATTATTGGCATTTTTATCTTTCCTCAGATTGCGAGTTGGTCCTGGAGCTACAAGACCGGTGGCTGGTCGCTACCAAGTCCTCGCAGCCCTCAGTGAGAAGCCTGGTGGAAACCTGCCGCACTCTCATGTCAGTCCTCTGGCTCAGAATCGTTAGTGTGGACTCCGCAGGTAACAATTATTTTCTTTGCTTTATATAATAGCAAATGATGTTTGAAAATACCCACACTGAAACCCCTGTAAATGTCATCCTTCGGGCGTTATCCCAGTAGGAGCCTTGGGTCCGCGCACAAGTCTAACCAGTGCAGAATGAATATGAGCCTTCCCACAGAGCGAGTGCCGTCTGACCTCCGCAACACTAAGGGATAGCTAACCCTTCCATGGTTAAGATCAGTTTCAGTTTTATTCATGGATAGTGACTCTAAATAACCGCTGTCTAACTGTTAATTTAAGAAGAAATGTGCCGGCATTCATCTTTTTTTATCATTTATTCATCTAGGTCACAATGTGACGCTTATGAACGTCATTTTTTAAATCTCTAATTGTAAATAAATATAAAATGTTTCTTTTTCCCACAGATGCTGGCATTGGTTCCCTTCACGGCGTATCAGTGGATCACCGGGAGATCTGCAAGCCTTCTAGCAGACGCTGTCTGCTGTACACGGAACTGACAAGCCTCATAGACAGCGCGCTGTCTAACTGTCACTGTCGAACTGATTTGTGAAACGACACATAAGAGGTCAACCACAAATTATGTCTCTTTAGGGAGTTGATGAAGTGTGACATTGTGTAACAAGGACATTTTGAAATGTCACATTTCGAAGTCCAATATATCTTATGTGAACACGACTTTTCGGAGACATCCACAAATTACGTGACATATTTAGGGAGTTGAAGAAGTGTGACATTGTGTGACAAGGACATTTTGTGATGTCACATTTCGAAGTTTAATATAATATTATCTTATGTATTTGAACACGACTTTTTGGAGTCATGTGCGTATTGAATTGTTTATTATCGCTTGCCCCGTGCCTTGGAAAGCATGGTAAGCCGTCAGTCCCGGCTGTCATGAAGATCGTCAGTCGTTATAGGGATTCAGTACCTCTGAATAAACTGACACAAGACACCATGGAATATTGCTATCCCTTTGTGTTGCGAAAGACAGACAGGCAGTCGTTCTGTGGAACAGCTAATAATCAGTGAAGGTTAGACTATTAAGCTGACCCTGATTTGCAACTGGGATAACGCTAGGAGGATGATGATTTAAACACGAAATTTGACTACCTATGAACAATTTTTGACTATCGCATAGATATACAATTTTTGATGTTTCATTTTAGTTAAAATTGATTATTAAACTATTACAATGGAAATAAAATTTTGCTACGTGAAAATAGTCACATCAGCTACAAGGGTAGGGAGTCTCCAGCTATGACAAGGACGGGGCAGTGGTAAAAAACATATAATGAAAATCATGTGTGGTTGACGGCATAGAATACAAGTGTCACCACCCCCTATCTTCCCGTGGGTGTCGTAAGAGGCGACTAAGGGATAACACGATGCAAATACCATCTTTGCGTAGAGACGGAAAACTCGACATCAAACCCTATACGACTGCCTCGTTGGTCTCGCTGCATAAATGTGCACGTGGGATCGGGAGGTCCCGGGTTCGATTCCTGGGTCGGGCAGTGTTATTGGGTTTTTCTGTCACGAAATTCTCAGTAGAAGCACGGAGTCTGGAAATGTGCCCGGTACGGCAATAGGCTCGCCCCTTATTACGTGGGACTAAAGTATATCTGGCCAAAAGTGGGTGTAGAAATACACCTCTGCCTACCCCTTCGGGGATAAAAGGCGTGACGATATGTATGTATGTATGTAATTTATGAATGACTCCTTTAAGTTTTTTTTTTGTGAGCATCGTTTGGGCGGCTCAAGATTGGTCTGTATGGACAACCATGTGTTAAGCCTATAGCCTATGTCCAACAGTGGACTCTGTAGGCTAAGGTGATAATGAGGACCATTAAGACAAAATAATATAGTGTTTGTTAATAAATCACGCAAAGCGTGTATAAACTTGTTAAAAATTAAATAAAATATATTTTTTTATTCTACATGTACGATTTCGTAGTCGACCGCAGACTTCAACTGCAAGTGACCACGTCAAAAACCAGTGGTTATCAATATAAAGAACTTTATAAAATGTATAAAAAGATACCTACCATAAATATATAAAATATCAGTGCATGTTTAAAAGAACAACCATAGAATATCTGCCAAGTAGTGTTCGGTGACAAAGTTTTTAAATACTGTCAAGGATTGAGCCTGTCTGATAATACATAGAAACCCGTAGTGTCGCAACCACACGTTGCGTACAGTTGCGGTCTGCGGTCAGCTACGAACTTGTACCTTAACTCTGACTACTAAACCGGAGCTCGTAAAATCTATTTGTACTACGTCTTAAGGCATATTTGATTAGTGCGAGTGTACGTGCGTAGTGACAATCATTATAAAGACATCTACTGATTAGTGCGAGTGCCTGGTTCGAGCTACTCCTTTTTTAATTTACTAATCGCTAGTCACTTGCACTCGCACTAAACGAAGTGGCAATTAGACTTTATAGTCTCCGTTTGTTAATTAAGTTTAGAAAAGAAATATCTGAATACAGTCAACTACAAGAGTCCATACACACCTCAAATTCTTTGCCGGCTCTTTTATGAATTAATACTACTAAATTATTATTCTTAACTAGCTGACACGGCGTACTTCCTACCGCCACTTTTTCATAAAAACCTTCTCATTACATTACCGAACGTATAACAGAAGATTTATCCAGTTTCATGGAGTCGTTTAGCAGTTATGCGCGTGCAAACATTTAGGTGATTCAGTTTTATCTGTATAGACTAGCTGAGCCGGCGAACTTCGTGCCGCCATATGTGTATTATAGGTACATATAAACCTTGCTTTTACATCATTCTTTAAACAAAAACGCATTAAAATCCGTTGCGTAGTTTTAAAGATTTACGCATACATAGGGACACACAGACAGAAGACAGACTTTGTTTTATACTATGTAGTGATTTATAAATTATGTTTCATGTAAGTTTTCTTTGTCTAAATTCACGTAAAGTTATTTAAATGGACTTATGTAGTTGACTATACCTTTAGTTTGAAAATCTGAGTTTCATATACCTCTACTATTGAGAATAGAAATCCGAGTGTTATACGAAAGTTTTAAAAAAATTAACATAAAATAAGAATGAGCTAAAATTTATTGTATCAATAAATAATATATTTATGTTTAAGTGTTATTTTTGTTTTATTTGTTACTAGAGGATGTCCGTAGCTACGCCCGTAATTTTTTATTTAACTGCTTCTGCCCGATCTCTTGTGAATTTCAAGAAATCCCATCTTTGTGCAACTAGCCTACGGTCCTCAAGAAACATATTTCAGGTTCCTGCGCCTAATAGTTTTGGCAGTAGCTTGTCTGTCAGTCAGTCTCAGTAACGCAGAATTTTATATAAAGATAACTAAAGGCTAGGTTGCACTCTGCTTAGTGCAAGTGCTGGTGAGTATTGCAGGTGCTTAGTCATTAGCACTTACAGCTACTAAAGACCCTGACAACTAGCACCAGACATTTGAGATAATTATTCACAATGGTCACTAATCGCTAATCACTTGCCCTCACACTAATTAAGGTGGAAATTAGCCTTAGCATCACGTAAAAAGGAAGATACAGACGTAGTAGAGCCTTCTTGCTGATTCCATCATGAATGTGTCGGCTCGACCGGGAAAGTACCACCCTCTCACAGAAAATCTACGTAAAGTAACACTATCTATACTGTTGTGTTACGTTCTGTGAGTGAGAGTGACGGAGGCCCCATCCACTATTCCTTCTTCCTCATCCCACTCCTGCGTCTGCGCTCCTGGCAACGCACTAGTGACTCCTCTGGTGTTGCTTATGTGTCCAAAGGCGGCCGTAATCGCTTACCCTCAGGCGATCCATCTGCTCGTTTGCCACTTATGAAATAAAATAAAAAAAGTAAAAAAACGAGAGGTGATAGCTGTTGTAGTAGCTAGGATCAGAGTGATATTTTTTTTATATTCATCTAGGTCACAAGGTGACGCTTATGAACGTTAATTTTTTAAATCGAATTACTTAATGCTTCTACATTTACATTTACTGCCTCGTTCGCAAAGCAATAGGTAGAACCACGAGAAAGAACGGGCAATAAAACTCGTGGCCACTCTTTTCAATCGCCAATATTATGGTACATATCTATGTATTTTATTTTTGTAAGTAGCTGCAACTGTTTCACATTGTACTTAATTACTTGTAAAATAAATAGTTACAGACATAATTTATTTTATTTATTTATTATCTTTATACACACATAAAGGTATAAAGGTGGACTTAATGCCTTAGGCATTTTCTGCCAGTCTACCTCAGAGTGGTGCAGAGATTCATGGTAGGTGTATTTTAGAAGTGAAGTTTGACTTATATATTTAATAGAAATTAATAGATATGATAAACGCATACATTACATAACATTTTATAATTATAATATATAAATACATATACTTACATACATACATATTATATATACAAACATAAATAAATATATAGGTGCACAAGTAATAAATATATACGTAAAATATATATAAATGTTACGATACTTCTGCCAACTTAGCCAATAAAAGCTGCTTTGCCTTTGTCTTAAAGCAGTGCCTAGTAGTGGACGTCCTGATTTCGAGAGGAAGGTCATTCCAAAGAAGAATAGCTTGAGTAGGAAAAGAAGAGTGGATGAAAGAAGATCTATGTGAAGGACAAAGAAGAAGAAGGTTATCAGATGAACGAAGGTTACGATCGTGGTTGCTGCATAAGTACTGAAAGTAAGAACTTAAATATTTGGGAGTATTGGGAGACATGAGGATAGAATAGAGAGTAGTGAGAGCACGCAGACTGCGTCTTTGACGAATAGGAAGCCACTTCAACTGGGAACGATAAGTAGACACGTGGTCATACTTGCGAAGATTGAAAATAAATCGAATGCAGTTATTGAGAAGACGGTCAAGTTTGTTAAGAAGATCTGCATTCAGGTCATAGTAGCATACATCACCATAGTCGATCAAGGGAAATACCAAAGTTTGCACAAGCATTGTCTTAGTTTTGGGTGGTAGGAAGTTTCTTAGGCGGTTGATTGCACGTAGAGTACCCGTAATCTTTTTACTGGTTTGAGTGACATGGTTTCGCCAGCTTAACGTGCAGTCCATATGTAGGCCAAGGTTCTTGACTACTGGGCATATATCTATGATGTTACCATCATAAACAAGTGGTGGCAAGGTGGAGACGTCTAATCTTTTAATTGTCCATTGGCTATCAATTATATATGGGTTTTTATAATAAATAAATCCTTGAAAAATAACATAGATAGCTTTATTGGAACAACGGAACGCGTCGCAACGCTGAACTTAAACTTTCAAGGCTTTATGATCTCCATTATACAAGTTTACTCACCAACTGAAGCAGCAAATGACAACGAAATAGATGATTTCTACAACACCATAGACAAAACGATGGAATCTGCACACAAAAACATAATATTAATGGGAGACTTTAATGCTAAAATTGGAGCACGCAAACAAGAAGAATACTTGGTAATGAAACAGCACGGATACGGGGTAAGAAACGATAGAGGTCAGAGATTAATAAATTTCGCTCTCGAACATAAATTAACAATCATAAATACATGTTTTATGAAAAAACAAGACCGGCGGTGGACTTGGCGCTCTCCAAGTGGTCAATACAAAAACGAGATAGACTTTATTTTGTCGAACCAGCCAGGAATATTTCAAAACATACAAACGTTGAATCTGAACTACCCGTCCGATCATAGAGCAATAAGAGCCACAATAAAGCTCACGTCAACCAGGAAAAGTAGAGCCAAATTCACTAACAACCAAAACAGCCAATTAACCTGCGAAAATGAAATAACTACATACAGGGAAAATCTATCAGCTATGCTATCAGATACACCTGCTCACCTTGAAAACATATCGGTACAATCATACTATGACAAAATAGTAAACGCAATCACAAAAAGCTTAAAGAACGCCCGACATAAGATAGACAAACAAAGGGCACAAAAAATCCTTTCAGATCGGACGTTACAGCTACTAGAAAGAAGGAAAGCTCTACAGAAAACTAAGAATAAAACTAGATCTATGAGAAAGGAACTCTCAGCACTCTACAAATTAGTCAACAAATACATAACCAAAGACTACGCAAGGTATAGACAAGATACTATAGAAAACCATATACAATACAAGGGAAGTACAAGGAAGGCTTACAAGGAATTAAAAATAAACAAAACTTGGATTGAGGGTCTGAAAGAGCTGGATATAGACATGTATCAACGAAAAGACATAAGTATCACAGCAACTAAATTCTATACTTCTTTATATAAAGATAGAGGCAACAGAACTGACATAAACAATACAAGAAATAACATCAGAACTGTCTGCGAAAGCTACACTAATCCTATAGAAACAACAGAAGTGATAGAAGCATTAAAAACACTTAAAGCAGAAAAAAGCCCAGGCTCGGATAACATCACAAACGAAGCACTGAAAATTGCTGAATCAATTCTGGCACTACCACTAACAGTACTATTCAACGCGATTCTACAAAAGGCAGAAACTCCCTCACAATGGTCTGAGTCAGAGATTATACTTATTTACAAGAAAGGCGACCCTAAGGATATAGGCAATTACAGACCGATAAGCTTGCAACCATGTCTCTACAAACTCTTCTCCGGTATGATAAATAAAAGAATTAGTACAGTTTTAGAAGATACCCAACCAATAGAGCAAGCCGGTTTCAGGAAAGGGTTCTCAACATGTGACCATATTCACGCACTCGAATTAATTATAGAGAAGTACCAAGAGCACCAGAGACCTCTATATATTACATTTATAGACTATCAAAAAGCTTTTGATACAGTAAACCATACAAGTATATGGGAAAGCTTAAAAGAACAAGGTGTAGAAGAAAAATATATAGAAGTAATCAAGAGAGTCTACCGTAATAACAGAGGAAGAGTCAAGCTTGAAACTCTCGGACCGAGCTTTGCCATAGAAAGAGGTGTCAGACAGGGCGATCCATTATCCCCAAAGCTCTTCATAGCTGTCCTTGAAAGTATCATCGGAAAGCTAGAATGGAAGGAAACTGGGTTACAGATAGATGGTGCCTATATAAGCCACTTGAGATTCGCCGATGACCTTGTGCTTCTATCAGAGACAAGCTCACGGCTACAACTTATGATAGAGTCCTTACATGTAGCTAGTGCAAAGGTAGGACTGCAAATGAATTTAACCAAGACTATGGCAATGACAAACAGATGCAAATCCCCTATAACAGTTAATAATAAACCACTGGAGTACGTAGACAGCTACATATATCTAGGAAAGAAAATAAGTTTTGACAAGAGAAACAACGAAACAGAGATAAAAAGAAGAGCACAAATTACGTGGAATAAATACTGGAGCCTGAAAGAGATTTTTAAGAGCAACTTACCCACAGCAATCAAATCAAAAGTTTTCAACTCAAGCCTACTACCGTGTTTGACATATGGATGCCAGACTTGGAAGTTCACTGCTAAAGCAAAAAATATTATTAACACCTGCCAGCGTGGAATGGAACGTAGCATGCTTAATATACGAAGAATAGACAAAATAAAACACACCACCATAAGAAGCACAACTAAAACAAAGAACGCTTTGTATTGTGCTCTGAAGCTCAAATGGAAATGGGCAGGCCATGTTGCCAGACTTACAGACCAGAGATGGACCGCAAGACTAACTAGATGGAGGGGCCCGCTTGGTAAAAGAATCAGGGGTAGACCATTATCACGCTGGGAAGACGAAATCAAAAGAACAGCTGGCCCACTCTGGATGCAGGTTGCACAAGATAGAGACAAGTGGAGCGACTTGGAGGAGGCCTTTAGCCGTCAAGGGGTTCCTGTAGAGTAAAAAAAAAAACTAAACACGTCATAATATAATATAGAATGTAGATAATACTTACTTACTAACAATTAAATCTAAGAGAAAGTACAATGGCTAACAAAAAAATACAAACATGCATAAACCATCAAACAAATATACCTATAATGTACAATACCAATATAATATACTAACAAGATATAGATAATAATAATATACTAATCAATTAAATTTAGAATAAAGTACAATGGCTAACATTTAAAATAATATAAACATATATAACTCACAACTAAAACAACACTAAAATAATCAAATTTAAATATATTTGTCAACTAACGCTAAATTGCAAATTGTAATACAGCATTGTAAATTGTAAACTACAGGAAATAAATAGGCTTTTTATTTTATTTATTTTTATTATTGGCTATCAATTATAATTGCTTGGCATTTGCTAGGATTTACACACAATGCAAACTTGTCCGACCATCTCTGTATGGCACTTAGGTCGCGGTTAACTTCCTGAATTGCGGATGGAATGTCCTCAACGGATGCCTGAGAGTATATCTGCAAGTCATCGGCATACAGATGATAAGCGCATTGAAGATTTTGAGTTAGGAGATTAATAAAGATAGAAAATAATAAAGGAGAAAGAACACCGCCTTGAGGAACACCAGAATTATTGTCACGCCACTTCGATGATGATTCGTCGAGGCGGGCAGACTGCTGGCGTCCTCGAAGATAACTTGAGAACCAATCCAGAGCTTTGGATGAGATCTTAAGATGGGTAAGGAGGGACAGCAGGACATCGTGACTGACGGTATTAAAGGCATTCGAAAAATCGACCAAAGCCAACACAGTGAATTTGGTGTTCTCCATGCCCTCCCTAATATCGCCAGTCACTTTGAGAAGGGCGGTTGTAGTACTGTGTCCAGGCCTAAAACCAGATTGGTACGGGCTTAATAAGTTATTTGAAAAAACAAATCTAGACAATTGCCTTTGGACACAGGACTTTGGACAAGAAAGGAAGAATAGAGATGGGACGAAAGTGATTCGGGTGTGAAGGGTTTTGGACTTTAGGAAGAGGAATAATATAAGCTTTACGCCACAGGGCTGGAAAGGTGCCAGTAGTAAGGGAAAAGTTTATGATGTGGGAGATGGCTAGAAGGAGTTGGTCTAGACCTTAGATCTTAGCTAAGATAGCAGTGATCATGCGCCGGCTGATGTCGTCGCATCCCACAGCATTGGACTTTATAGAAAGGATTATCTTTTTGATCTCATCCGGGGCTAGTGGAGAAAAGTGAAAGGAATCTATGTTGGGTCGGGTTAAAGAAGCTAAGTAGTTCACTGTGAGACACTCCGTCTGATGATCTAATGTGGTGGTGGTTGTGAAATGTGTATTGATGTCATCCAGACTGAGTGTCCCAAGACAGCTAACACGTCGCTGTTTGCCAATACCTAGAGTTCCAAGGAACTTCCAGATATCGGCAGGGAATGAGGAAGAAATATGTAGAATGTATTGGCGTTTAGCGTTGTGTACCATCTGATTACACCGATTCCTTGCAGACTTGAACAGGTTCCAGTTCTCATCACAGCGGTCCCTTTTATAGATCCGGAAGGCCCGGTCCCTACGCCTCATTGACATGCGCACACCCTTAGTAATCCAGGGTGCCGATGGGCGTCTTAATTTAACTTTTCGTATGGGGGCATGGGCATCATAATATAGTTGACAGACACTATTATTAAAAATGCGAACTTTTTCGTCTATCGTCGAGGAACCCTCCATAACTTCCCAGTTAAGATTAGCCGCATCTACACGGAGTTTGCCATTTCATCATCAATTTGAAAATCCATACGACCAAAACAACGCTTGTGCAAAACTTTAGGCAAGGATTTGGGAGGTTTTAGGCGGTATGAAAGGAAAAAAAGGTCGTGACGGGAAAAACCAGGGGCTGGAAATTGTCCATGGAGGGAAATTAGGGCAGGAGTAGAGGTGATTATCAAGTCAAGCCACGTATCCTCCCCATCAGTGTTGTGGTGAGTGGGTTGTAGTGGCAGAATGTGGAGGTTGGCTGACTCAATGATATCGAGGAGATTACGGGAACGACTGGATTGGGGAAAATGGAGGTTAGTGTTGAAGTCGCCCATGATGATGTGATGTTCATACTCTGACCCTAAAGATTCCATTATCGGCTCGATCCTGGAGAAATATTAAGGAACCGGTGGACAATAGACAACGCCAAGAACGGCTTTAGCCCCCTTGACGTCGATTTCCAGAAATAGGTATTCTGCAGGTGAAAAAGCCGGTGAGGACGCAATCATTTTAAAGGGAAACGCACTGCAGAGATAAATAGCGACACCACCCCCTCTCCGGCCAGTACGGTCATTCCGTATTAAAACGAAGCCGGGTAGAGAGTAAGACGTAGAGAGTAGTTCAGGTTTTAGCCAACTCTCCGAAATCAGGACGGCGTGCACATTAGTACCGGTAATACTTAAGCAATTAATGCAGTTACTAAATGAAGTGCCTTAGTAAGCCTACCAATGTGAATATTGTGTAACAGGAGTATCCACTTACGTTTTATAATGTAGACAACTCGCGACCATGTTCAGAACTATGGTCGAAATGTATGTTACAGAAGTGACTGTATATGAATACACAATATTACAAAAACGTTAGTTTACAGCCCATGAACACGAGTTATCTTCATCTTACAGTGCAGTAAAATTTTAATAAAATTAGTGGAACAACAATGCAATGTACATCGCCAAAGGCGTCGTCAAGGGGGGGCAACGAGGGTAACTGCTGCCTCCCTGGAGTCAAGTGTAAAGATCTTAGGGTCTTAGCATACGGACCGGCGTGGCGGCGTCACGGGAAGGGTATCATTTGTTTTCTTTAGAAAGGTTTAGAATAGTGTTGCCAATCGATAGTCGACTATCGATGATTAATCGATAGTCTATCGATAGCCAACCAATCGTAAGACTATCGATCGGCCTATCGATATTATCGATACTATCGATAGCACAGAACAAGGCAATACTATCGAATGAGTGCAATACTATCGATAGTACTGTAGTTCCTCAATAACTAACTACTAATATCGATAGAATCGATACTGTCGATTTTATTTGCAACGATAGTATCGATAGTGTCGATATAGTATCGATTGTTTTGGACTATCGATTGTTTAAAAATTTACAATAGTATTATTTACAATTTTCAAGTATAATAGATTACCAAACTTGTCAAAATCAACAATTCTGAGATCAATGATCGACCATTATGACACTATATTAGCAAACTCGGGGCCCGGTCGATTATGACTTATATCATGGAACTTCAATGCGTACAGTGAAACATACTCACAATTATGTGACATTTCAAAAAGCTGCTTCTTTTTCCTTTAAATAGTAACAACAAGCACAGCTCGAAAGAAATGTTTATAAAAAAATACATATCGGCCTATAATGCTACTCAAATACATTACTATTAAAACATACCTAATACTATTGCATATTGTTAAACTATCGATAGTCCAAAACAATCGATACTATCGACAGTATCGATAC
This sequence comes from Euclidia mi, assembly GCA_944739405.2. NCBI lineage: Eukaryota > Metazoa > Arthropoda > Insecta > Lepidoptera > Erebidae > Euclidia > Euclidia mi. The sequence goes on from OX123209.2 coordinate 2,858,949, forward strand.
TATCGTTACAAATAAAATCGACAGTATCGATAGTTTGTTATTAACGAACTGCAATACTATCGATAGTATCGATAATATTGCACCCATTCGACAGTATTACCTTGTTATATATTATCGATAGTATCGATACTATCGATAGGCTTATCGATAGGGTACATGATTTGCGATGTAAACTATCGATTGTTTTAATATCGATAGTTCGGCAACACTAGTTCAGAATATCTAGGACCAAATCGTATTCAGACACACAGTTGTAATGTTTCACGTAGTACTTTACTTACTAAGACCCACATTCTAACATATTATTACGAGCTGGCGTTCGGCGGTTAATTAAAAACACTGCCGCTTTTCACTGCACTTTATTTTACAAAGAAACTAAGTTTCACACTATAAAACACCAATGAAAACTCTATTTCCACACTAGGAAACACACTCACTTACTCTCTAGATCCTTCGCTGTATCGCTCTGTTACTTGAACTGAACTAAACTGTCTACTGCGCGAATACGATCGCTTTTTTTAAGGACCGGATAAAATCACTAGTACATACCGGTCATCACTAGAACGTTCTCGTATTATTCGGAAACAGAGTCGATCGTTCCAGTAAAAAATACAGCAACTCCATCTAGTAGAGAACAGATGGCGCAATTTTAAAATATCGATCTATCCCTTCTCTGCTAATTGTCTCTATTGCCGATAGATGGCGTTATTCTAAAAATATGGCCATTCGTAACAATATATTATACTAACTGTGGTAATAGCACTGCATTTCTCCCCACGTGTATTTTATTTTTAAATCACATTGAGTCTATAGGAGAATTTGGCTGACTACACCGTGCTGGTATAGAGTTTGATGTCGAGTGTTTTGTCCCTTCGGAAAGATATCATTTACTCGTCTACTTTTCTTAGTCGTCTCTTATGACATCCACGGAATGAAAGGACATTTTGTAATCTGTGTCACCAGGCAGATTTAGGGTTGAGCTACACCTATCAGCACCGCATCGCACTTTCCTATGCTTCTATCCTTTTCTGTCACTTAGGACTGTCATTTACTAGAGCGAGAAAGAGAGAGGGAACGCGGCACGATCGATTCCACGGCGTACTGACGCGTTCCCTCTCTCTTTCTCGCTCTAGTAAATGACGGTTCTAAGTGACAGAAAAGGATAGAAGCATAGGAAAGTGCGATGCGGTGCTGATAGGTGTAGCTCAAACCTTAGTGACAAAAACGCATTATTAAAGATCAATGTATGACAGTCTATTGTTATCTCCACCAGATTATCGCTTATCTGTCTATTAAAAAAAGGGAAAATAAAAAAACAGTTTAGTTGAAAAAAATAATTTATTTAAATACAAAAAGAATTAACTTAGTAATTATATTCTCGCTTAAACATAATAATATAGCAACCGAGTATGCGACAAGCCAGTATTTAAAACAGGCCTATAGTATCTATACATCGTTTTAAATCGAATAATAATCGGTACAGCCCAAATCAGATAAGAAAGGTAGATGTTGCACGCTTTAAACTGGGTATTTTAAGTCATCATCATCGGCCTTGTATATAAACTGTCCCACTGCTGGGCACGGGCCTCTTCTCACTATGAAAAGGGTTAGGCCATAGTCCACCACGCTGGCCAAGTGTGGGTTGGCAGACTTCTCATGTCTTTTAAGAACATTATGGAGAACTCTAACACATGCAGGTTTCCTCACGATGTTTTCCTTCACCGTTTAGTAAGTGGTAAAAATTAAGACACTTTTATACGAGACGTGTATATAAAAAGGTATTCCTTTTCGGCTACATCTTAGTAATCACGATATTTTTTCTTCCCACTTGATCTGAGATATGCCGTAAATTATTTTATTCGATTTAGTCGAAGAATCGAATACATATCTATGTACATTCGATTTTAATTCAACATCATAAATGCGTCTCAAAACAAGAATCGATTCCGAGATCAATTAACCGATTGATATTCGATTGCATGTTATATTATTCGATTTTTTTCATACAATTGCGCTTTGACATATTTTAACAGTGTGGCTATAAGCTATTATTTTAGATAATGTAACGCGGACAGCCTAGGTCAAATTTTAAGATAGGTGACCAAGTGTTAATGTATGTAAAATGTCATGGAGATCTTTGACTATTGCTGTCGTTAATTCCAGCATGATTTAGTAGTTATTTATCACTAGTCCCGTGCATCGGAGAGCACGTTAAGCCGTCGGTCCCAGTTGTCATGAAGATCTTTGACAGTCGGTATGGAGAGTCAGTATCTCTGAATAAACTGAAAGTGCGGTCATAGAAGACAATGTTTAAAGTTGGTTACGAACTTCAAGACAGACAAGGTAAATCACAGCTAGATCTTGTTAATTCGGTTTAAATGTAATCTCATTCAAAACCAATATATCGCGCTAAATCCGTAAACTGTAGTTTAATTTCAATGTGTAACATTCACGTAAACCCAAGAAGAAATTATATCAGAGATCTTCATTACAATTGAATCAAAGATCTAAATAGCGATATTCCATGGCTTAGACCAGTCTCAAAATATTCATAGGCACTGACTCCCCATATCGACTGTCAAAGATCTCCATGACAGCCGGGACTGACGGCGTAGTGTGCTCTCTGAAGGTGATTTTCCACCAGAGGGGCGAAACGAGGCGAGGCGAGGAGAGAATTGAAATCGCACTGACCCTTTTCCACTAAAAATAGCCATCGCGAGCTCGCGCGTGACTGCCGCGCCACCCATAGGCTTCATTAGATAAAGATATAGGTACAGTGATGTTTGAGTTCGTCATAGGTACAGTGATGTTTGAGTGTCGTTTCCACCACTCTGGTGGAAAATCACTTTTAAGGTGATTTTCCACCAGAGTGGCGAGACGAGACTAGGCGAGAAGAGAATTGAAATCGCACTGACCCTTTTCCACTAAAAATTGCCATCGCGAGCTCGCGCGTGACTGCCGCGCCGCCCGTAGGCTTCATTAGATAAAGATATACTGGTACTGGTTAATTTATACTCTATGTTGGAAGCAATACGGTTCATTTTTACACAAACAAATATTTCAATTCACGCCTCGCATATTCTCGCCAATCCACACTGTTTCCACCAAAGATGCGCTGGAAGAGAATTGAAAATTTGCCATACAAATTTCAATTCTCTCCTCGCCTCGCCTCGTCTCGCCACTCTGGTGGAAAATCAGCTTGACGCACGGGACAATTTTTTAACATAGAAAACCTGAATTAAACCTAAGACTGCGTAGCTGTTAAAGTCTTTCCAATGTGCAACTATGTTATATAAATACTGTTAATAAATCTTCGTGAATATGAAATGCAGGCACTATACATATGTAACTAGAATACGTGGTCATATGATTTTTTTTATACCGAAAGATATAAAAAGGTAAATTCAACCAATATTGTAAGTGAAGCTGAAAAAAGGAAGACAATAAAAAAAACGTCTAATAGTTTCATTTACTTACATTTTTATAAAAGAGGGTTCATTTTATAATTAGAGTGAGTTATCTACGTTACTATGCGTATAAAATAAGAACAGGACTGGTAACACCATTCGATAGTAGTGGGACAAATAATTTTACTAAAATTTATTGCCATACATACATAGACTCACGCCTGTTTCCCGGAGGGGTAGGCTGAGACTACAGAACGCCATTTGCAATGATCCTGACATATCTCTCTTGCTTCATTCACTCCCATAATTTTCCTCATGCATGACATTTCATTAAAAGGAATTAATATGTGCATAAAAAATTCTTGCGTTACTGACTGACTGACAGACAAGCTACAGCCGAATCTATTGGACCGTAAGGGTGCATTAAGAAAGGATTTTCCGAAATTCCCACGAAATCGGTAAATATAAAAACAAAACGAAAATGTTTGGAAACTGATTTAAGATATTCCTTTTTTCAACTTCACTAGCAATATACAAATCCGATATTCGATCTATACATGGATTTGAAGATTCGATATAGATACATACATACATAGACTCACGTCTATATCTCCGAAGAGGTAGGCAGAGGTATCCCACATTTCGCCATGAATTTTTAGGTCCCACATACCTAATAGGGGGCGAGCCTATTGCCGTACCGGGCACATTACCAAACTCCGTGCTGCTACTGAGAATTTCCTTCGATATAGATCTTTGACATATTTTGTATGAAGCTTATGTCAAACAAAACAGCGGTAATAGCCCAGTGGTGTACGTAACGGACTGCCGAGACGACGGTCTCGGGTTCGATCCCCAGGTACCCCGGGCACACACCTCTGACTTTTCGAAGATATGTGTGTATTAAAAATGTTGATTATCGCTCGCTTAACAATGTGCCCGGTACATGGCAATAGGCTCGCCTCTTATTACATTGGGACCGAAACATAACTGGCGAAATGTGGGTGTGCAATACACCTCTGCCTACCCCTTCGGGGATAAACGGCGTGAAGTTATGTTCTGTCTTATGTCAAAAATGTATCTAAAATCTCGAAACAATGGATAGATCGAATTGAATTCAGCGGTTAGATAATTCTATATCTTCGTTTGAAAGCTGATATTTTCAACGACAACCCAACCTACTAGACGGCAGACGTAAGGCGAACACTTTCTGACAACACGTTAGACTTATACGTCTTACATAAGACCAATCCCAACACTAGATATGAATTATGACGTACCGCAAATTTGAACCGGACAATTAGAATGCATGTTTGTAGCCCCCTTCGCCCCGCATACCTCACCGCTTTGACAGAATTGTTTGTTTGTAGAAATGAAAACATTAGGTGTCTAGTAGGTTGGGTTGTCGTTGTATAATTTATAAAGATTCTCTAAGGGTTATTTTAATACCCTCTCATAGAATATAATATTATTATTTATTGAACGGGTCTCTAAAGCGTATATATTTATCATATATACATATAAATAAAATTGAAGTGTCTGTCTGTGATAACAAAATTAGTATGTTTTTTTCCAGTGCATCTAGTTAGTTACATGACCAAGACATACACAACCTTTTAGAATTGATTTTTCTGTCTGTCTTTCTGTTTGTCCGGGGTAATCTCTGGCATGGCTGCACCGATTATAAAGGGACTTTCACTGGAAGATATAAGATTTTGTAGGGCTACAAATAGATTCGTCCGTGTGGTGACGGATTAAGAATACGGAATGTCACCACCCCATATCATCCCATGGGTGTCGTAAGAGCCGACAGAGGGAGCATATTATGCAGAGAACAGCACTGTAAGAGAAGGAAAACTTGATACAAACCCTATACCAACCCGTTTGGCCAGCGTGGTATAGTAGGCCAATTCCTCCTTTCAAAGAAGAGGCCTAGCCCAGCAGTGGATTGTTAAAGGCTGATGGTAATGATGATGACAAATAGATTCAAAATCTAAGTATCAGTTGTTGAATTTTAAGATCTATGTTTGATGTATCACCCGCATGAAAAACCGTTCAGCAGTTTTTAAGACCATCTCGATCAGACAGACTGACAGACATTTTTCGAATTTATCGTCAAAAGACAGACAGACACCGAACAAATTTTTATAATACATAGTTATTACGCGATTTAGATCCGTTATATAAACATTATAAGTACAAATCGCGATTTTTTTTTGATCTCGTTTTTTTTAATGAATAGTGATGTACTTGTCTAGAATGTCTTGCGGTGTACAGCCCTATGGCCTTCTTCATCGTATTCTCTTTTCGAGACCCACATCTTACGGAATGTGTCGAGTGACGCTAGAATCGAACCGCCTATCCATGTGGAGTACAGCCGTTCTTGGGGCGCTGAGATCTGTGAAAAAAAATACATGTATATCATAATTATATCTTATACTAATAAAAGACTGACAAAGAAGATATATAAGGCAAATGTATGGGACAGGATGAAGGGGAAGACCTAGGCGGACGTTCTCTGACCAGATTGGAGACATCCTAAAAAAAGGACAGGTCAGAAGTACCCTGAACAGAAGAGCATGCATGAGAAACTTGATGGCAGTGAATGAAGCAAGAGAGGTATCATGTCAGGATCGTTGCAAATGGCGTTCCGTAGTCTCTGCCTACCCCTCCGGGAAACAGGTGTAAGTCTATGTATGTATGTATGTAAAATATAAAGCTGAAGAGTTTGTTTGGTTGGTTGGTTGAACGCGCTAATCTCAGGAACTACTGGTCCGATTTTAAAAATTCTTTCAGTGATAGATAGCCCATTTATAGAGGAAGGCTATGAGTGACGGAAGCAAGCAGTAGCCTTAAATAACGCTGGTGTAACCGCGGGCATACTCTAGTGTATTATAATTAACTAAATAAAAAATAAAGAGAAGAAATTATTCTAAGCGGCAGCTATATACAACTAAGGCCGTATATCGTACTATTATAAGAGAACTCTGTGAAGGCTATTTATAAAAAGCTATTTTCACAACTACGAAAAGATATATATTTTATGAAATTTAATTAATTTAGAAAAACATTAAATTTATCATTATATCAATAAAGTTATGTGGTACAGAGTATATCAAAGAATATGGATAGGATTTAGAAAATGCGGCTTCGCGACCAAAGTCGGCTGAGCTAAAATGACTAAAATCATTTTGCTGATGCAGCATAGAGCCATGTAGAGGGCAGTTAGGGTTGTCAGCAAGGATTTTGCGTTATTTGTATTAATTTTACGGACATTTGGGGTACGACGGCGAAGACAATCAACACGGCGACATCTAACGGGCACGACAGAACTAAAGTCCTCAATCGCGCAAGCAAATTTCGCCACAAAAAAGTTAAAAAGTTTAGTTCTAACACTTACTAAATAAAATAAAATATAACAACAAGGAAATAAGAAAAAAAAACAATGAAACAAAATAATTTAGCGGTTCTTAATCGCGTAAAAGGAGATGTACCATTTGGCCATACATTATGGGCCTGGCACGGCCAAACACAACACCATGTGTGTTTTGAAGATAAATGACTACTCTATTAACCTGTATAATTTCTTTTTAAATAACTTTTGGTGGAAATAAGATACGAGATATTTGAAATGGAAATTATTCCACAACTAAATATACCTCAAAATTGAATTTTAACATAAATATAATACCTAGATGTAAATAAAAGTATGTCTTTGCGTCTTAAAGAACAAAAACTACATAAAGAGTGGCCAATAATAATGAATAATCACCTGTGTACTAGGCAACCTCGTACTATGTATACTCGTCCAAAAAAGCTAACCACAATCACAAACACCGCTGCATATTCTTACATGGGTAGAAGGTACTGATCATTATTATTGAATTTATATTCAATTACATTACATTAAAACCGTACGAAAACACCAATAAATCTGAACAAAATATTTACGATACACAGTAGCAACACGAATGACATAACAGATAAAAAAAGTGTTGCAAATGGTTTGAAAAAATATTTCTACTATCGATTAAAAAACAAAACGATTTTTACCGATTAATAATTATGGAATGTATAGTAAATTATATATTTCTTGATTCTTTTTACAAATATACTTATAAAGTAAATAAAATATATTGTTTTCTAATATAGTAATAAAAATATTATTTCCTTAAAACAATTTCTGCCTACCATACTTCATTTTATTTTTAATGCTGGCAACATAAGACATTCATCCGCTATTACCATAGCTTATTCAAAATAATTAATCTTTAAAAACTAAATTCTTTCACCGATACTCTATCAAGAAACGAAAACGATGTAAAATTTTTAAAAATTATATGTTTAATTTCAACGATTCACAACTTTCTGGCCGCTACAGGCCGTATTTGGTCTTTCTCCTTTACTTATTTAAGATATTCAATAACTATTTCTTACCGACGTTTCGATCGTCTTACACTGATCGTCGATCGGCGCAATTAAGACATGATGATTAAGATCCGCTAAATGATCTGTCTGATTTATACAAATCGCGATAGTCGGAAAACTCGACATCAAACCCTATACGACTGCCTCGTTGGTCTCGCCGCATAAATGTGCGCGTGGGATCGGTCCCGGGTTCGATTCCTGGGTCGGGCAGTGTTATTGGGTTTTTCTGTCCCGAAATTCTCAGTAGCAGCACGGAGTCTGGAAATGTGCCCGGTACGGCAATAGGCTCGCCCCTTATTACGTGGGACTAAAGTATATCTGGCGAAAAGTGGGCGTAGAAATACACCTCTGCCTACCCCTTCGGGGATAAAAGGCGTGACGATATGTGTGTGTGTGTGCGATAGTTTAAAATCGATTAAACAATGAAAAGTAAGAAAAAAAATGTAAAAGATGTAAGCCATACAAAAATCAGTTCAATAGTTTTCAAGTATATCGCGTTTATACCGACAGACAAGAAACAACTATAATAAACTAGCCGTTTCCCGCGGTTTCACTCGCGTCCTGAGGGAACTACTTCGCGTACCCAAAAAAGCCAAATATCTTACGAACCCCTATTTTTACTAAAATAAAATGTAGCCTATGTTACTCGCAGATAATGTAGCTTTATAATGGTGAAAGAATTTTTAAAATAGGTCCAGTCGTTTTTGAGTTTATCCATTACAAACAAACAAACAAACAAAAATACAAATTTTTCCTCTTTATAATATACTAGCTGACCCAGCGAACTCCGTATCGCCTTTTTAAGAGTTTTTATTTAATTCCCTTTTTTCCAAGCCACTTTTCCAAAGTTACCATTGACTTAGCACTTAATTTCTTATCATTTCAGAGTCTATAAATGATGAACAAACAAACATAGATTTTTATATAATATTGAATTCCCCATTCCTTAAAATATCGGAGACGATACACATATCGACTTTAAAAAAAAACCCGTCTGCCATCTTTGATTTCCTATCCGCCATCTTTGATCACGAAATAGATGTTGTGTTTAGATTCTTCATCCCTTTAATCATCAGAGACGATACCCATATTGATTTTTAAAATTTTTCCCTTCCGCCACCTTTGATTTCCCATCCGCCATCTTGAATCACAAAATAGATGTTGTATTTGGATTCTCCATCCCTTTAAACATCGGAGGCGATACCCATATTGATTTTTTTTAAATTCCCATCCGCCATCTTTGATCACGAAATAGATGGTGTTTTTGAATTCCCCATTCCTTAAAATATCGGAGACGATACACATATGGATTTTTTTAAATTTTCCCATCCGCCATCTTTGATTTCCTATCCGCCATCTTTGATCACGAAATAGATGTTGCATTTGGATTCACCATCCCTTGGATCATCAGAGACGATACCCATAATGATTTTTTTAATTTTTCCCATCCGCCATGTTTGATTTCCCATCCGCCATCTTCATGTGATTCAATAATATATAATATTGAATTTCCCATTCCTTAAAATGTCGGAGACGATACCCATATTGATTTTTTTTTAAATTACCATCCGACATCTTTGATCACGAAATAGATGGTGTTTTTGAATTCCCCATTCCTTAAAATATCGGAGACGATACCCATATTGATTTTTTTAAATTTTCCCATCCGCCATCTTTGATTTCCTATCCGCCATCTTTGATCACGAAATAGATGTTGTATTTGGATTTACCATCCCTTAAATCATCAGAGACGATACCCATATTGTTTTTTTTTAATTTTTCCCATCCGCCATGTTTTTTATTTCCCATCCGCCATCTTGAATCACAAAATAGATGTTGTATTTGGATTCCCCATCCCTTTAAACATCGGAGACGATACCCATATTGATTTTTTAAAATTTTCCCATCCGCCATCTTTGATTTCCTATCCGCCATCTTTGATCACGAAATAGATGTTGTATTTGGATTCACCATCCCTTAAATTATCAGAGACGATACCCATATTGATTTTTTTAATTTTTCCCATCCGCCATGTTTGATTTCCCATCCACCATCTTGAATAACAAAATAGATGTTGTATTTGGATTCCCCACCCCTTAAAATATCGAAGGCGATACCCATATCGATTTTTTAAATTTTCTCATCCGCCATCTTTGATTTCCCGTCCGCCATCTTGGATCACTAAATAAATTTCATTTTATTAATCAGCGTCCCGAAAATCTCGAAAACGATACTCATATAGATTGTATCCTATTCGTTTAGCCTTTTTTTGCCCTTGACCAAACCCTCCCCCTTCTCGTTTGACCATTTTATTATTTTTGTCTGGCCTCTAAAAGTTGTGGGGTAATTTTATATAGCCTATAGCCTTTTGGCATAATTGGGCTATCATAGGCAACAACAATTTTTAAAATCCGACTGCTAGTTCCTGAGATAAGCCGACATTATCTTTTAGCCTTTTGCCCGGCCCCAAAGGGTCAAAGCGTTATGTTATATAGCCTATAGCCTGCCGGAATAACTGGGCTCTCGTATACAAAAAGAATTTTGCAGATCCGACCGGTAGTTCCTGAGATTAGCGCGTTCAAACAAACAAACAAACAAACAAACAAACAAACAAACTCTTCTGCTTTATTATATTAGTATAGATTGTAGATACGTACCCTAATCTTCATATCTTTAGGCGCAAGTCTCCGTATCTCGGCGAGGAGACGGTCCCCGAAGCCCCTGAACAGAGTGGAACCGCCGGACAACACTATATTCTGGTACAACACCTTACGGAGATCCATGTCCGACTTCTGAATCGCGAACATTAGTACTTCGTGGAGACCTGTAAGAAGAGAAATTAATAAATATTATTTATAGTTTAACAAAAAGAGAATATATATTGTCCGTGTGGTGACGGATTAAGAATACGGAATGTCACCACCCCATATCATCCCATGGGTGTCGTAAGAGCCGACAGAGGGAACATATTATGCAGAGAACAGCACTGTAAGAGAAGGAAAACTTGATACAAACTCTATACCAACCCGTTTGGCCAGCGTGGTATAGTAGGCCAATTCCTCATTTCAAAGGAGAGGCCTAGTCCAACAGTGGACTGTTAAAGGCTGATGATGATAAAAAGAGACTATGACTGGAAACATAAAAAACTGAAAATAAAAAAATCTGTTAAAAATATTAATACAGTTCCTCCGCGACCACGACCGGTGCGAGTCGGTCGAAACGTCGGCAAATGCCGAGGTATTTATGCCTTGAATATATTAGTTATATCATCACGCCCGTATACCTGAAGGGGTTTGCATTTATAATATACCCACATTTTGCCTTACGAATTTTAGGTCCTACGTAATAGGGGGCGAGCCTATTGCCGTTACCGGGCACATCACCAGACTCCGTGCTGCTACTGAGAATTTGGTTAAACTCAGTAACACTTTTGCCCGACGCAGGTATCGAATCCGGGACCGATCAGCAGACGTATCTACTGGACCACTGAGGTAGTGTAAAAAAAAACAGTCAGCCCGCGTCAAACAGTATGCCCGCACATTTTCTTTTTTAATTTAACAATTTTTCCCGAATCCGTGGAAATTTCTGGGCAACTCTTTCTTAGTGCACCCCTACGGTCCGCAAGCAACATACATGCCAACTTTCAGCTTCATGCACCCAATAGATTTGGCTGTAAGTTGTCTGTCAGTAAAATATATATATATATATATATATATATATATATATATACAGATGCAAAACAATATACAATACCTTCGCATTCTTCGCCAATAAGATCTGGTCTGAACAACACTTCGGGAGCTCTGAATCTCGCTGGACCGATCTGTAATAAATAAAAAATAAAAATAAAATAATCTTTATTTCGGATAAGTAACATCCATATGGGTTAGTAAACAAAAAGATTACTTATAACTATGTTAGTAAAAACTTAATATCTATCAACTTATTATTTGGAAACCAGGTTGTTGTTGAAATGAGTGCACCTTTTAACAACATCACCTAGCAAAGGAGAGTCATACCTCCCCGAAATGGTCTTCAGGATGGAGTTGGAGCTCCCCCGCACTCTGCAGAGCAAGGAAGCTGATTTATGTCTGATGATGGCGTGGAAGCCATCGACGTGTGCTTGTGCAAACATACCTGATGCACTGCAGAAACGAGGCAGCCCCATCAACATCCTGAACCCGTTATTATATTGAACCCGTAGGGCGCTAATAGCCCGCTGAGTATAGTTGGTCCACAGGCTGCACGTATAAAACACTTGGCAATAAGCTTTAAAAAGCGTTATTTTGACTGCCCTACTACAGCGTGAAAACCTGCGAACCAACATGTTACATCGGACTGCCAGCGCCCTACGTTCCCTCTCAATATCCACTTGGTCATCAAGGCCGTCGGTTACATAATGCCCTAAGTACTTGAACCGGTACACTCGCGAAATGTCTTTCCCGTTGAGTTTAATCGGGGGTACAAACTCAAGACATTTGGCACCTTCAGCCCTAAAGACCAAGAGCTCGGTTTTTTTGGCATTGTAGACTAGGCCATGCTCTCGAGCATAGCCCTCACAACAACCAAGTAGCTCCCTAAGCGCCCTAATCGTAGGGCTCAGCAGCACTATGTCGTCAGCATAGCTAATATTGTTGACACTAACGTCATCAATGCGACATCCGATTTTCTTGCTGCTGAGCTCTACGATCAGATCGTTTATATAGAGGTTAAACAGCTTTGGTGACGTAATTCCTCCTTGTCTTACGCCACACTCTAGCCCATACGACACAGATAGTCCATCGGCCCATCTCACTCTGTTTGTTTGGTTATAATACCAATACTGAAGAATACGCAATAGCTCCGCTGGCACTTTTCTCTCACGCAGCTTCTTCCACATGATCTCGTAAGATACGAGATCAAAGGCACGAGAGAGATCTAAGAAGCAAGCATACACTGGTGTTTGACGTTTTGTATAGTACTGCACCGTATGTTTGAGGCTGAGAATTGCACTTTCCGTGCCAAGGTCGTTACGGAACCCAAATTGTGCGTCGTGTAAATTTAACAGGCTATCCAACCGTGCGTCCAGCTGACTGTCAAGCACCTTCGCGATAATAGTGGCCAGGGAGATGGGTCGATAGTTACACTTATCAGCAACGTCACCCGTCTTATTCTTAACAATAGGTACCACAATCGTTTGCAATAAATCACGGGGAAGGTACGAGTGACACATACATAGCGAGTAAAACATAGCAAGCACTCTAGCTATGTGAGGACCAGCATGCTGCAAGTGCTCAATGCTTAAACCATCGTGACCCGGGGACTTCCCTCTCTTCATTTTCTTTATAGTGCTTGACACCTGCTTGGCCGAAAAACGAACCAGATCGGAATCACGACAGCTTCCGTCATCGAGCACTGGCAACGAAGGGCCCAGCGGTGACTCCACTTTGAAATGGTCCATAAACATGTTGGCTATGCTGTCCGGCTGATCAGCACCACCGACACTCACGGGAAGGCCAGGCCTAATGTCAAACTTTTTGGTCGCCTGCCAGAACTTCTGAAAATTATTGGCTTTACGAAAAGAAGCAACAATATCAAGCTTAATTTGTTCTTGATGAGTCTGGCACCACACTAGTTTGCTTTTAAACACTTTTCGTGTAAGACACATGTCATTGTAGATATTGCCAGAACTTGGTTTATTGTGCAAGACCCATAGTTTGTATTTAAGCCTAGCTGTCGCGTGAGCATCTCGCACATGCTTGTTCCACCCAACAACACGGCCAACATGTCTACGAGTCCCAGCTTCAACATTACTCTGTACCGAGGCTTCTGACAAGCTAGCAACAATAACTTCATACATCTTGTCAAGCATTACCCTATGATCAGTATTATTACAGTGGCTATTACTACACATACCAAATGCCTCAGGATAATCAATCAGCTTTAACTTACTATTACACAAGTTATAGTACAAGTTTATTTGATCACTATCCCTCTCGCCCCAAATTACTCGGTTACGTGATGTTTTATGATCTATCACCTTAGGTTTTATCTTGTCTAATCTACATTCCATAAATATGGGACAGTGATCAGACCAGAATACATCGTTTACAATACCTATCTCAGTAACCGTCAACCAGGCAGACTGTGTGACGACACAGTGGTCAAGCCATCGTCTACAGCCGTGCGCGTCACTAACAAAGGTATAGCTACTTGAATGTAAACCTAATTTTTCAATGTCCGCACACCTCCACTTTTGTTCGTTACAGAAGTCTAATAGTTCACAACAACAACAATGACAGTTGTAATGACAGTTATTTATTTTTTATTTATTTTATTATAGGCAGCAAACAAGCATATGCATTACAAAAAAAATAATTTTGCCAAAAACGGCACACACTAGAAATGGTATTTAAAAAGAAAACAATATAAAAAGTAAAAAAGATAATAATGATGGAAGAAAACATAAAAGTAACAAGTATATACCAAATTAATGTACTAAATGGCAGATTATTTCTGCTCACTGGCAACACCCAGCTTCTTGGTTGACCAATAGGGAGCCGATTGCCTCCATTGGTTCACAAAGCGGAAAGCCAAATAAATCACAAAGCTGCTAATATTAATATTTATATATTTATTTGCAATAGGGTTGTTTCCATCTAGTCAAATCAAGCAGTTTTAATGAAAAGTCAATTAAACGACCTTTGCCAAGGGTTTTGTATGAAATATGACGTAGTGACGTCATAGTGTCTTGCTGTCAAGTTGAATACTTATTATCAATAAATTGAAGATAAAAAATGTTAAATAAAGTTTTAACAGTAATTGAGGAATAAAACTACTATTATTTTGACATGTTTCACTAGATAAAAATACTTGTAGTTTAGACGTCCGAAAACAATCCGAACTTGTTGAGATTTTAAAACACATTCGTACGTTTTAACTTAAGATATGGATGTAGAAAAGTTAATGAAACCTGATTCACGAATATAAATGTTTGTGGGACCAAAATGATTGTATAAGTGATGTCATAAGCCTTCCATGATATGATGAAATTGACCAAAATCGTGTCTTTTCTAATATATTTCACGCACCAAATCGGTTCTGCGATAGCGACGATGCCACCGCAGTCTTCGAGTGATAAGAGAATTGTCGTGAAGATACAGATCATTCATCGCGCTCCAACCAAAGCAGACTGCAAAAATCCGATGGCACTGCTCATTTTATCTAATATATAAAATTCTCGTGTCACAGTTTTCGTTGCCATACTCCTCCGAAACGGCTTGACCGATTTTGATGAAATTTTTTGTGCTCATCCGGTATCTATGAGAATAGGCCAACATCTATTTTTCAAAAAAAAAAAAAAAATTTTGCAAAACAACGTTTGCCGGGTCAGCTAGTACTAATATATAAAGCTGAAGAGTTTGTTTGTTTGGTTGAACGCGCTAATCTCAGGAACTACTTACTGGACCGATTTGAAAAGTTCTTTCAGTGTTAGATAGCCCATTTATCGAGGAAGCTAGGCTATATAACATCACACTATTGGCCACGGGAGTTGAGCAATAGCATTAAATAGCGCGGGTGTAACCACAGGTTCATCTAGTTTGTCTGATAAAAACGTATACAGTGTGCGCACTCAATTCGTACGACCACGATCATACGTATACTGTACGATACGAATTCGTGTCCAAAGTGCGCGCGGCCTTAGAATGTAGAGAAAGTGCGTGAGATTTGGAAGGATACGAGTACAAGCAGGTGGCGTTCAGTTGTCTCTGCCTACCCCGACGGGTAAAAGGTGTGAGTTTATGTATGTGTACGTATTCGTATAGGTAAATTGTTATTTCTCACCTCCAACTGCGTCCCATCAGGCAACGTATACTGTGCCCTCTCAGTCTCCAAGGTCTCTTCCTTGAGAGGGTTAGGCGATAGGTAGCAAGCCCTCTCTTTGATCGCCTTCACTATCTCCAACTCCGCGGAGGTGCGGAGGTTCACGCCCTCTTTGCGGAGGAGTAGCCTAGGGGAGTTATAAGAAAAGTATTATAACATTCAACAAAGGAGGAAGGAAGGAGCATAGAAAAAAAGTAAGAAAGAAAGAAAGAAGGCAGAAAGAAAGGACAAAGAAAGAAGTAAAAAAGGAAGAAACGACAAAGGAAGAATAAAAGAAAGTAAATTTATTGTTTTTATAGGCATGTTAACAACGCATGGCTGTTATTTGACCCGGAACAAACGCGGGTGAAATGTTAAAAAGCTAGTAATTTATGTGTATTTTTTATTATAGTCTTACAAGATAGCTTGACCTTTTTGACAGACGTAAATTTTTCTAGTCGACATTGCAGTGACTAACATATTATTTTCTTAATGTAATGTTTTAAAAAATTGAAAAATACAAAAAAAAATACATATAACACAAAAGTCCCTAAAGATTCAAGCGTTATTCGAAAATTTTAAGACTTTTTATTGCTTAAGAGCGTATACGCCTCGAGCGCGGCTCGAGTTTAGGTTTTTATAGTACCGCGGTCGCCCGCACACCGCGCATGCGAGACCCGGCGCACTATGACGGTATCGCGTGGAATAATAATCTTGATCCTTCTTGCCATACATGAACAGTATTCGTTTATGTAATACGTCGAGTATGATATGAAAGTATTCAAATTAATTATTTTCAATGCACATGCATTTAAAGGTATCAAATAACGATAGATATTACATATTTGTTTAGTAGGATGATGTTCCTCAGGATAACAACGACTATTTATAATAATTTGGCGCAGTTTTATTATATGATAGAAATAATTTATAATTGTCATCTACATAATTGTTACATTTCAAATATATATCTATTTTGTTATTAATGCATGAAAACCCACGAATGACACTAAATACAAAACCAAAAGAGTCGGGTAAAAGAAAATACTTAATTAATTAAAAGAAAGACAAAAATATACAATATGTTGATTTGTATTTACAAAATATTGTAATTATACAATACATATTCACCTAAAATTATTTCACACAGTGTGCGATGATATAAATCCCTCGTTTTATAAAATTTTACATAGATAAGGCCAATTCTCGTATTTTATATGACATTGAAATTATATTTTGAACGAAATGAGATTAGATTTTAAATTGACTCAGAATTGGTATTCTTCTAATTTAAATGTCATTATCATCTAGAGTCCGTGTCACGAGAACATAGACATTTTGTAAACAAAGATTTTTTACTAAGTGACTTAGCGATAGTTCTGTCAAAAACAAATAATTTCAAATCAATGAGCGCAACGGTATAGGTCGGGTTCACGAAAGATGACCACTGCGCAGAAATCATTTTTTAGGTCTCCGTGGAGGTGCGGGGTGAGGCGCGGGTGGAATGCCAATGGTGTGGCTCCGTTCTTGACGCATTCCCTAAATGCGTCAAGAATGGAGCCACGCCATTGGTGCACGAATGTACATATGCGCGACGGCCGCCATTTCTGGTCAACTTTCGTGAACCGACCTATACATAGATACGTGTCATTGCAAACTAATATGTCAATGGATCGGGTTTTTATCGATATTATGCGCTGTCAAACGGATCTTTTAATGTTTTGAGGTACTGACGCCTAGAGTGTCAACATTTGGCGTTAGTTCATTGAAATGATACATTCTTGGGCTTAACATCTTTTTATCAGAGGATACAATTATTTTTTTAGTTATCAGGAAAGGGTTGGTGTTAAGTTAAATACAAGTTTATAGGATTGCAACGCTCTTCTCGCTGCCGGCATCTCGAAAAAGCGCGTGCAGAATATCAGATGGTAGAAAATTATTTATACCTAAAAAAGAAATTGCGTTTTCAGACTACCGTAACGTTTAATGGTTTTTGTTTAAGTTCATTCTGACGACACATTCTTCATTCACAGACAACGTAAAATCTCTATGCCTAGAAATGTTTATGCAATGTATTAGCTAGTTATCTGTTATATTATTCATTGTTGGTCAATAATTTAATATTTTAGAATAGATATGCTACTTTGAGCAATATTATTTATTGCGTAGTGATTTTTTAAAAATCGTGTCAATAATAAAGTAACATGTATAATATAATTACCAAATACCTACTCTATAATTAACATACATGGTACTCTATTTTTCATTAATTTACAGATTATTACGAGTAAAACAACAAAAAAATCGGCCAATTTATGAACATTCGACCACTAAAACACAAAATCAAATATTTTTTATTTCAGTAAAATTTAACAATATAAATTTAAAAACATAGTGGCATAATTAGGCATTGAAAAAAAAAGACTGTTCAAAAGCATAAAATCTAAAACGCCACTGTTCGAAAAAAGGTTGTGAAGCTCTGAATGTTTGTTTACAAAAAGTCTATCTTCTAGTGGCACCAACTATAATTTGACTTCTATTGTTCTCACTGACGTTGACACATTGTTTAATTAACAACAGGCAGCGATAGCCTACTGGAGATACCAACGGACTGCTATGCAGAAGGTATCGGGTTCGAATCCACGGTATGCTAGAACGATGATGATGACATTGTTCAATTAACGATCTAGACACGATAACATTCCAATATCAGTTTATTTAGGAGAATACCATTTGTGACATGAGTATGACACTGACATTAGATCGAAACTGCATTTTGAACAAATAAAGTTAGAAGAATTGAGTCAAAATAAACTGTTAACTGGTGCAGAATAAGACTGCACAGTAGGTAGGTGGCTAGGTGGGCTTGTGTGTGTTAGGTACCTGCAATGCGAGCTCGTGGGGATCAGCTGAGCTGCGGCGGTTTGTAAGATAATATTCGATTCAAGTGTGCTTTTAATTGCATTGCATAGTACGTTTTAGGTAAATACCTATTACATTGGTATCATGCTAACGACGGCGCGTCCTAGCTTAAAAATAACCATAATTTTGTCCCCATTAAGAAACTCATACATGGGCTCTGTAAATTCATCGGTCGGTCACCCATCCATACTATGACCGTGATGTCAATTACTTTACCTTAACTTATGTAGTTTGTACGAAAATAAACCTGCGATAAAGGCTTTGCAAGCCAATCCCATGGTCACCCATCAAAGATCAAATGCGTCTAACTACTGTACCTGTTTATACTGTATATTGCCACTTGATTTTTGCAGCAAGGTATTATATCTAACGGTCCGTTTCTGTCAGTCTCGCCCAGCCCCTAGTTGACCGCGCTACTATACTAACCAGTAACCACTAGACTCCAGATGTCTCGACTAACACACTAGTTTAATACGTAATACATAAATAAAGTTAAGTACATCAACTTTTCATATTTATAAAAAAAAATACGTTGAGAAAAAAATAAGGATCAAGAAGCTTTAGCCGCGCTATAAACGTTTTGGAATGCAATATTTACGTAAAATGGCGGACGCGGACGCGAGCGACAGGTCCGTCCTCTGAGAGCGCTCAGCGCTGAATGGCGGACGTAGCATCGCGCTTCGAGTTTTATAGGTCTTTTTTAAAAAATCATATTAATTACAAACGAAAAGTTTAGATTCCAATTTTTTTATATGACTTAAAATGAATCTTAAGGTTTGTAAATATGTTTATATCTTTTTAATAATCACAGTTGTTTTTTAGATATAAATGCAAATTTGCGGGCTAAAATTAAGCAAAATGCACTGTTTTGTTCTCCGATTTTCTTGAAAATTATGAATGAAAGTACAATTTCTTTTTTAGGGACTCGCTTGTATAGCTTTTGCTCGTACAGTTTACATTTACAGAATTATAGAACGATAAGTTTTCATACCACTAGCGACCATTAATGCTGGCCTAAACTACAGAAATTACGAAAATGACTTTTTTAAATTCATCCGTTTTAAAATATTTACTATAGTAACCCATATATTTTTCTCCAGCACTCTCTTGATAAAGAACTGAACTTTCATATTTTCTATATCTTTTCCATTAATTGTCATTTATCCGTAACGTAATAGAACAATAAAAACCCGCAAAATCGCCTCCGACGGATTAAACGCTCTTAAAGTAAAATTTAAATAGGAACACTGAAAATAATAGACGCTTGTAAAATGTTACATCGGTCAGACGGATGGGACATGAATAACAGGCAGTAACTGTTACAAATACCGATTACAAAAAGCATTATTAAAGGTCGAGGTAAGGTTTTGGTTGGGGTCTATTTAGCTGGTATAAGTCTTTTTTAGAAAAATAAGGTAAATAAATTTTTAATTCAAATTTGAATTACGCATTCCATCGTTCCATCGACTGGCCATATAAGCCGGACATCTAGGAGCACTCGGGGTCAGTAGTGTGGAGTAAAGTCAAGAGGAAAGAAGATGTTAAAGGAAGACGTTAAGAGGAAGCAAGACTACCTGCCCGCAATATTATTATTGTTGAATTTAAGTTTTTGTTTTGTACTTTTGTTACACATGCCTAAAAGGGCGAAAAAAAACTGTACTCAACAGTGAAACGCGTGAGTTTGTGATTCGATTACGCGATTATTTTGAGCGTGAGTCATAAAATGGGTGACCATTATTGCCATTGTCTCAAGTGCGGCAACGTCTCCAATCCCCAAAGCGTCAGTTTTGGGGATTGGACACGTTGCCGCACTAGCTACTGTGACTCGAATCTCTACGGGAAAATATGGTAAAGAAGGTGATGAGGAGAATAAACTGTCTTCTCCTACTATTTTTTTTTTCACTTTTCGACCCGTGTTTCTTTGGGCAAGTTGTTTACTTTCATGGTCTGAATCACCTATTTGAATTTGGCGGGAGGTTATTATGAATATTTGCCCCACCGTCGCTTATTTACCCAATGTTTTATAATTATGTCTAGTGCAATAAAGAATTTCACACATAATACACCCACACCATCTCGTCACAGAAACAAGTATTATCAAACGTTATTTTTGTTCTACTAGATATTTTCTGTTTCCCTGTTCCCATCACTAGCCCGTCTGTCAAAAAGATCAAGCTAACTTGTACAGGGTATACAAGTTTCAACTCACCTCAGATACCTGGTGACATCTCTGCCAGCCACATCTACCCTCATAATAGAGTGTGGCATAGCAAACCCTTCGTAGATGGGAACCGAATGTGTGACCCCATCGCCTGAATCTAGGACTACACCGGTAGTTCTGCCTGTAGCATACCTGTAATAAAGGAATATAATAATATTAACCATCTAGCCCTAAACTAAGCGGTGCTTGTACTATGGGTGATAGGGTTGGAACATATCTGACGGAAGATGCGTCGTGTATTATCGGTGGCGTAACGCCAAAACATACAAATATATAGGAAAACATTCAACCTTTCACACCTGACCGATGATCTGTTAGTACGTCGAGCGTACAGCGTCTGTTCCGTTTCTGTCGGTCGACGTCGCGCGCACCACGTGAACTTTGAATAACGTGTTGGGCGTCGTTTTAAAATTAAATGTCATACAAAGCAACCGCACTGTAGTTGCTGAACGCTGGAACTGACTAGACGCGTAATGTAGCAGGTCTAATTTGACGGAATAGACGCGACTGATGTAGATACACTCGACGCATTTTCCGTCAGATGTGTACCGAGTCAAATGAGTCGGTACTACCGACTTATTTGACAGAATAGACGCGACCAAAGATACGTTCGATGCATCTTTCGTCAGATATGTGCCGACCCTTAGATAGTAGTCTAACCTGTCCCCTTTTTTCCAAAAAACAGCTGAGAAGTGAGTCTCAAGATTGGAGTTTTTGTTTAGTAGATGGGAGCTCAGACAACTAAGGGTAATTTAAACATATTACATTTTTTGGACAAGTCAGAAAGTGGTAGATAATAAAATATAAAAAGTAACAAATAGCTGTTCAGAAAGTAGAACCTCACGAGAAGAATCAGGTGAGAAACTCAGGGCCACTCTTTTCATCGTCTTGTTTTATACAATTTAAATAAGTTAGCAACTGCATACATTGATTTTTTTCACATATTAGGTAGTGTGTCTATAATGTTATTCTCAATTAATAAGGTCTATATCTACAGGGTGTCACAAGACCCATCACCAAGCCGAAGTCTACTCGTTGTGGACAATAAATAACTATTAAATCTAACCGTTTCCTGTAATACCGAACAATAAAAAGTGATTTACGACAAAAACTGTTCGCTGATATTGATAATTGAAAACTTCCAATTACAATATATTCGTTTTTTATTTGAATCGCCGCTATTACAAGCATAATTTTGAGTTTTCGAGTGTTGCGCGAAGAAAGTAACGCCACCTTACAGTAAACATTGAACTAAAAGATGACACTGTTTTATCGATCGATATGGATTAAAATGTTGCCATAATAAATGCAGTGTTGACAGACCAATTATTAATGGCATAACGCTGTTAGAATTGCAATAAAAATAGTGCCATCTATCCTAACTTTATTGCACTAATTGGCATTAAACACCGGGTCACGAGGTCATTGAATTGAAAACAACTGATAATTGTTTACGTAGCTGAATGGCATAAGCAGCTGGCTTGTTTAAGAAAGTCGACGGTTCGATCCTCGCTGAAATACTTACGTGGATTTTTGCGTTTATTGTTATTCATGCACAAAAGTACTGTCAATATGGATGATTTCGAAAATATTACCCAAAGGAGAAAACAAATTCGACAAAATCTAGATTTCGATGACAGTGAATTTGATTTTAATTTGTCGCACCTAAGTCAGCCAAGTACCAAAGAAGAATTCATTGAACTTAAGGATAAATTGAACAAGTTGACTATCGAATTAGAAATTGCACACACCGAGGTCGATAATTTGAGTAGCGAGAATACAGAGTTAAAGAAAGAAATACATGGATATCAACAGAAAATGAAACTTTCAAATCTGTTGGCTTAACAGAACCACAATCTAGTAATCTCTCTCCTATAAAATTCTACTCCCCACAGTACAAGCGACGTATACATAGACTCATAGACTCACGCCTGTTTCCCCGAAGGGGTAGGCAGAGGCATATTAAACGCCCACTTTTCGCCGGGGTTTTGATCCCACGTAATAGGTGGCGAGCCTATTGCCGCTTATCGGGACATTTTCTTTGCCAGAGCCTCGTCCGTTGATCAGCAGGTGCACCACTTGCAGGTGACGACGTATAATGTACTCAAATATGAAGATAGGTGTGACAAGGACTTCTTCAAGTGAAATTTTAATGAGTTCAATAAAGGATCTGGATCCCATTAATTGCTGTCAATCTGCTAATAATCAAGGTAATCAAAGATATGTATCACCGATGACTGGGATCCAACTGGCACCTTCTACTTCTGTCGACCGGAATTCTATCGACGTCGACTTGGCGACAGTGGTTGACAGTGGAAACGCTGGAATTAAGATACAACGATTGCCTCCAATTCCTCTTAGTAACACTACTGGTCACGATACCTCATTGAGGATGAAGAGTATATCTCCCATAAACACTGGAAATGAATGTAACTCAAAAGTTATGATTTTCGCGGATGAGAGCGGGTACAAAATGAGAAATCTATTACAAAAACTACTAGGAGATAAATACTTTGTAACAGCCTACATCAAACCTAACGCCCCAACACACCAAGTACTAAGCAGTTGCGTTACAACGTGTCAAAATTTTACGGAGGCCGACTACGTCATAATTATGGCGGGGTCACATGATGACAACCCTATGAAGGTGCAATCTTTTTTATATCATACACTTAGTCAAATCAATCACACAAATGTTATATTGAGTCCAGTCCGCAACAACAAATACTTAAATGTAAACAAATTGAATGAATTACTAAACCATGTATGCTGCAATTGTAAAAACGTATATTACTTAAAATATTTAGAACATTTTGGTAAATTGTATGTAAGTAAACTTTTTCACAGGGAAATTTTACGTCTAAAATATAAAAATAACTTTCAGAATTATGTAGATAAATTAAATCGCAATAACGAGCGAAGTACTGGTATATTGAGGCACTTTCGCAGTGTGTCTGTGCAAACCGACTCCACTTTAAATAATAATAATAAGTTGTTATGCGTGGAAGCGGCAACACAAACAAATCATGACATTACTGCATTAGATACTCGTTTTTTTCGTAAATAAACACTACATCCAGCCTTCTCGCAATGGGGTAAGTAATGATAATATTGTATTGTATAAAAATAATACTATTAAACATGGGACTGGGACTAGGACTACTCAAATGAGTCGCACCAAGACAATAATGCTATATTACCAGAACGTCAGAGGTCTTAGATCTAAAATTAAATGCTTTTATAATAATATTATTTCATGTTCAAGTGACATCATTACGCTGACTGAGACATTTCTCAATAGCTCTGTCAATGATGCAGAGTTATTTCCGTCGAACTTTGTTGTGTTACGTAAGGATCGTGCAGGCGATGTTGGTTGGGGTGGAGTTCTGTTAGCTGTGAGGGATTGTTATAATGTCAAAATAGTAACAAACATAGATGGTCTTACCGATGACAAAGAATTATTGTTTGCTGTTGTTAGATGGAAGAATATAAAATTTTTATTGTGTGTTGCTTATTTGCCACCTAGTTGTAATGACAAGCAATATCTTGATACATTAACGTGTATAGAGAATGCCATTAATTCCTATTCTAAATTGCGAGTTGTTATTGCTGGTGATTTTAATTTAAACTCCTGTAGTAAATCAACTAAAACCTATTTTAATAATTTCTTAGATTACTGTAAGCTTAAGCAATGCAATAGTACATGTAACAAGTATGGCGGCATTTTGGACTTAATTTTGACGAATCTTGACACATGCAATATCAATGTTACATCAGATATCGAGCCTCTAGTGCCGTTGGACTCTTATCATCCCCCGCTTGATGTTGTGTTGACCCTACCTATGAACGTAACTAAAATCTCAACTATTCCAAAACAAACATTTAGGGTTTCCACCGAATGGAATTTTCATAAAGCAGATCTCCATGCCTTGTATACACAGATTGCTGAAATAGATTGGTCAGATTTATTAAATACACGGGATGTTAATGTAGCGGTAGATATATTGTACAACAAGATAAACTTTAGTATAAATAATCATGTACCTTTAAAAAAGCAACAATATAATAATAAATATAAATACCCTACATGGTTTAACGCTGAAATAATACATTATATCAAATTAAAATATTATAATTTAAAAAAATTCAAATGTCATGGGTTGTTATTTAACAAGGAGTTGTTTAGGTATTATAGAACTAAAGTTAAAGAACTTATTAATATAGCACACACACAGTATATGAAAAAAATGCAAAATAATATCAGTCGTGATCCTTCAATGTTTTGGCAATATGTTAAAGATAAACGTAGTAATAGACAGCAGAATAATGAATTTATCTACCGTAATAAGTCAGTGGAAGGGCAAGAAGCTGCTGATGCATTTGCAGATTATTTTAGTTCAGTGTTCCATAAGAATGTGCCATTGTTAGATCCTGAGACCACTCCAAAAGATGTGATTAATGTACCTCAGATAAACATTACACACATGACCGTTAAAGAACTAAAAAATGCAGTATTTCGTTTAAAGACAACATCAGCGTACGGCCCAGATAACCTACCAGCATTCTTATTGAAGGATTGCCTATCTGCTCTTGAAAAACCACTTCTTTACGTCTATAATCTGTCCCTTCAGCAAGGTGTTTATCCCAGTAAGTGGAAAGTGTCTAGAGTAACGCCAGTGCCCAAAATAAATTCGTCTACAGATGTTACTAATTTCAGACCAATAGCCGTCTTATCAGTTTTTGCTAAGGTATTCGAATCTTTTCTTAATAGCAATTTAATACGTGAAATTAATAATCGTCTTGACGACTCCCAGCACGGATTTCGACCGGAGCGCTCAACATTAACTAACCACATAAGATTTACAGATTACATAAGCTCTAATATAACTAAAGGTGGCCAAGTAGATGCTGCCTACTTTGATTTTACCAAAGCTTTTGATCTTGTTGACAATGACATCCTTCTTGCCAAGTTTTCAGCGCTTGGATTCTCTCCTTCCCTTTTAAAACTAATGGCTGATTATCTAAAAGATCGCAAGCAATACGTTAAGGTAGGACACTATCGTTCTCAGGCATATTACACGCGTTCCGGTGTAAGCCAAGGTAGCACCCTCGGGCCTACCCAATTTCTTATAATGATCAATGATATATCAAGTGTTATTTCTAAAGCTAAATGTTTAATGTTTGCGGACGACCTTAAGTTGTTTCTATCGATATCTAAACCTGAAGATTGTCTACTGTTGCAGCGAGATATTAATGCAGTATTTGAATGGAGTGTGAGAAATAAGTTGACTTTCAATATCTCAAAGTGTAAAACTATAACCTTTTCTAGGGCTCGTACGTTGACTAATATGAGTTATAGACTTGGAGGAACCCCACTCGAGCGTGTGACCACAATTAAAGATCTTGGACTGTTATTTGACAGTCAAATAAATTTCCACGAGCATATTATCCACGTATGCAGAAGTGCAAATAAAGCTTTAGGATTCATAATAAGAACTTCTTATGATTTTGGTAACATTGCAGTAATTAAAATATTATATAACGCGTATGTTCGAAGTATACTAGAGTATAATGCTACCATTTGGAACCCCCGCGAAAAACTCTATACCCTAATGATAGAAAAGGTACAACGTAAATTCGCACGGTTTCTTTACAAGAGAACTTTTGGATATTATCCATATTTATACCCATCCATGTTCGTGTCAGGGATGGTCGGTCTTGACACCTTACAACTTAGACGAGACTACAAGCATATTTTTCATTACTGTCTGTTGCTATTAAATAGAGTTGACAATCCTTCTGTACGGGAATGCTTATATTTTTATGTGCCCGAACGATACATTCGGGGTGCTGGACGTAGACAACATCCACTCCTTACTTATCCACCGTCATGGCATTTAAACGTAAGTAATAGTAGTCCTACGGCTAGAGCCATCCAACTCATTAATAAGTTTTTACAAGCTCATCCTACTGCCGACATATTTTATGACAAAACAAATGTGTTATGTAAGTCAATAATTTTATTTCTGACCATGGCCTCCAAATAGTACCAAAATGTAAATAGTCTTTGTAAGTGTAATGTATTTAATATGTTTTAATGCTGCCTAATGTGTTTTTAGTACCTAAAGTGTCTCCTATTTTGTTTTGTATTTTCTGTGTCTTATATTTTATATTAGTATCTAGTCGTAGATTTAACACTGTATAGCATATAAGCGATTTGGTTTTCTTTAACTGTAAGCTTATATTGTTTGTGTATATTAAATAAATAAATAAATAAATAAATCATGCCAAGTCATACTAACCAAAAAGAATACTTGGGAAACATTTTTTTTTTAAGTTTTCACATTTTGTAAACCGCAATTAAAAGCGCGCGCGTGCAATGCTCGAAATACCTATTTATCCATGGGGTCATAAGGCATCTAAAGAACATATTGGCGGGGTAAATGCATCGATTTTGTACCTAGTTAGAAATATTCCAAACTAACTTTGAGCCTCAATATCTCCTGAACCAGTCATTTCGTGTAAAAAGACCCTTAACGAAAACTGAAATCCCATATTGTACCAATCATTACGAACATTTTTTACTTCGGCACCATACCTGGGAAATTACTGGTTCAGGAGATATTGAGGCTCAAAATCACGAATATTTTTTTTCTAATTATTTCAAAATCGTGTTTTGAATGATAAATGTAAACTTTCTTTCAAATAAACATAAACTTTTCAATATTGCCTAAAATAAACGGCTTTAAAGTTCCCTCAACGCAATGTATGCGCTACAAGCTATCAGCTGAGCTGAAAGCGAGTGCATTGCCCTCGGCCACGCGACCACTTGATCATAAACTGCCGCCTTTAGGTACGGCTATGGCTCACGCTGTAGGTAGATACGGCGCGTGTAGGTACGATGCATTTCTCGCGCCAATTTTTTCTGGAAGCACGCTCTATACATTGCGGCTTATAAAATGTGTCTATTTTTTTAAACTTAAAAAGAAATTCGTTTCCCAGGTATTATTTTTGCTTACTATTACTTGGCATGATGTGCAGAACGAGTAGACTTCGGCTTGGTGATGGGTCTTGTGAAACCCTGTATATTAATATGTCTATAATAATAAACTCATATGTATGGTGTATGGTGTATAGAGTTCCCACCAAGAACTTAGGGTCGGGCGCCAACCTCACCTGCAAGTGGTGCACCTGCCGATCAACGGACGAGGCGATGGCAAACAAAATATTCCGATAAGCGGCAATAGGCTCGCCACCTATAACGTGGGATCAAAACACTGGCGAAAAGTGGGCGTTTAATATGCCTCTCCCTACCCCTTCGTGGAAACAGGCGTGAGTCTATGTATGTATTTATGTAAAAAAATTGGTTGCCTGTAAAGTCGGTATACGGGCGAAAGTTTTACGTGACAACGACTTTGAGTGGTAAAATAATTTTAATGTGAATATTCATTCGTATAGTAGGAAGAAGGATGAAAGACGCGTGCCTTTCACTTTTTATGTCTGTCTCTCTCGCTCTTAGGCGGGACGCGTGCCTCTCACTCGCTCTCATTGTGAGCGCATAACGTGAGCGGAGCGTAACGCAGTTTCTTGAAGTGTCACCCGGCAAACCAATTTATAAGACGTTGTCACGTCAAAAATTAGTTTCCCTGGTATTATTTTTGCTTGGCATGATGTGCAAAACAAGTAGACTTCGTCTCGGTGATGAGTCTTGTGAAACCCTGTATATTTTGTCTATAATAATAAACTCACAAACTAAGCACCGCCTGCATGGACAGGAACAATGCTGGCACGTTAAACGTCTCAAAGAACACCTCGGCCGCCTTCTCTCTGTTGCGGCGCGGGTTCAGAGGCGCCTCCGTCAGGAGGACGGGGTGCTCCTCCGAGAAGGTTGATAGTTGGTCCTGGGGAATTATATATTTTTATTTATTTTCTACCTCAATACAGGTCTTGGGACCGAAACATAAGGGTTCAGCTACACCTATCAGCACCGCATCGCACTTTCCTAAGAGAGAGGGAACGCGTCAGCACGATCGATTCCGCGGCGTGCTGACGCGTTCCCTCTCTCTTTCTCGCTCTAGTAAATGACGGTCCTAAGTGACAGAAAAGGATAGAAGCATATGAAAGTGCAATGCGGTGCTGATAGGTGTAGCTCAACCCTAACTGGCGAAGTGTGGGTGTGTAATACTTCTCCCTACCGCCTACCTCTTCGGGGATAAAGGTGTGGAGGTGTTTCTATGTTATGATTGAACTGTTAATGTATTATCACTTGCCCTGTGCCTTGGAGAGCATTTGGTTTACACAAAGTTTTGCCTTGTTTAGGGATGTAACCTACAACACTCAAGCAGAAAAACACTAAACAACGTACCTTACTATAGATATAATTCCACACTCTCTCCATATCGTTCCAGTCCGTCACTATACCATGCTCCATGGGGTACTTGATGCTGAGCAGACCCCGGTGCTCCTCTGCGCGCGGGCCGACGAACAACTCGCCTTCTAGCGCCCCGGCCATCACCCGGACATGCTTCGGACGACCAATGCTGCGGACAGATTATTATATTGAGACTCTTATGTATAGAAATACAAAATTAACTGATAATTTATTTATTTATTTATTTTCAGCCTGTAGCGTCCCACTGCAGGGCAAAGGCCTCCCTCTCCTTTTTCCACAGATCTATATTTTGTGCCAGCACAGGCCAGTCCTTCCTGTACGAGTCCAGTTCGTCCCGCCATCTTCGTCTCGGCCTTCCACGCCGTCGCCTAGCACCTTCGGGGACCCAATTAGTGACGATTTTCGCCCAAAATTTTTCCAGCATGTGGCAAACGTGGCCTGCCCAGTCCCAATTGAGATTGCAAGCTTTGTGGGTGATATCGGCAATTTTCGTTTTGGAGCGTAGTATTGTATTTTTTACGCAGTCTGTTAAACGGATTCCTAGGATACTACGCTGCATTGCTCGCTGATAAACTTTGAGTGCGAACCTCTGCTGAGCAGTCAAAGACCATGTTTGTGCACCATACGTGAGAATGGGGAGAACGCACATGTCCAGTCAACTCCAAAAGTTGCTACACACCTCAACATCTTTGCTGAGACTTTTATGAATTAAAACTCCTCGCTTATTATACTTAATTTATAAATTATGATTTAGGCAAACTTTTCTTGTGTAAAAATCCTAAAACATAATAAAAATGATAACAATTTTGGACAATATAACCATCTTAATATAAACTTAATATAAAATCCTTGCGTTACTGACTGACAGACACGCTACAGCCGAAACTATTGGGCGCCGGAAGCTGAAATTTGGCATGTATGTTCCTTGGGGACTGTAGGGGTGCACTAAGAAGGGATTTCCCGAAATTCCCACGGGATCGGCCAAAACGGGTAAATTTAAAAAAAACGCAGGCGTAGCTGCGGGCGTCCTCTAGTAACCATATAAAATAACGTAAATGTATATATATTTATAAAGCCGACTGTCCATGAGTTTACGCTTGTGGCATAGTGGGAGATCTCCTTTCATTATGTCTTTCAACGACCAGTAGCTCTTCCAGGCGTTTTCTATGCGACCCATAACTTCCTTGTCTTGACTCGCGATAATACGGAGTGTAAATAGACCCCTAACCAAAACTGAAATGCCGTATTGTGACAATCTTTATGAACACTTTTTACTTGGGCACCATACCTGGCAAATTACTGCTTCAGGAGATATTGAGGCTCAAAGTCACCGTCAATTTTTCTAATAAGGTCCAAAAGCGATGCCTTTACTGTGCCAATATGTTCCATAGATGTCCTATACACCCATGGATAAGTAGGTATTTCAAGATTTGCACGCGCGCGCCTTTTAATTTTAATCGCCGCTTAAATGTGTCTACTTAAAAAAAAATTGTTTCTCATGTATTATTTTCATTTAATAATCATGAGGTCCTAAATAAGTAGACTTCAGCTTGGTGATGGGTCTTGTGACACCCTGTATAAGGCCATTGTGACTGGGACAGGACGAAGACATTCTCTGACCTGATTGGAGACATCCTAAAAAAGGACAGGTCAGAAGTACCCTAAACAGACATGCATGAGGAATTTAATGGGAGTGAATGAAGCATATGAGATATGTCAGGATTGTTGCAAATGGCGTTGGTCAGTCTCTGCTTACCCCCTTCAGGAAACAGGCGCGAGTCTATGTACATCTTCTTTCTCTTAGCGTTATCCCAGAGCGTTATCCCGTACATGTATGTCAAAAATACAAAACTAAATGATAATCTAATATCTTAAACATATAAAATCCTTGCGTTACTGACTGACTGACAGACACGCTACAGCCGAAACTATTGGGCGCAGGAAGCTGAAATTTAGCATGTATGTTCCTTGGAGACCGTAGGGGTGCACTAAGAAGGGATTTCCCGAAATTCCCACGGGATCGGCCAAAACGGGTAAAATTAAAAAAATGCAGGCATAGCTGCTGGCGTCCTTTAGTAGTATATAAGACCCATCTGTCTTAGAAAAAAAGGCCCTTAAATATTGATAAAATGTTCAGATTCTTTGCAGCACCACCTAACACTATGTTATTTATCCTAATTGGAATCGGCATCTCCGTACACAGGATCAATATACCACTCAATATTCGCTTGCAACCCACTAATGGGACATAGTACTCAATAGTCCCATAGTTTATTTATTTAGCACACAAAACAAAACATAGTGCGAGAATAAATTCTTAGAAGGTATTTAACAGTTTCGTCTTTAGCTATGTTTCTAACTATGTGTACACATCATGGTTACAAGATACACGGTACAAGATGACACATATATGCATATCCGTACAAGATGACGTTGTGTGATACAATACTAATTGTTACTTAAATACGCTAATAGATGGGAAGTAAATTACGACAAACTTAATCTTAATAAATAAAGAATAATGCCATATGCCATATGTTCAGATGTCTCAATCCCAAAACATTTTGTGTGCTCTATAAAACTTATTTAAGACCTCTCCTCGAGTATGAGTATGTTGTGTGGGACCCTTATTTTAAGAAAGACGTGATTCTATTAGAAAATGTACAGAGAAGAGATACCAAAATGGTCCACCAACTAAAAAACAAAACCTATGATCAGCGTTTAAAGGAACTTGGCCTCATGACTCTTGAGAACCGCAGACAGAGAGGAAGTCTCATCGAGACGTATAAGATACTGAATGGCTACTATGATGATGACAGGATTAAAGAACTGTATGTAGCAAATGAAAATAAACATCTCAGAGGGCACCCGTTAAAGTTATGCCAGACTCAGTCGAAACTCAACCCTTTGAAACACTTTCTACCTAACGGTGTTGTCAAGGAGTGGAACATGCTCCCAGAAAATGTAGTTATGGCACCCACATTGAACACTTTTAAGAATAGACTCGACAAAATCTCCAAGTCTCAAGACACACACGCATCAGCTTAATAAGCTGCTTGTGTGGTTCAAATATAATAATAATAGGTACGGAATTGCTGGCCTAGCCTCTTTATAAAATGGGTGCTGTTCAATTAGCAGCCTGAAATATATTCAGTCAGGAAATGTTTTTTTAAGTAAGTGCCAAAAGGGGAGATTCTGAATTTGACACCACAATTATTTTTTCTACATATTTGTCTCTTTCTACATCATTGGTGAACAGATTTGAAAAATAACTGTTCTACAGAGTGTAAGTACTTTAGAGGTGGTTACATTGTCACTAAGTCTGATGAAGGAAACCCTCAAATTTTATGAGTTTTATATACCTAATATGTACTATAATCAAACTCATCACACAACAAAACCCAAGGTAAATAAACAATTTAATGATAAATTAGAAAGCACTGTGGGCGATAGGGAGTGATGTACGTAACGGACTGCCGAGACAATATTCTCAGATTCGATGCCCAGGTAACCCCAGCACACATGGTTTATATGGCCACACTGCTTCACTCTGCATCAAGTGTTGTGGGTTCAATTCCTGAGTTTGTGTGACCTATAAATTATTGTTTCAACTCCTTGTTGATAACTTAAATAGTGTTAGAGTCTCCCATAACATGAGCTTTATTCATAGAGTGGGAGTTGTGAAGTTTGAAAACATTGTGAGGAAGCTTGCATGTCTGAGAGTTCTCCATAATCTTCTCGAAAGACATATGAAGTCTGACAACCCGCACTTGGCCAGCGTGGTGGACTACTACCTTCTAATAGTGAGAAGAGGTCCGTACCCAGCAGTGGGACAGTATATAGGGCTGGCGATGATGATAGTAAGGGCCTACTTTCTCTTCATAAACATTAATAAAATGCTAAGAAATGTAGGTACTTACTAATTTGGGAATCTGCATTTTGGTATCTGGTCACCAGCAAACCCAGCTTTTATCACTCCGGAACCCTGTCAAATACCAGTGACACTTATTCATAAAAACACTAAAATTTGCATAAATTACACAATTTATGTATTGTCAAAGTTGGATGAGTCATTTTGTACATCTATTGTATGAAAACATGTAAATAAACTTTTTAAAAGTATTCTAGTATAAGTATTATTAGTTTTATTATCGTCTCAAAACACTAAACTATCGATTTTTATAAAAATGTATAAAAAGACACCGTGTAGTCGACTCGGCAAAAACGGTAATTTATATAAAATTTCATCGATATTTACGTTGTCTATTACGACGGGCTGGTTCACTATAACATCGTTTAGTTCCATATTATCTAAATTTGGTAACAATAAATTATTTTATTATGAATTTAATCCAATTTAATGTGAATTACACAAATCCACATTCGGATACGATTTTTCACTAGAAGCGTTTCAGGTTATAAAAAATAGTTTATTGAACATTACATATTGCTTGCTTCGTCACTCCTGTGAACATTACAACTTCACACTACTATTGCTATCTCATTTTAATGTAGTATATAAAGCAGGTTGTTGTAGATCGAAACGCGACATCATGACATCAGTTTTTAGGTGTTGCTACAAATTAACTTAAAATTACCAATACTACCACGTATACATTTATACGGAACACTTGTGCTATAAAAGTTGATTTAAGCACAATCTTGTCTAATGAATGTTCAATAAAGACAGTAACACTTGCAAACTATCATTCTATTGTTTTGCCTTTATTGGTTTTCCTGTAATTCAATTCCACATGCTTATTACCAAGTATCCTGTGGTCGTTTAAACTCCCCATCTCCTCTACAAAAACTTTCTGCCCTAATATATAAATTATATAAAATATCAAATACATAATAACTAGATGCCCCCCAGCTCCACCCGTACACTTTTTTCTTATTTAACTGTTTCTGCCAGATTCCGTGGGAATTTTGAGAAATACATTCTTAGTGCACCCCAAGTTCCCCAAGTTCCTAGCTCCCAGTAGTTTCCACCATTTCATGCACACGGAAAGCCTCAGAAAGGTGTTCTCATGTAGCTACCAATTGCGTACCAGGTGGTCGGCGGCGACGAGGACGTCCTAAACGGAGATGGCGGGATGACCTAGACGCTTTTGAGGGCAAAGGCTTTGCCGCAAAGCACAGAGATTTGTGGAAATCCAAGGGAGAGGCTTTGGCTCAGCAGTGGGACAATACAGGATACAGGCTAATAAAAAAAAAAGAAAGGCAGTAAACCAGAGAGAATATTTTATAG
The DNA here is from genome assembly GCA_944739405.2 of Euclidia mi. Lineage (NCBI taxonomy): Eukaryota > Metazoa > Arthropoda > Insecta > Lepidoptera > Erebidae > Euclidia > Euclidia mi. The sequence goes on from OX123209.2 coordinate 2,893,409, forward strand.
TCTAAGGCTGGGCACATACGCTCGGTTTCCTGATTAGGTTTCCTGATCAGGAATTCAGATTCGGAAACCTGAATGCTTCATTTACATACAAAATGTTAAACAAGGCGCACACGTCCTTACTATTTCCGAACGGAAAAAAACCCGTCGTTCGTTTCGGAATTCATTCCGTGCGTTCGGGTTGTAAGAACGGAAAAAACCTAATGACGTCACCCCGAACGGAGTGCTTGTCATACATTTCGTATCGTTCGCCGCACACGAACGGAAATTTCCGTTCGGAAGCGCGTCAAAACCGTAGTACGGATATACCCAGAAACGACGTTTTTCTCTTCTTCTTCATGTCTAGCGCCAGTAAAAGTCCAATAGCAGTCAATTCATCGTCGTCGTCCATTTGTGTTTTCACAGAAGCGTCTCTATTCGAACTGACAGTATAAATTCCTAATACAAAAAACCGTTTATTTGCGCTAGGCACACGGAATTCCGAATCTGAATTCCTGATCAGGAAACCTAATCAGGAAACCGAGCGTATGCGTCCAGCCTAAGAAGCATTTAGGTTTCCGAATCTGAATTCCTGATCAGGCAACCTAATCAGGAAACCGAGCGTATGCGTCCAGCCTAAGAAGCATTTAGGTTTCCGAATCTGAATTCCTGATCAGGCAACCTAATCAGGAAACCGAGCGTATGCGCCCAGCCTAAGGCTTAGATGGTAACGTCTGAGGTCTAAGGAGAGAATTCTATGCTATGGAATAATCAATAAAACGTCCAACCTCTTTGATCAATAACGCAACCAGAGACAAAACTTAATCTTTTTTAAGATACTGTCAATGTGTCAATGACCCGCCCGAAAGATTATAAACAAAGTTATGTCAAACATATTTTTTTTATTAATTTTAATTAAAAATGATTTTAATAAGTTTACTAGTCAGTTACTTAATATTAGCGGCTGCAGAAACTAATTCTGAAGTCGAATACTGTGATGCAAACGCAAAAACATGCGAAAACTATTCCATAAATGACGACGGCGATAACTTCATTTTCTACGATGTGAATCCTAGTGAAGGTTTTAATTTAAGAAGAGATGTGTTTATGAGGTTCGCTATAATGTTAGCAGAAGCTCAACGAAGGGGTAAGAGTAGCTGGAAACTTGTTCTACCTCCTTGGTACGATCTTTATCATTGGAAATGGGATCGTGGAGTAGCTAGACCGTGGGGCATGTTTTTTGATATAGCTTCGTTAAATTCTTTCGCCCCAGTCACAGAGCTACATGAAGTGTTTATTAAAACGAAAGGAAAGGTGTTAGAAATCGATACATTATACATATTACAAAATTTTGAAGACGCTTTTGAAGATGGTGTTTTCAAAGAAAAATGGGAAATTGTTGCAAACTGTGAAAGTGATGTACGATTTTGGGGTTATGAGAATATTACAGCCAAAGAGGTGTTATGCGTAAAATTTCAGGGCAAGGCATCTAAACTTTGGGAACTAATAAATATGCATCCAAATGATAATAAGGTTATGTTTGCCCATGGTGAGATAGCACTACATGACAGTTACGGTACAAAAACATTTTGGGATTGCCGCAAAAGCATGAAATTCAACAAAAGTCTCCGTAAAATAGCAAAGAAATACATAACAAAGGAGTTAGACTGTGACACAAAGAAATGTAAGAACTATTTAAGCGTACACTGGAGGAGACAAGACTTTGCTCGGGGCAGAGGTGACGATGTCCCTACAGTGAAGGGAACAGCGAAGCAAATAAGAAAGGCACTGAAAAAATTACCTGAAATAAAAAAAGTTTTTATTGCAACTGATGCGTCAATGGTTGAAGTGAGCGATCTCAAGTCCCAATTAGAAACTCATAAGTATGAAGTGCACATGTTTTTAGCGAGCCCTGCTATAATAGAGGAACACAAAGACGGTGGTATAGCTATTATTGATCAAATTATATGTTCACAGGCCGCTTATTTTATTGGAACGCATGAAAGCACATTTACATATAGAATTCAGGAAGAGCGGGAGATATTGGGTTTTGATAGTAGTACTACATTTAACAGGTTGTGTCCAGATGTGGGGAATTGTGAGAAACCCTCAAAGTGGACTATAGTGGAATAAGCACCATCATTGTTGTAGGGCATTTAATAAACAAAAAATAAGCATTGTACCACATTTAAAAAACACAGCGATAGATCAGTGAAGATACCAATAGACTGCCATGCAGAGGGTATTATGTTCGAATCCACGCCGCGCACCATTAACTTTTTGGTGTTATGTGCATATTGAATTTTTAATTATGTCTTGCATGTTAAACCTTTAAACCCCTACAGAAACAGGGGTATGTATGTTAAACCTTTGGTCCCTGCTGTCATGAAGATCTTTGACACCTTTGGTCCCGGCTGTCATGAAGATCTTTGACAGTCTTTTTGAGGAGTCAGTACCTCTGAATAAACTGACACTAGTCTCAACCTTGGAATATTGCTATTCCTGTGGGCTGCAGAGGTCAGATGGCAGTTGCTCTGTAGAAAAGGTAATATAAATTCAAATCCGGTTAGACTAGAAAGAGGACCTTGGGTTACAACTGGGATAACACTAAGAGGATGATGATTGTTGTACCTAGTACCAATGAATACAGATTTACATATAGAAGCGCATTTCTTAAGGATTTCGTGTGCTGATTCCAAGTGGCGAGTTGGCGACTCGTCAGTGTAGTACGTAGTTGACGCTGTTGGCGGCGCTGGCGTCGTTCTCCGTCTCTCTTGCACTCGTAGTTAAGATACAGTTTGTCTACAGAGCGCCCATAAGAAATGCGCCTCTATGCTCTATGCTAGTACATTTCGCTATGAAGCCTAGGGCATAGAGCAAAGATATTTACATAGAGGCGCATTTCTTATGGGCGCTCTGTAGACAAACTTTCTGTGACCCATGTGACCCATATTGTCGCTTGGCGGCGTGGCAGTCGCGCTGTGATAGCTGTCTCTACGCGTGCAAGAGAGACGAGCGTTTCTCCTGTGTATATTAACTAGGAGAGCAAGAGATACGGAGAACGACGCCAGCGCCGCCAACGGCGCCAACTACGAACTACACTGATGTGTCGTCAACACGCTAATTGGAATCGGCACACGAAACCCGTAAGAAATGCGCTTCTATTATAAATCTGTATTCATTGCCTAGGGTCTGTGCACTAGTATAGCCAGATGTGTCCGAATATTAGCTGTTCCATAGAGTGATTGTCGTCTGACCTTTGCATTAACAACCTACAACTCAATAGCGATATCGCATGGCTGACCTCAGTGTCTGTATATTCAAGGCCACTTTATTACCAACAAATTGAGTAAACCTCCATAATGTTAAACAACTTGAGAAACTGCAGGGCTGGCATGATGGTTTAAGCGGCTTGTTTCGAGTCTGGGTGTTCATTGTGTCCGTTGGTTGTATGTTTGTAAAGTCCCCCACGACACAGGACTTATTCCTAGTGCAGGAGGTGTATAAGAATAAAAAGAAAAAGAGTAGTGAAACTGGACCTTAATTTAATAAGCAGGAATATAGTTTTAAGTATCAAGTACAAAATGTTGTATCATTAAGTAATTGTGCCATATTAATAATACCAAAGCATTTAATAAATTATACATTATAAATATATTCGTTTTATTAAAGCAGCCTAATATACTTACTTATTGTGTCGATGGCAACACTTAAAATATATTTCGCCCAAAACTCGGCCACTCTAATGGCATTTGGCCTTGCCTCATACAGGTAAATTATACTGACCAACGCCTTCTGGTAGCCTTTTAGGTTGCGTTTCCATAAGACTGAGCAGCACCAGTACCAAGTCTTTCCCCCGTACACAGTCTTTCCCGCTTTCCCCCGTCTCAGGCCGGCAGTCGAGGTGGTTTTTAGTGGTAACACCACATACTAAGGCTCTCATTTCTCCAAGAGGTGCCCGGATATCCGAAGGGATTTGCTACCACGTAAGAAAAATTAAACAGATTATTGTTTCCATTGACGCCGTGCTGGACATAGTGGAGCGGCGCGGACTATGGGATGGCCAATCACAATGCTCGAAATGTCCACCTCGCGTCAGTGAAAAACTGAGAAGGTTTTCAAATAAAATATCTGAACACTCGGCCCCGGGCTGGACTGAACATAGTTAGGAAACTTTGTTGGCCCCGCTCGTCACCGCAATCCGCACTACTCCGTTCTATACCTACTAAGCTGAGGGTAGTGTCAACGAATTCTGAAAATAATAGAAGAGGCCTACGCCCCCTTGGCGACGCACATTCTTGCATCCATAGTTGTAACCTGACGCTACAGTGCTGCCGTCTCACGTAAATAATTTTATAAAGCCTTCATTTTGTAGTTGTACTGGGTTGATTACACCTAGCCAGTACAGTGGCGAGGCAGTGTCCTCGGTCGAGTAATTGGTTGGTATAAACACTTTCGAGTGCTAGGTCGAGCAGAGAGGCGAGAGAGTCACTAGAATCCCAATCTGTTTACTAGGCCGAGTACGCACCTCCCCGCATCATTTTTCTACCCCCGCAGCGAATCGGTATCCCGCTCGGCACGCATGAACACGCTCTCGATTGTCACTCGGCCACTCGCCACTCGTTCGTTCGGTAAAAGCCGGTTGAAAACTCGTTTAAATTCTTTTTTTGCGATCCATTGCAGACGTAAGCGTGATCAAAACTAAACTGACTTGCCACTATTATAGTAAATACGTGTGACCACCCACTCGGTTCCGCGACTCTCTCGGCCGAGAGTGCATTTACTGACTCGCCACTGTAATTCAACCCATACGTTCGGAACCTTACATGGAGCTTAGTACCAATTCGATTCGATTAGCGTTGGAAACACTGATCTCCAAGCTTCTACCTCCTTTTTAGGGTTCCGTACCTAAAAGGTAAAAATCGGAACCCTATTACTAAGCCTCCGCTGTCTGTCTGTCTGTCTGTCTGTCTGTCTGTCTGACTGTCTGTCACCAGGCTGTATCTCATAAACCGTGATAGCTAGAAAGCTGAAATTTTCACAAATTATGTATTTCGGTTGCCGCTATAACAACAAATACTAAAAATAAAAAAAATGAAAATATTAAGGGGGGTTCCCATACAATAAACGTGTTTTTTTTTCGTATTTTTGCTCAAAATTACTAACGGTAACAGGTAGACGCTTAAAATTTTCACGGAATATGTAGTTGTATATTACCTTTAATAAATAAATAATTAAATTAAAAAAAAGTAAATAATAAAGGGGGGCTCCCATACAATAAACGTAATTTTAAAGCAATTTTTTACTCGATCTTAATAAACAAGTAGAAACTTGAAAAATATTTAAGTATATATACAACAGCGCGGCGCATCCCGTACTGACGCTGCGCCGCGCTTGCCACGCTCGTGAGATTGTGTGCGTGAAAAGTGCGTGCGTACACGGCGCCGGCGACTCACGCGTACTGTTAGGCGGCAGCCGCTGATTGTCTTTTTAAAAAGAACACCAAAAGTTCCAAACTACCGAATTTATTACCGAAAACGATACAACTTATTTGACCTGACTTTTCTCTTCACGATACTACACGCGGGAACGCGGTTTTAGGGAGTACTGGTCGGTACTGATGTATGGCTGTGACTGACTTGAATGCACATGGGTACAAGCTTTTATATTAAAGTAATAAGATTACGTTTGCAAGTAATTACATAGAGAAACTGGGTATAACATCTCCCCCCTTTAAATGGAGCTTTATCCCAAGATGAAGCGAAATTAAGAGAAAAGAAAAATGAGGCTTACATGATTTAGTAATATTAAGATCTAGTATAAAATTTAACATAAGATTTAGGATAAGTTTTTGTATAAGATTTAGCATTATATTTTCTTATAAGATTTAGGATTATAATTAAACATTTTTAAACATTAAAATAGTAAAAATGAAATTGTATAGAAATAGTAAATTATAAGATTGTTTATGAAAACATAAGATATTGTATTAATATTACCAAAAATATAATTTTTAGTTACTTAAAGGAGAAATACCAAATACGGCCTGTAGCGGCCAGAAAGTTGTGAATCGTTGAAATTAAACATATAATTTTTAAAAATTTTACATCGTTTTCGTTTCTTGATAGAGTATCGGTGAAAGAATTTAGTTTTTAAAGATTAATTATTTTGAATAGGCTATGGTAATAGCGGATGAATGTCTTATGTTGCCAGCATTAAAAATTAAATGAAGTATGGTAGGCAGAAATTGTTTTAAGGAAATAATATTTTTATTATTATATTAGAAAACAATATATTTTATTTACTTTATAAGTATAATTGTAAAAAGAATCAAGAAATATATAATTTATTATACATTCCATAATTATTAATCGGTAAAAATCGTTTTGTTTTTTAATCGATAGTAGAAATATTTTTTCAAACCATTTGCAACACTTTTTTTATCTGTTATGTCATTCGTGTTGCTACTGTGTATCGTAAATATTTTGCTCTGATTTATTGGTGTTTTCGTACGGTTTTAATGTAATGTAATTGAATATAAATTCAATAATAATGATCAGTACCTTCTACCCATGCTAAGAATATGCAGCGGTGTTTGTGATTGTGGTTAGCTTTTTTGGACGAGTATACATAGTACGAGGTTCCCTAGTACACAGGTGATTATTCATTATTATTGGCCACTCTTTATGTAGTTTTTGTTCTTTAAGACGCAAAGACATACCTTTATTTACATCTAGGTATTATATTTATGTTAAAATTCAATTTTGAGGTATATTTAGTTGCGGAATAATTTCCATTTCAAATATCTCGTATCTTATTTCCACCAAAAGTTATTTAAAAAGAAATTATACAGGTTAATAGAGTAGTCATTTATCTTCAAAACACACATGGTGTCGTGTTTGGCCGTGCCAGGCCCATAATGTATGGCCAAATGGTACATCTCCTTTCTGTTAGAAGAATATCTAAGGTTATTATCATCATCTGAATTAGAGTGTTCAAACATCTCAATGGAATTACTGATTCTGTTTTCATTTTGTACAGTTCTTCTCGTGTTACACTGGTTAAAGATTTGGATGCAACAAGATTCTTTCTTAAGATTAAAATAACGATTATATAATTTATACAGAATTAGTAGGAAAATAGCTATGATTACAATATAAGAGAAACTAGAATAATAAGTTGCATATTTAACAAAATGATTTTGTTGTTGGAATTTATTTATTTCTAACTCGAGGTCATCTAATTTGTGATATGTATGTTTTAAAGAGTCTAAATCAATGTTACTCAAAGATAGTGGTGACAATAGTGGTAAGGTTTTGTTTACAATTTCTTTGTTACAGCAATCATCCTTAGTGATATCAAAGTCAATTAAAAATTGATTTTTATAAACAGATGTAGAAATAGTTGAAGGTACAAATTGCAATGTTTTATAGTAACCAATACAATCAGGCGACAATCTTATTATACCTGTACCTAGGACAGAGTAATCTTTGATATCTGTTTTACATTTCACAGTTAATTTATTAGGATTAGACTGTACATAAATCCATTCATTATTCATAAGTTTATGCCAGATGTCGATCTGACCATAATCACACATACTGGGTATTGACAATAATACCTCGGTTAACAATTTTGTCTCACAAGATGGGTGAGAGCTACTAGAATAAATTGTAACTAATTGACAAATAGAAAAATCATTCTGAATTTTGAGACATTTTTCAATGTTCATATTAGACAACAATGCATAATTTAGTATATCATCTGTGATAGCGAGATAAGGGTTTGATGGATGGATTAGGGCAAACGCGTTAGGATTAGTGTGATCTGGTGGGGTAGGCAGAGGAATCATTTTATACACATTATACTTAATTGGAGAGATAAGAGGGATTTGTAAAATAAAGATAATTTTCTTGTTATAATAGTATGAGGTTAATGTTGATACATCAATTATAGTGTGAATTGTTTCGATGTTGAGAGGCACTGGGAAATCTAAACGTTTATTCATAGCGTTCTGAAATGAGATAGTAACTAAGTGTGAGCGGGTTTGATTTCGTTTGTGTGATATTTAATATGCCTACGGTTAATACATATAGTGACATTATGATTTCCGTTTAACTTTATTATCTTATAGGGACCTTTCCACACTGGAGATAAGGCCTTTCGAAGTCTGTGGTGATGTTTAACGTAAACCATATCACCAACTTTATACGATGTGCTACGGCTAGACTCGTCATAGTACCGCTTAGAAGCTTCTTTACTATTCGAGATATTTTCTAATGCCTTCTGGCGACTAAATTTCATTCGATATTGTAAAGCGCGCACATATTCGTGGTAAGTATTATTATCATTAGTTTCATACAGAGAATTAGGAATGACGGGTTTATAACCAAACAAAAGTTCGAATGGAGTAAATTGAGTGGTAGTATGAGGAGTAGTATTGTAGGACAATAGGGCAGTTGCTAAGTAACAATGCCAGTCGTTCTGGTTGTCGTTCACAAATGATTTTAGGTACTCTTTGAGAGTAGCATGACTACGTTCTAGGGCTCCGTTTGTTTGCGGATGATAGGGTGTAGTAAAGATAGATTTAATTTTACAAATATGTGTAACCTGCCTAAAAAGGTCAGACGTAAAGCATGTACCTAAGTCGGTAAGTATTGTTTTAGGGAAACCAAATAGTGACATGAAATGAATTAAATTACGCGCAACTTCGTCGCTAGTAGAGGAAATCATAGGATAAGCACAGGTAAATTTAGTAAGATCATCTTGTAATGTTAAGATAAATCTGAACTTTTGGAAACCAGCTTCTGGTAGTGGTCCTACTATACTATGTCTAGTGCTAGTCTCTCGAGTGGTCTAGTACTAGTGGACGTTATCTCCATGGGAGCTTTATTAGATAAACGTAAAGGTTTATTGACCTGACATAATTTGCAATTTTTAACATATTGTTCGATATCTGAGCGCATTGATTTCCAATAATATGACGCTTTGATACGACTCAGCATCCGTTTTGAACCTGGATGTCCCGCAATGGGTGAGTCGTGATTTTCTTGTAGAATTTTGGGAACTTCATCTGGGGTAGGATAAATGATTTTGTTTGATTGTGAAATATAAAAGTAAGCATGTTATAAACTTTATTATAAGAAAGTTTAGAGAATGGTTCACTGAAATCAGATTTCGCGAGCTCGCATTCATTTGTATCTTGATCCTTAATATAGTCGCGTAATTTTATCAAGAGATTATAAATTGTTTTATAATTTACTTCATCGTAATGGTGAACCTTAGTAAATAGGAAATAGTAATATCTTCCGTTTGATATAGTTGAACATATCGAATCGGATTCGCGTTCGGATGCGATTATATCAGCTGAGTTTTCGATTTGGGAAAGAAGATTTTGGCAATTTGGCATTGAGTTGTCGAAATCTAAAGATGTTGGACAAGCTATCATTTTACATTTAGTGAGATGTAAGGCTTGAGAATGTTCTTCAATTTGAGTATTTGTAGTGGGAATAGCTTTAGTAAATTGTAACTTAAAGTATTGCTCATAAGATTGATTATTGAAACTGTTACTACGTGTGATAGCGAGTATCGGATGACGCGACAGGGCGTCCGCGTTAGAGTTAAGTTTGCCTTGTTTATAAACGATTTCGTAATCGTATTCTTCGAGTTTTAACCTCCAGCGAATGAGTCGACTACCGGGGTCTTTAACATTAAAGAGCCAAACAAGGGGTCTATGATCTGTTATAATTTTAAACTTATTACCATAGAGGTAAGGACGGAATGTTTTGACTGCGAATAGGATAGCTAATAATTCTTTCTCGGTGGTTGAGTAATTACCCTCGGCTTTATCGAGTGTCCTCGACGCATATGCAATGGGCTTATCTTTGCCAATCGGACCTTGAGAGAGTACTGCGCCTACGGCGTAGTTACTTGCGTCTGTAGTGACGAGAAAAGGTTGAGAGAAGTCGGGGTATTGAAGTAGAGGAGCTGTATTTAATTTTTCCTTTAAGATATCGAAAGCGTTTTGTTGTTCGATACTCCAATGAAAGGCAGTATCTAACTTGGATGTGGGTTGACCTTGAGTTTCGGGCTTAATACCGTGTCCGTTGGTCAATTGGAGTACGATCGACCTTGAGTTTCGGGCTTTATACCGTGTCCGTGGGTCGTATGGATTTTGGGTTGACCTTGAGTTTCGGGCTGGTTACCGTGTCCGTGGGTCGTATGGATTTTGGGTTGACCTTGAGTTTCGGGCTTTATACCGAGTCCGTAGGTCGTTTGGTATTCGAATTGACCGCGAGTTTCGGGCTGGTTACCGTGTCCGTGGGTCGTATGGATTTTGGGTTGTATAGGATTTGGGGAAGTCAATAGGTGTCAATTTTACCTTAAAGTCATGAATTCGGACTTCAGACTCAGTTGTGTTTAATACAGAAATGTTAACACGGTTATTCGGTTTCAAACAGAAGAGACAATGCAGTTAGCTAGGTAAACACCTTCACTTATAATATGATCTAGAACAAGCGCTTCGCGTAAGTTCTGTAGTTCCGACGTGTCATTAGACACCATGCATTCAATTACCGCTTCGCAGCGAGCAGGTATGACATAAGTCGGCTTATCAAATAGAATAGGTAGCTTATGATTACGTAAATGAACATACTTAGGATTATAATCAATGTTAGCGCTATGGATACGTAAGAAATCGGTACCAATAATACCATCGTATTTAAGATTTACTTCGTCATTAGTAACATGAAATTTATGCAAAAAATGGTCTTCACAGACTTGAATCTCTAGGTCAAATGCACCTAGGGTTTCATTACAAGATTCAGCGTTATTTATACCTCTAATCTGAATTATTTCGTCAGTGAGTTGAGGTTTACACGATAAACTCGATAACTTTACAATACTTATGCTTGAACCCGTATCAATAAGAAAACTTAGCGGCTTCTCGGAATAGTTAGTTATAAGCTTAGTAAAAGGTAAAGAGACCTTGTATTTATGGATCTCGAAAATAGGCACTGAAGTCTTTGAGATTTCTCAATATGTAATTTATTTTCAGATATAGGAGACTTAGAACAAAAAGGTAAGTTATTCGAATTAGTATTAAGATTCACTTGAACCTGAGATGTAGTATTATAAGGCTTAGTATTACTATTTAACTTATATTTATTAGTTATAGGACTCAGATTGTTCTGAGATATATCATAAGACTTAGGATAAGATTTAGGACACGATTTAGTATAAGAACTAGGATACGACTTAGAATACGAATTAGTATACGAACTAGTATAAGAATTAGGACACGATTTAGGATACGACCTTGTATATGAATTAGGATACGAATTAGCATACGATTTAGGATAAGACTTAGTATAAGAATTAGGATACGAATTAGTATTATAAGATTTAGGATACGATTTAGGATAAGAACTAGTAATATTTGACTGCTCATTTGGCAGATGTAAGGTACAAATATTTGTACAAGATTTAGGAAGACTCGGCTGCTCGTTGGTCAGCTGAGATATAAAAGATTTAGTATGACTCAGTCCCTGTTTGCAGGCGTCCTGAGATATAAAAGATTTAGGAATAGAATTTGTGCCATTATAACTAAAAGATTTCGGTAGGCACGCACCCGAAATCACTCTGTGTTTAAATCAACGTTATTATGATCGCAGCAATGTACACTATGTACGCGTGTACTGCTATTCGGTGCATGTGAACCGGCGGCGCTACTTTGAGCTCGTGTGGCGGCGTCAGGTTGAGAGTTGTGGGAACGGTTCATATTATTATTATACTGACGCTTACGACACTCCGTAATAATATGACCTTTATGTTTACAGTAAGCACAAAATTTATTAAAATTTGGGTTATAATTATTACCTGAAAATGACGAGGTAGGATTTGGGACATGGAAAGACCTTTGGGGATTAGGAGATTTTTGGACAGGTTGGCTAGATTTTTTCTTGAAACACTCAGTAGCAGTATGACCTTGCTTTTTACAGAAATTACAAAATTTGGTAGTACTAGAACGCTGGGATAGGCGATTTAGATTTAACAACTTTTCCTCTTCCACGGCATGCGTTACCGCGTTATTTAAGGTGGAAGGGTTACGACAGCGAACAATGTTTGATATGTCGGAGTTAAGTCCCATGATAAAAGTGTTAAGTGCAAGGTCCTCCATTGCAGCTATCCTGCCAACTAGCTCTGTTGGGTTGGAACAGGAATAGTGGATGTCGGCCTGGATTCGGGTTAGGCAAGCTTCTATTCTAAGGGAATATTGGGTGACAGTTTCATTTGATAACTGTTTGCAATTTTGTAAGTCTACGAGTAGATGTGAGCTATGCTTCCTTTCGCCAAAAGTAGATTTTAGGAATGCTTTTAAATCTGTCCACTGGGAAAATGTTTTAAGGCTGCACGCTAATTGTGCTTTGCCCTCTAACTGCGAGATAATATATTTGCACAATATGCCTTGTTGCTCAGATGCTGCCAAGGACATGGCATTGTCGCAATTAGTTAGGAATGCAGGAAGACTTTCGCGGTCTCCCTTATATGGCTTTATGAATTTTGTGAGCACACTTAAGGTGACCTTGTCTTGGGATTCGTTTTTAATAGACATGATTTAGGATGTAGGATTTAGGTAATGATATAGAAAACTATGTAGGGTTTTAGGATAACACGATATAGGATAAAACGATATAGGATACACAGAGATAGGACACAGATTATCACACAGAGATAAACACAAAAATACAGACACAGAGATAAAATTAAGATAGTTAGAAACTACTTACAGAATCAGCAATATCAGGAACATACTATCTAAAATGAGTCACAGCGAAGGTAATTTTGAGTTCCGTTGAACGATACGCGGGCGCGACCGAAGATGGCTTGACGGGCGGCGTGAAGATCACGTAGCGTTGATGCGTAGATGCTGATGCTGATCTGATGACGGCGTGTAGATGGAGAATACCGGTATTTCTACGCCGGTAGGAGATGGCAGAGAGACAGAGACAGACCGGTCCCGGTGAGACGTCGGAAGAGAGGTCCACGGAGATGTAGTTTCGTGCTAGTGATGCGGGCTCCCGATGCGGAGGCTTATCGTCGACCACGAGGTTTCGGCGATGGTGCAGGCTCGCTGTAGAGGCTTACTGTCGACCAAGAATTTCGGCGGTGGTGCAGGCTCGACGTGGGAAGAGGCTTACTGTCGACCACGGTGTTGGACGGGTGTCGGATGCGGGCTCGGCGCGAGAGGCTGAGACTGACCGTCGATCTCAGTGACAAAAACGGCGACCACGGATTCGGATCTCTGGGTTTATACGGAAACCACTTACGAGATCCCACTTCTGACACCAATGTTAGGCGGCAGCCGCTGATTGTCTTTTTAAAAAGTTCCAAACTACCGAATTTATTACCGAAAACGATACAACTTATTTGACCTCACTTTTCTCTTCACGATACTACACGCGGGAACGCGGTTTTAGGGAGTACTGGTCGGTACTGATGTGTGGCTGTGACTGACTTGAATGCACATGGGTACAAGCTTTTATATTAAAGTAATAAGATTACGTTTGCAAGTAATTACATAGAGAAACTGGGTATAACAGTACATTCAAACCGGCGCGGCGGCCGTTTTGTATGAAGCTATCCTACTATTCTTTTTATACTATGCTGGTACGTTTCGTTCGGTGAGTGAGAGTGCCCGAGGCCACATGCCATTCTATTCCGCCCATCCCAAAAGCCTTACTTGTGACTGTTCTGGTGTAGCGCCTGTCCATGGTCGGAGATAGTCACTTACCATCAGAGTGTCTAGTACGAGTTTTACACAGTGACGAGAGACTAGTCGACGGGAACAATTTTCATACATTTCCTAAATGCGCCCCCTAGCGGACTCTATCGATCGCTACTCTCTGTTAGGGGCGCTTTTACAAAATGCATGGAAATTGTTGCCGTCGACAGTCGACCAGTCTATCGTCACCGTGACGATCGAGTGCAAACTCATACTAGATCCTCAGGCGCTTCATCTGCTCGTTTGGCGTCTATTATATAAAATAAATAATTATAGCCGTTATTTTCTTGCTGCTCTACATCTGGCATTGCGAACTTGGCAGTAAGTTTAGAATCATTTAATTGACTTCAATATTTACATGCAATACGGAATGTCACCACCCCATATCATCCCATGGGTGTCGTAAGAGCCGGCAGAGGGGCAGCCCCCCCCCCCCTAAAGACTCAAAAAACCCTATAATTCATACTTTTCTCATTTTCCATATCAACTTGCCCCCCTAGGCAATCGCCTGGCGACGGCCCTGTATATACCTCTGCCTACCCCTTCCGGGATAAAGGTGTGAAGATATGTATGTATGTATCTCTAGTAGTTAAATTCATGGATAGATTTAATATTGGGTCCGGGACTGAAAGGGAACAGGGTTGAATTTCAAATAAAACTTCCTTTCAAGGTAAAATGAATAACATGTTTATTCTCTATCAGTTAAAATTGTATTTTACTTAATTAACAAAATTTTCACTTAAATGTAAAATCAAACATTATTTTTAAAAGAAACAAAGAACAATTGCATTTTTACGAATAAAATGACGATCTATATATTTTCTTAATTTTAAGAAATTTTTGGTGAATATTCGCTGTGAAGTTAGGTACGCTAAATGAATATAATATGACACTTGATTTTTTCTATTTGTTTTAAAGAATAAAGACTTTAATATAACAGTCAGATCTAGAAATTTGTTAAGATTTTGTCTTTTAAAATCATACAAATCTCTAAGAAGGTAAATCATAATATAGATAATTATATAATTGGTGGAAAATCAGCTCCGAAAAAACGGTTGCATTATCGACTTTAAAACATAAAATAGTAACGAAACTTCGAATTTTTTTTTTTAATTATGTTGCATCATCAAAAAAGCTATATCGTCATTTTACGTTTAAAACAAATGTCAACTGTCTTATAGTGTTGCACGAAAACGAGATTAATTATTCGACTACTAATATATCGATATTGAATCTGACTGTCGTTGACAAGGTTGGGTCCAGCATTAGAATAAGGCAGTTGTGTCACTATCGGCGCGAAAGCGACCAACGTCTAAAGGCTCATTCGCCCTTTGATTAGTTAGTGCAAGTGAGTTATGCAGGTGCATAGTGACCATCCGAATATAAGAGCAAACTACCAATATTCAGCAAATTTCTCACTAAGGAACCTTTAATTTCGCCTATCAACTTATTTAGCTTTAATGCCCCAATACGCTGAATCCACGCCCAACCCAACCATCGACAAAATATTCAAATAAAATATCGATTGCTTTATCCAATTTATTCGATTCTGACAAATCTCGTGGTCGCCCATCACTAGTTTCGTATAAAAAAAGATAATAAATATAATTCTGCTTCCAAGGTTGGTCTGTACCAACCACGTGGTAATCGATGCGACATTAATGATTTTCTACCAAAACCGGTAAATTTACCCTCAATTGTCGTGAAACTTCGTATGTTGGCAACACTTATAGAGTAATTATTTAGATTTGTTATTTTTTTAGTTATTTTTCTACTTTGAAAATTTAGAATTTAATTGAGTATATTTTGCGATGTTTTTTCTTATAATTATAATAAATGCGAAAGTCTGCTACGCTTTCACAGATAAACCGATTTTGGTGAAATTTTGCTTGGAAATCAAACATAGGTTACATGTTTTCTTTTTTTTTTAAATGATCCCCTAAGGAGTGGAAATAGGGAATGAAATGTTGTATGTTTGGCACATACTCGTTTTTATCCAGCTTTACAAATAGTAATACTTTAAATCAAATTAACATACAGAGCGAAGCCGCACGAAAATACTATTTTAAAAAATACTAGTTTCTAATAATTTCTTAATTAGTACTTTAAGCTATAGGTACCCTTAGAAAAATGTAAGAAAAAGTACTAGTAGATATATAATTTAGATTTCTTTTGTGAAAGTTAAAATTATGGATTACACCAAAGCGAAAATGTAGAAATTATTAATTAAATGTGTAGGTTTGGTAGAAATATATAGTAGTTTCAGTAGAAATGTAATATAGTGTCGGTAGAAATCTATCGTAGCTTTGGTAGAAATCATTTTGGATTATATGCGGGGCAATGGTGGGGAAATCTAGGTTTTAAAACAATCATTCTTACCATTCACACTTAAAATAATATGATATATTTAAAGAAAAATTGTACGTGCAAGTGGGATTATTTTTTTCTAAAACTAAAAGAGCTTGGCAGCGAAACGTACATATGATTCTCTTATAGCGTTATAAGGAATCGTATCTTAGACTTTTCAATCCAAAGCAACAAAAAAACAGTTTTCTATACAACTTTAAATAAAAAAGGAGAAGAAAATTTTCTTGTAAAATTATTTGTCTAATAAAATCAATTACATTTCTTAATTACTATTTTAGGAATAGGGTTGACAAAACGAAGTATTAGGTATTAAATCCGAGTATATACTATGTAATGTTTTGGAAAGTGCAAAATTTGAAAGTGGTTGTACTTATTTATGAGGTTTATACAGGATGTAAAAAGACCCTTAACGGAAACTGAAATCCCATGTTGTACCAATCAGTACGAACATTTTTTACTTCGGCACCATACCTGGGAAATTACTGGTTCAGGCGATATTGAGGCTAAAAGTTAGTATGGAATTTTTGTAATTAGGTACAAAATCGATGCATTTACACCGCCAATATGTTCTTTAGATATAACCCCATGGATAAGTAGGTATTTCGAGCATTGCCTGCGTGCGCTTTTAGATGCGGTTTAAAAAAAGTGAAAACTAAAAAAGAAATCGTTTCCTAGGTATTATTTTTGGTTAGTATGACTTGGCATGATGTCCACAACGAGTAGACTTCGGCTTGGTGATGGGTCTTGTGACACCCTGTATATTATGTAGGTAGTGATAAATTGGCAAAATGAAAAGCAGAAGAGAAATGTACACTTCTTAAAATTACAACTGCTTAGAATATCAATTTGGCAAAAGGGCAATTTCTAAAGGTGCTGATACACTTGAGCGTTCACTTGTAACATAACAGCGAGCATTCGCCGTATTATTTTTTCGAAGTGAACTATGAACAGAGCCAAACAATGCTACGAACATTTTCATGATCTTTCTATTTCTACCGAACGGCAAAAAGCTCGAAGCAACTTTTCTGTCATTTCGAATGGTCGTCGGAACATTGGATAGAATGCTCGCTTGTTTTCCTGTAATGTAAAGGCGGTTTTAGGTTTTCTGTAATGTAAGGAAGGTCGTTTTTGGAAGCACATGTAGGCGCGTATTGGCGCGCTTTTTTATTAGCGTTGACGCACTGAGCCGTCAGAATCCATGTTGACACTGACAAGATGTCACTACCGTTTCGAGCGAATACGCCGAAGTATGCCCGTTTACGCGAGTCCGGTTTTGTGTAGCGCGTAATGTAGCGCGCGCGTAAGCACGTATCCTAAAACGACCGTATACGTGCAGAAAAATACGCTAATCTGAAACCGCTCTAACTTTCGCAAGAATGCTCATTACGAGCGAACGCTCAAGTGTATCAGCACCTTAATAATGACAATTTTATAAAATTGGTTTAATAAGCCAAATTGACAGAGCCCTGTTTTGGGGCTCCAATTTTTTGATTCAGGGTCACAAGAAAACCAATGATAACCTATTAAAACGTGGTAAAGAAATTACTCAAATATTGGGGCATTTAGACAACTTAAATTTTAACCCACACAATTCAGCACAACGTATTATAGATCACATTTTTTATTGAAAATTAATTATTGCTTGCTAAACGGTGAAGAAAAACATCGTTAGGAAACTGCATGTGTGACAGTAGTACATAATGTAGTAGACAAGTGAAGTCTGTCACGCACGCGCTCAGCGTAACAGACTATGGCCGCACCCGCGCCCATACTAAGAAGAGGCCCGTGCCCAGCAGTGGGACTGTTAATATACAGGGCTGATCACTCCACAATTCTTAGTCTTGCATTGCCAATGATTTCTATGCCCACTGCGGCAAGCCCGCAAATGCCAACCCCGGGCTAGAAATTTCAAAGAATTTAGAGGCTCGGTTCCAAAATTAGTTTATATTACTTTTCATTTTAATGTTTTTCTGTTCATTAACTGTAATTTCCTAGACAATAAAGTGCTTTTAATGCCAATAATATTATATTCAGTTTTATTAATTTCTTCGAAAGTAGTTTCTTTATTGTTTTTAATTTTATTTTCTTTGTCATTTATATTTAAACTATCAAATGCTTCATTTAGATGTTTATCTCCAGATTGGTTTTCAATTTTAGTTTTGTCTATTTCCCGACTTTTCTTAATATTGTATAGCTTACTAAATCTTGCCGATTTTAATTTTGATTCGTCATCACTTTCTTCATGTATGGTATTATATTTTTCAGTTTTTGTATCTTTATCATTATTTGGTTCAATTATAACATTACTATTGCTATTATAACCAAATTCTCTTTTAACTGGTACATGTATATCTGTTTTAGCACCTGCAACCTCAGATACCACTGTTTCTTTGTTAAAATTATCTTTTAATTGAGTTTCACTATACTTATCTATGGTTTTACTACTTTGTGCTAATTGTTCTCTATGCCTAGCTTGTCTATTCTTGTAAAAATCAGACCAATACTTCCTTTTGTCAACACTTAAATTGACTTCCGGTAGTTTAAGATTTAATTGCTTCTCTTTGTTGTAATTATCACTTTCATTATTTTCAATGTCAATATTATTAATAGCATCTTTACTATTATTTGCAATATTATTATTTTTATCATTAATAATAGAACGATTTTCATTATTGCTTACATTAACTAAACCAACTTTAGTATTACTATTTAGTAGCTTAAGCAATCCTCTGCCTCTGCCAATACTTATATTTAAATTACTATTAACTAAGTTACTAAACTTCACTAAACTTTGGTTACAACTAGAATATCTTTCATCGGGATGTACCCTCGTTTTTTTAACTAAATTAGTAATACTATTATTACTCAATGACTTAGTATCGCCACTAGAATAGTTTTTAGTATCGTCTACATCACTAACTAAATTACTAATCGGAGAAATTTGTGCGGTAATACAGTTAGAGTCTTTAGTAATACTATTTTTATTATAGTCTATGCTATCATTTTTTAATCTGTCATCATCAGTACTACTTATATCTTTAGTATTAAGTGCATTTTTAAAATTATTTCTTAAATTGGTAACCATTTTTCTTTCTTTTAAGAGACGAACACACAAATCACTTAAATCATCATCGCTATCATCGCAATCACTGCTTTCATCATTCGTATCATTATCATCAACACTGTGCGTATTTTGCCCACTCTCAGGCTCATTTTGCCCACTATTACTCTTAATATCCCTAGATTGCTTCATTAAACGTTTCCCACTATGCCCACTCTCGGTCAAACTTTGACCACGCTCGGTCAAATTTTGCCCACTCTCGGTCAAAGTTTGCCCAGACTTCCCCACCACGTTGGCCATCGAGTCCCACGCGTGGAGATACACACCCGCCTAAGCGAACAGTGCGTTTGGATCAGCCGTAGTGATCTCACAAACGAATTGGTCTTGTTCTATCGGTTTCTTGATCCAACGGCCAAGCTTGGCTTTTTCGAAGGCGTCGATCAGACGTTTCTTGGCGAGCTGTGGAAAAAAATTAAATAAGCATAAATAAAATATAATATAGGGTTGTTTCCAACTAGTCAAATCAAGAAATTTTAATGAAATGTCAAAAACTACTTTTGCCAAGGGTCTTGTATGAAATATGACGTAGTGACGTCATAGTGTTTTGCTGACAAGTACAATACTTATTATCAATAAATTGACGATAAAATTGTTATGTAAAGTTTTAACATTAATTGATAAATGAAACTACTATTATTTTGACATGTTTCACTAGATAAAAATACTTGTATAATTTATTTCACTTGCAGGAAACTTCCCTATTATAGTTGGTGCCACGAGAAGATAGACTTTTTGTAAACAAACATTCAGGGCTTCGCAACCTTTTTTCAAACAGTTGTGTTTTAGATTTAATACTTTTTGAACAGTCTTTTTTTTCAATGCCTAATTATGCACAATGTTTTTAAATTTATATTGTTATATTTTACTGAAATAAAAATATTTGATTTTGTGTTTAAATGGTCGAATGTTCATAAATTTCTCGATTTTTTTTGTCGTTTTACACGTAATTTATTCTGTAAATTGAGGAAAAATAGAGTACCATGTATGTTAATGATAGCGTACATACATGTTACTCTATAATTGAAATGATTTTTTTCAAATCATAGACAATAAATCATTTGCTCTAAGTAGCCTACCTATCCTAAAATATTAAATTATTGACAAACAATGAATAATATTACAGAATCTGTAATACAGATAACTAGCTAGTACCTTGCGTAAAAATTTCTAGGCATGTAGATATTACGTTGTTTGTGAATGAAATCGTCAGAATGAACTTAAACAAAATCCATCAAAAGTTACGGTAGTCTGAAAACGCAATTTCTTTTTTAGGTATAAATAGTTTTCTGCGCGACTAATATTATAGTTTGCCATCTGCTATTCTGCACCCGCTTTTTCGAGATCCGGCAGCAGGAAGAGCGCTGCGGTCCCTTAAACTTGTATCTAACTTCACATTTACCCCTTCTTGTTAACTAAAAAAAATAATTTTGTCCTGTGATAAATGCATGTTAAGCCCAAGAATGTAACATTTCATGATGAAATAACGCCAAATGTTGTCATTCTTGGCGTCAGTACCTAAAAACATTAGAAGATCCTGTTGACAGCGCATAATATCGATAAAAATCCCGATCCATTGACATATTAGTTTCCAATGACACGCATCTATGTACCGTAGCGCTAATTGGATTTGACATTATTTGTTTTTGACAGAACTGTCGCTAAGTCACTTAGTGGAAATTCTTTGTTTACAAAAAGTCTATGTTCTCGTGGCACGGACTATAGAGCGATAGCCTAGTGGAGGTACCAACAGACTGCCATGCAGAGGGTATCGGATTTATCGTTATTAGTTACTGTTTTCATACTGTCAAAGTTACACTATGCGCAAACTCCGGGCTCCAAGCCGAAATTTCACGATTGAAGTTCAGTTCTTTTCTCGTTAAAATTTACGTTTTGGAATGTCATTTTTGAACCAGTGAAAGAGATGAATAAAGGTTTCTTCTAAGGTTTCTTTTTGGGTTCAAAGCTACGTAATTTATCTCGGCTGGTAGCTAGGATATTTTGAGCGTCAATTGTTGGAGTTTTACTGTAGTTGTTATGTTATCTCAATGCCAACCGAACGTTTCTTGTGGTAGGTGTAGTGTAAGGCACGCGGACGGAGGCCATGGCAAAATTAAGTGAAAATGAAATAAACATTCTGTCCCCGTGGTCTGGTCGAGAGGTCCCAGGACGGGCAAAAGTGTTACTGAGTTTTTCCGAATTCTCAGTAGCAGCACGGAGTCTGGTGATGTGCCCGGTACGGCAATAGGCTCGCCCCCTATTACGTGGGACCTGAACATAAAATAGTTATACCTGATAAGTAGGACACAGCTGTTTAGCCTCGTTGTACAGCAGTCCGTCCAAGTTCTGCGGGAGGGTCGCCGGTTCGATTCCCATCTCGGTGTCCTGCAACATACCAACGTGCGAGTGGTACTCGCGGTAGCAGCGTTAGTGACAAAAAAAAATAGATTTGAAACATCATGACGTAGGTTGGTAGGTATGGTTGGCGTAGTGGTTTAAGCGGCCGCCTCGCCGCTTGACACTGCGCCGAGTGTTGTAGGTTCGATTCCCACACGAGACAACACTTTGTATAATACATAAATTTGTAGTTTCGAGAAAGAAAAAAAACATAATAAAGGATTTTAAACTTTCGCGATTTGTATACTTTATACAAGGTTATTTAGCGAGTTTTACTCGCGATAATTAAAATATTTAAGGCATAAATACCTCGGTGTTTTCCGACGTTTCAACCGACTTGCTCTGGTCGTGGTCGCGGACGGAGCAAGTCGGTTGAAATGTCGAAAAATATCTTAGTTATCGCGTGTAAGACCCGCTTAATAATCTTGTATAACACCATCATCATGTCAGCCTAGAGACGTCCACTGTAAATGCCTGTGCAGACGTTGTTTAACTTTGGCGATAAATTACGATCGGCAAGTCAAGAAATGAAATGAAATGAATGATATAAATGAAATTAAATGAAATGAAGGCAAGTCAAGTTGTCAAAAAAAAAGGCTGTCTGTGATATAACTATGTTTTTTCAAGTGCATATAGTTAGTAACATGATACCGAGTCATAAAAATCTATTTAAATACATTATCGGTCTGTCTGTCTTTCTGTTTGTCCGGGGTAATTACCTGAATGTGTGAACCGATTTTATGGGACTTGCACTGGCAGATAACTGTAATTTGTCTGTTGTCAAGATAGTGAAAATATCGCGGGTGAAACCGCGGGAGACAGCAAGTTAAATAATCGCATTTAAACTTTCGCGATTTGTATTTTACAAAAATGAGTCTTACCAGCGATAATTGAAAAATGTAAAGTATAGATACCTCAGTTTTAATCCGACGTTTCGATCGACTTACAACGGTCGTGGTCGCCGACTACTATAACATCACGCTATAAGCCACGGGTGCGGAGCAGTAGCCCTAAATAACGCGGGTGTAACCGCAGGCTCAACTAGTCAATCATTTACAAAAATATTGATGCGGGTCGACAAAAGTTACTATTTCATTACATATGGAAAAATAAATTGCAAAAATAATAGGACAATAAAATTCACGAAAATCTTCCGGAATCTGCGACCGTCAAGGTCCTTAGTATCATCAACTCAATCACTGGTACCGGTTTTCGGTACACCGTACCTTGCACTCGGTATTGTTACGAATAGCGATATTTGACGCCATCTATCGGTGAATGAGAGAACTAGAAGAGAATGGATATATCAGTCTTTCATCTATCTCTCTAATAGATGGCGTTGCTGTTAATACTAGAACAATACCATTATCTAGAACGCTCGTTTCTGTTACGAGAACCTTCCAGAAGCGTTTAGAATGAACTAGTTTGTTATCTGGCCGGTATAAATACCGCGCGGACAGGCGAATCGACACAGTACAGTTCTAATAACGGAGCAATCAAGAAGCGAAGGATCTGAAGAGTCGGGAGTGTTTAGTGGTGCGAAATAGAGTTTTTATTAGTGTTGAGAATAGGGTAGTTTCCAGGGTCAAAATAATTACATTTTATTTAGTCCGTATTTTAGATTATAAAAAAATATTGGACACGTATTTAATCTTTTTCCGATGTGACGTCACCCAGTGCGAAAAAATGCAGCACGGCGTGACGTTATACGTAACTTTAATGAGCTATATCTTGGTCATTTTTGGTTTAATTTACAAATAAAAAAATACGTATCGCTTATTTTTGAATAATCTAAAGGACGGACTTATAATTTTTTTTTGTCAACTGGCCTATTAAGTGTGTGTAAAATAAAGTGTTGTTTTAGTGGCATAGGAGTTAAAGGACAATGGCAGATCTCCATACATCGAAATGTCTGAAATTAAATTGAAGCGCACAGTAATTAAAAATACTTCAAAAAATTTGACGTAAGTAACAGAGTCTATAAATGATTCTATTTTCACTCGGGAAACCCGGAAAAACAAGATATCGATGTTTTAGTTTTTAGTTAAGAATGAACAATGTAGGTACATTTGAATTATCAAATGAAATTATGTCAGATTGACATCAAAACATGGAAGTATTCTGTAGCATCTAACTGTCACAGCCAAAGACAAAAGCAGAGCTGCACATTTTAAATCGATTTTATGTGAAATCGATACAACATTAAAACGATGCTGTGACGTTTTTATTTGATTTAAAAGTTGTTTTGCTTCAAAAATTATTAGCTTATTGATATAATGTTAATTAAAGATTTCATAACTGCATTATAATAATTATATTTTAATAATCGATACGGATCAATAGCACTCACGTCTATTCCTGTCACACCATTGTCTATGGCAACAATCAAATAATAAAGTAGGTATCTAGTTCGTAATCAATTGGAATGCCTTTTATCATCATAAAATACTCCAGCTTTAACGAGACAAAGTAAAAATATTAAAAATCGTAGAACAAAAAAACAATTTGTTTTGTTCATAAGAAGTTTAAGGTCGCCACAACAAACCCAGACCGAATTCTGCCATTGTCCTTTATCACCGAATCCCAGCTCGTAACAATATAATAATATGTAAAATAAAATATTGTCTGTATCATGTAATACGTAGTATTTGTATTGCATCTGGTGTAAAATAAATAATTAATTTTCTATCTATCTATGTCACTTACTTGAGGTACCTGCGGCAGTCTTTTGACTAAGTACTGCCATCTGGCGAACATGCTCTGCTTGCAGAGAAGTGACGGTTGTCCGCTCTCTAGCTTGCCCGTGGTCGCGTTTATTACTTCCGGTAGCTGGAATAAATATAAAACAGAAATATTTTAAAAAGAACTTGACTGCCTCCGTGGTCCAGTGGATAGTGTATGCGTCTGTTGATCGGGAGCTCCCGGGTTCGATTCGGGTAAAAGTGTTAATGAGTTTTCCCGAATTCTCAGTAGCAGCACGTGGGACCTACAAACATCATAAGGCTAAATGTGGGTGTAATATTTTTATTTATACTCATGCCTGTATATCTGAAGGGGTAGGCAGAGGTGTAATATTACACCCACATTTCGTCATGAATTTTTAGGTCCCACGTAATAGGGGGCGAGCCTATTGGCGTACCGGGCACATCACCAGACTCCGTGCTGCTACTGAGAATTTCATAACGGAAAGACATTCGAACCCGAGACCTCCCATTTTCACGCGCACATTTATGCCGCGACACCGACGAGGCATTCTGTAATATTATAGCTCTGAAAAAATACCGAGGTCAGGTATTTATGACTCCATATTTGAGACTCCAAAAACTTCGCGGCCACGACCGGTACAAGTCGGTCGAAACGATACCTAAGTATTTATGATTCTTTGTTGTAAATTC
The DNA here is from genome assembly GCA_944739405.2 of Euclidia mi. Lineage (NCBI taxonomy): Eukaryota > Metazoa > Arthropoda > Insecta > Lepidoptera > Erebidae > Euclidia > Euclidia mi. Next base: position 2,918,445 of record OX123209.2, read on the forward strand.
TAAAAACTCCACGACCACGACCGGTACAAGTCAGTCGAAACGTCGGAAAACAAAAAAAGTACTATTATATACCCACCGGTGTAGTGGCGCACCAGCACACACTGAAGGACGGCGCGCGCGCCGGGGTTCGAGCCTCGGTGCTCGCTGCGCGCGCTAGCAGCGGACGGTGCAGCCGGAACGGGGGCGGCAGGGACGATATGTACGCCTCTATGCGCCCGCAGATCGCTCTGGGGAAGAGAATTATGAACATAAGAAAAAAAATTATACAATCAAACATAAGGTACATTAGAAAAAAGAAAATTCGACGCTCTGAGGACAGTTACACATATACATTAGAAAAGAAAAACATCACATCAGCCATTGGCGTACTGGAGAGAAACATACATACGAAAAAACTAATCCAATCAGTCATTGGCCTACAAAAACGGGCTTTTATAGAAAACATGTAAGTCATATCTAAAGGACCTTACGCACCAGCGGTTGGCCACTAGGCGGTTTGTTTGAGCGGTCCAACCGCTTAATGCGGTGTCTTCGAGTTTTTCTTCGCGGTTAGCCGCCATTGCGTTCAGCCGCGATGAAACCGCGTTCAGCGGTTGGACCGCTTGAAGGCGCGTGGCTGATAAGCTAAATGGACGCTGTCGAGATAGCTTGTGTTATTTATTTTTATTCCCGAAAACAACGAAAAAAAATAAAAAATATACTGGAGTCATAATTTACTAGAAACACGCAACGAATTTGCGGTTCGCCGCTAACTAACCGCCAGTGCGTATACACAAGATGGCGGCTAGCCGCGGCCCTCCATTAAACCGCCGCGGTTGAAATGTTGTGGCGGTTTAGTGCGTACAATCATAAGCGGTTGCATATTAAACTGGAAAAGCGGCTAACCGCGCGGTTAGCCGCCCCTGCGGTTAACCGCTAGTGCGTAAAGGACCTAAGTGGTTCAATGGATAACATATTATGCGTCTGCTGGTCCCGGGTCCCATGACATTAATCGCCACATAAATAACAGTAGGTAGGTACCATCAGACTTTGTACAAACTGAAAGTTTTCTCGATCTTGGTACGCCTGCATGTCTATTGAGCTCTTGACGGTATACACTTATACAGGGTGTAAAAAGACCCTTAAGGCGAGGTTGCAGTACAGTGCGTAGCTCGACCTCACCCCCCGCAAAAACAAAAACACGGCGGTGGCGTCAGCGAGTGAGCGGGGGGAGGGGAGGGGGGGTTTCGTGTGTGCGTGTGCCACAGCGCAGCGTAAAAAAACCGTAGCTGAGTTATGCGAACTTCAAAAGTGGCACATTAAAAACTGGCTAAATGTCTCATTTGGCTTTAGTCGCGTACGCGCTGCGGTCGGAAGCGCTCGCTCTTTTACTCGCGTGTGTGTACGTTACATTTGAAAATGGCGTCGTGTGTAATGAGATTTTGCACAAACTATAGTAGGAAAATGACTAAAAGTTATGGAATCACTTCTCATTCATGAGTATTACAATATTACAACTTTTTATTTTCAATTTATAATAAATTCAGTATCACAAATAATTGAGTGAATAAAAAAATTGGCATTTAGCGAGTGTAAAAGAGAAGCAGTATTGTGCGTGTTCAAAGACTAAAAAACAAAGTATCCGGATGGGACATTCGTAATAATTAAATACTGATGTGTGTTTTTGTCAAGTAATAAAAGTGATTTGAGGCTGAATCAACATAATATATTATTATTATAGAAATACAAAATCATACGTAAGTTACAAACATTGACGAAGTCCATTCACTTGTTCTCGTTTTTCTCCTTTTAGTATTAAACAACTAAGTAGATTGTACTGCACAGTTTTCGCTGCCAACCCACCGTACCCCTGGGGGTATGGTGGGTCTTTCAAAGCTTAACCGTACTCCCAGATAATATTGTTGTGTAATTAGTTTATTAATTTCAGTTCGTTAATTTCAAGTTCTACTATTTTGTGGGATCATTCCCAGTATAGTAGTATGGTAGTAGTATTGAACAATTCTATGATAGAACCACGGTAATATAATCTAACAGTATTGTAACTCGGCCGTCTTCGTGAGTTATATACCTACCAGACGCGCCGCATGCGAGCTGCGGCACGATCGCGGCTGTGGGTACTGTAGGCACAGCCCGCACAGTCTAATGGGTACTCTGCTCGAGGCGCGTAGGTATAACTCGAGTTTCGTGCGTTTGTATGGAGTTACAATACTGTTAGATATTATTACCGTGATAGAACTGTCCTAATTCTATTAGCACAACTTGATGAGGAGAACAGAACTAATGGGATAAGTAATAGGAAATGTCCCAGTTTAGTTCTATGTATGTTTTTACAAGGGTATTCAATAGAACTACTGGGAATGACCCGTAGTGTCACGACATCGCGCTCATATATCCGAATAAATATTTTTTGTAGACGTTAATTTGTTTAATGTGTAAAACAAATGAACGTCTACAAAACAAATGAACGCCTACAAAACAAATGAACGTCTACAAAACAAATGACTTACAGAAAGTGATCAGCTATCGATAGTGATTGCAGAAAACAGGTGCATGCGATTTTCAACCTAATTGACATTAGTCAGAATTTATAATTTTATTACCCTAATATTGCCAGAAAGCGAGAAAAAACAAAAAAAATGTTTGTCATGAATTGTCAATAAGGTCGAAAATCGCATGCACCTGTTTTTTGCAATCACTATCGATAGCTGATCACTTTCTGGTAGTAATTTGTTTTGTAGACGTTCATTTGTTTTGTAGACGTTCATTTGTTTTGTAGATGTTCAATTGTTTTGTAGACGTTCATTCGTTTAACACATTTTTATAAATACATATTTATTCGGATATGTGAGCGCGATGTTGTGACACTACCCTTGTAAAACATACATAGAACTAGTGGTAAATTTCCTATAACTGTTTCCCATTAGTTTTATTCTTCTCATCAAGTTGTGCTAATAGAACTAGTGGGAAAAAAAGTATCACTAGTTCTATCATAGAACTGTTCAATAGAACTAGTGGGAATGATTCGACAGCGCAAGGATGATGATGATGACAGGTCTTCAACAGTACCACAGATCATACTTATAATATACAAAGCATTATAACCATTAGCAGTAATACCTAAACGTTTTATTCTCTAATTTATCTCCTTGTTGCACTATATCATCGTACTGGCGCTTGTCTTCGCTTGTCTAAAAATACAAAAACGTAAGTAGTAAGTCATTATCATACGAGAGATAACACTGTTCAGTTTAATGTCCACGTAGCACGTTAGTATAAAACTACGAGCATTTCAGCCAGGAGTACGGTTAAGCTTTAAAAGACCCACCATGCCCCCAGGGGTATTGCCAGGGCTACGGTGGGTCCGCAGCGCACAGTTTTTATATTAACGTACTGTTTTAGGTTTCCATTGAATGAAATGTACTTTTTTTTAATAAATGTTATAAATAAATCACATCGACTTTTTATTTTCCTACCTTAAATGAATTAATCAAATTTACTTTGAGGCGAATTGAATTAACTCAAGACAGACAAAGTGATCATGTCGCATCTGAGTCAAATTATTGTTTGTGAAACGGTCAGCATGATGTCACAATGCGCTTCGGTCCAGAGAGTATATGTTTATCTCTATTTCGCGCTTGCGATTAGATGTGCTATCTCACTTACACTTCTTATCTAATTCTTAGTGTGTCGTTTTGACATATTTATATTAGTGTGCGTACGCTTTTCGCGATGCGTGCCACTCGTAAGCTCCGTCATGTTACCTTGTCAGTAACCTGTCTACGGTTTCGTACTTAGTATGTCTAAGGTTTGAACGATTGAGTTTAGAATACGAATTACTTTGTACTTTTGCGAAAACGTACATGCGGGGGTGGAGGGGGATTTTGCGGAGCAACGACGTACGTCCGCCCTCAATCACGCCTAGACAGGCACTGATGAACGGCCGGCGAGCGATATAATGCCAACATTTTGACTATTTTTTTTCTTGGAGAAAAATGATAACGAAATTACGAAATCTGTTTTTACCATTTATTTTAAAATAAATAGCTGTTTCTATTGATAATACTTGCATATAAATTCATTATGGAATCTCTAAGCAGTACACGTTTAAAAATGTGATTTAGTGCCATGTTTGACATTTTTTTTTATCGAGCCAATCATTCCAAATCGTGTTTCTATCTTTACGATTTACTAGAAGATATGTTCAACTTTTATATTTTAATTTTTATTCATTAAAAATATCATAGTTCATGGGACTTTCAGACGTTCAAAAATCTTAAAAAGTACTGCAACCTCGCCTTAACGAAAACTGAAATCCCATGTTGTATCAATCACTACGAACATTTTTTACTCTGGCACCATACCTGGGAAATTACTGGTGCAGGAGATATTGAGCCTCAAAGTTACTATATTTTTTTTCTAATTAGTTACAAAATCGATGCAATTTCCCCGCCCATATGTTCTATAGATGTCCTTTGACCCCATGCGCTTTTAATTGCGGTTTAAAAAATGTGGAAACTTAAAAAAAGAAATAGTTTCCTAGGTATTCTTTTTGCTTCGTATTACTTGGCATGATGTCCATAACGAGTAGACTTCGGCTTGGTGATGGGTCTTGTGACATCCTGTGTGTAGGAAACATTTATAAATTACTGCCTCCGTGGTCCAGTGGATACCATAAACGTCTGCTCATCGTCTTGGGTTCGTTGACCGGGTCGGCCAAAAGTGTTTCTAAGTTTTTCCGAATTCTCAGTAGCGGCACGGAGTCTGGCAATGGTGCGGCCCCTATTACGTGGGACTTAAAAACTCAAAACATGGCGAAATGTGGGTTTAATATTACACCTCTGCCAACCCCTTCGGGGATACAGGCGTGAGTCTTTACAAATATGTCATTCATCATTCTCCTATCGTTATCCCAATTTCAATTTGGGGTCCGCTTACTAGTCTAAAGAACCGGATTTGGCTGATTATTAGTTTTTCCACAGAGCGACTGCCTGTCTGACCTCCGCGACCCGAAGGAATAGCGATATTCCATGGTTTAGACTAATGTTAGTTTATTTAGAAGGTACTGACGCTCTGTAACGACTTTGACAATCTTCATGACAACCGGGACCGACCGCTTAACGTGCTCTCCGAGGCACCCCCGTGCCTCAAGCGATAATTAACAAAACAATACGCACATAACTCCGAAAAGTCATTGGTGCGCGCCGTGGATTCGAACCCGATACCCTCTGCATGGCAATCTGTTGGTATATCCACTAGGCTATCGCTGCCTCAGTCTTTACAAATATGTTTTTTTTTTTAAATAGGGATATACATAGTCTTTACAAATATGTATATCCCTATTAAAAAACCCTAGTATACAGTGAAGCAATGTTGTTAATTCGAGTCACTTTCGTTACGCCGTCACACTTATTAGCTGAGAACCTGTTATATTGCGCTAGTGTCGTTGGCTAACTGCAGTTTTGCATTACTTGGTATATAGGTAAAACGCGGCGATAGCACAGTAATGGACATTTTTGGTGCACGTAAGGGACTGCTAAGACGATGGTCTCGAGTTCGATCCCCAGGCACCTCGGGCACACACCTCTGACTTCTCGATGTTATGTGTGTATTTAAAATGTTAATTATCGCTCGCTTAATAATGTACCCAGTAGATGGCAATAAGCTCGCCATCTATTACATTGGAACCGAAACATAACTGGCCTACTAACTACCTCTTCGGGGATAAAAGCGTGAAGGGATGGTAGGTAAAACGCTACCCTAGTGGAGTGTATGATAGAATGCTAGTAATGCTACGCTCAGGTGTTGGTTTCCTATGTCAGTGTTGCCCTCGCATAGGGTTTAAGTTACTGCACTCCATAAACAGAAATTGATGACTGACTAGGCCATAATCAAATCATAATCAAAACTCATATATAATTTGTATTCAGTGGTCACGCAATTGAACTTACCGAGTAATTATAGTTTCTTTCAGAGATTTTATCAAAATAAAAATTATAACAATATGATTTCGACAACCTAATGGAAGGAAAGAGGAACCCGCCACGCACCCTCGGATTGACCACCCCAACTATTGCAATAGAAAAAGGTTGACAATACCGAACTCCTCTAAAAGGATAAGGGATATATAGGAATGGTATGGGTTCCAGGAAGATACTGACTTGCATTACTGTCGCATACGGTATCCACTGGACCACGGAGGCAGCCAGTTAAAAAATTTAGTTTCTAGATCATACGGTTTAAATGTAATAACTTAGTGAAACGAATACATCGCGATAAAATCCGTAAACTGTAGTTTAATTCCAATATGTAACATTCGCGTAAACTTAGGAAGATATCAAGTCAAACATTTGTGTGCGTGAACATGTATGTTTGTCTTGGTCTGGGTGTTCCATATAATATGTACGTATTTACAAAAGAAATGTATATAATATGTATGTTTATCCATTGTCTAGTACACATAGTACAAGCTCTGCTTAGTTTGGGACTAGGTAGATGGTGCTGTGTGAATGTGGTAGAATATTATATTAATATTCTAGACGAAGCCGGCTTTTCCTAGCTAAATTACATCTTGAGAAGAGAAGCTGAGACAACATTCATTCAGACTTATTGCTTTCTTTTTCTGACGTTTCAATAGTACTAATATAAAAAAAAACTATACTCAAGTTTTTTTTTTTTTATTCTACCACGTTCACACAACACCATCTAGTCCCAAATTAAGCAGAGCTTGTACTATGGGTAATAGACAATGGATTAACATACCTACATATTTAGTTTTTTTTGCAAATACATACATATTATACGTAGAATCACGCGCAAATGTTTGCTTTGAGCGGGAATCGAACCCGCGACATTTGGCGTAGCAGACGCTTACACTCCCGCTTCGCTAACTAGTATAATTTTATTAATGTGTGGCCGTTACGATTTGCCCCTTCTATCGACGCAGCCCGATAACACCCGCAAGGGAGGTCGCAAATCATTCCATCTAACACACGCAAACAGCTAACGCACCGAAGTAATTCTCTCAAAAGTGCTATTTCTAAAAATAAACACGCAAAAAACTTCAAAAAATTCAAAAATAACAACAATTCTATAATCAAAAATAAACGTTTCTGAATAATTCCATGTACAATTTTCTGAATATTTTCGATTTTTAAATTTGGATTTCATTAAAATGTTTTGAGTTTGAAGTATTTTTTTGAAAATTTGATTTATTTTTTTACTGTTTAATGTTATTTACGTTTTATTGATTAGTTTTGTATAGTTTATGTGTTATAATGCAGTCGATGGTGCCGCTTGCTTGTTTCCTGTCGGTTATACGTAAGTAAAGTTGTTTTTATCACAATTGGCGTATCCCGTGAAGTTTTCAGGATGGGCTTTATTTAAAAAATAATTTGTACGTTTTGTATTCAATAGTTACTAAATGAGATTACTATAATTGTATGTGATAAAAATAATTATGTATACAGCTTCCCCGGCTGTAGATAATTAAAAGAGCCCCATCTAAAGTAATATAATAAAGCTAAAGAGTTTGTTTAGTTGAACGCGCTAATCTCAGGAACTAGTGGCCCGATTTGAATAATTATTTTTGTATTAGATAGCCCGCATTAATCGAAGAAGGCTTATGGCAGCAGCCTTAAATAGCACAGGCCAAGCCGCGGGTTCACCCAGTCATGAAATAAGGACTAAATTTAGTTCACAGTTAAGTTTTCATCATTATTACCAAGGATCGGGATTAAGGGAGCTAACATTGTCAAAAGAAAGGATATGCCTAATTTTCAAATGTGTTTCCGTTACTAGATTCCAGAAAATGTTGGATTTTTAATGAAGGTTTTTTCAACAGTTTAAAACACCTTCATTAAAAATCCGAAATTTTCCAGAATCTAGTTACGGAAACACATTTAAAAATTAGGCATATCCATTCTTTTGACAATGTTAGCTCCCTGATTCCGATCTGTGATTATTGCCATCAGCCTAACTTTTGACATGGTGAGAGAAGGCCAGTGCCAGCAGTGGTATAGTTTATATGCTGAGCTCTTGAAGATGATGATGATGAAATTGGGTTACTGGTACACTTGTCTTTTTTAGGGTTCCGTACCTCACAAGGTAACAAAGGAACCCTTATAAGATCACTTTCTTGTCCGTCTGTCCGTGTGTCACCACCCATTTTCTCAGGAACGGGTGGACCTAGCAAATTGAAATTTATACCAGATACTGAGGAATATGGTTCCTATCAGGGTCCTGGGTCAACCCAAATTAGATTTCTGCGAAAACTTGTAAGTACCAAAATTAACCTTAATTTTCAACATTTTTTAATTTTCGGAATTTTTCCTTTACTTGTGCTGTAAGACCTTGGTTTTAACCAAAATTGACAATTCTAGGTCAACCGTAAGTACCCTATAGGTTTTGGGTTGAAAACCTATATAGTAGTTCCCGTTGAACTAGAATCACGAAATTTGGCCAAAAGCAGGGTCTTACAGCACAAATAAAGGAAGAATTACAAAAAAATAAAAAAGTGGAAAATTTAAGGGTGTCCCCATACATACATAGTAGACATTTAAGATAGTCCTCTAAGTTGTATGGGCGCTCATACAGATTTAGAGGACTTTTTTTTTTTTTTTTTTTTTTTACGAGGTGGAAAATCCCTTCGGATCTCCGACTCTTGGGGGAAATAAGAGCCGGAGTATGTGGTGTTTCCACTAAAAACCACCTCGACTGCCGCCATGTACCCGTGTGTCGGAGGGTGGGGCATCACCTAAGCACTCGTCGCCACCCTCCGACGGGTATTGGCCCGCCAGATGGTCAGGCGGGCCCCGAACAAAACCCCCTTGGCGACGGATTAAGGTGTTGGACTCCGCCGCCAAAACGCCCAGCGGCCGCAGAGGATAGGGAGGACGGCAACGCAACACCGCATCTCCTCTTCCTCTGCGGCCCCACCGCGACGCATCGAATGGTGCGCCCCCATTTGGTCGCGGGAGATAGGGCGCGCGGCAACGCAACACCGACACGCCTCTCCTCCCGCGACCGCACCCGACTGCGAGGGACAGACAGAACTGTCCCCCGCACCCGCACCGTTGGACGCATCCTACGCAGGCCCCTCCAAGCCCACGCGGAGCGTCCCCTCCTGGATCCCTCTTAGCTTCACCGCGGGTGACCAATCCACGGTTACTGAGCCCCCCCACCACGACAAGGTGGAGATCCCACGGGGGGGGATTTAGAGGACTAGCGTAATTAGCACCAACCTCAAATAAGGTAAAATGCGTACGGAACCCTCGGTGCCCGGTCAGACTCGCACTTGCCCGATTTTTTTTTTTTTCATATTATAACTTAAAACAGCCTCTCCTAATAGGACGATTTGGCTTACTATATCGCATTAGCCGGTTGATTTAGTAACTATTGTCGTCGAGTTTTCCGTATCTTCGCAGGGAAACTATTTGTTTCGTTATCGACATACATCAAGGGTAACTCGATGGACAGACAGACGGACAACAAAGTGATCTTATACCGTATATTTGTCTGTATAAAATAATAATCTAATCGTAAAAAAGCGTTTGCTAGCAAAAATAACTCGACGCATTCTTCATTAATGATCCCAAATGACAGTTTTAAATCAGTGTAAATGACCACGGTACGCGGTAGTTTAAATTCCTATATTTTTTCTGTTTAGCCCTATAGCTTGCCCCCTTTATCCGTCTATCTCATGCAGTAAAAAATGGTGATTACACAAGTGCGTAAATACAGCTAAACTTGATAACCAAGCGTATCGTTTAAGTTACGCGTACAGTTTTTACTCAAGCTGGTAACTTCGCTAATGGAAGCTAAAAGTTTGATTGCTTTGACATACATATTTACGATTATACTGACTGTCTCCGTGGTCCAGTGGATAGCGTATGCGACTGCTAATCGGAGGTCCCGGGTTCCATTCCCGGGTCGGGCAAAAGTGTTACTGGGATTTCCCGAATTCTCAGTAGCAGCACGGAGTCTGGTGATGTGCCCGGTAACGGCAGTAGGCTCGCCCCCTATTACGTGGGACCTAAACATTTGAGGCAAAAAGTGGGTGTAATATTGCACCTCTGCTCACCCCTTCGGGAATACAGGCGTGAGTCTATAAAAATATTTACGATTATACTGTTAAATAAGAGACTAATGGGTAACCTATCGCTTAAATGCATACTGCACTTACACTGCACTGTTCAATCCGGCGATAGCCTAGTTGGTGTACGTAACTGACTGCTGAGGCGATGGTCTCGGGTTCGATTCCCAGGTACCTACCTCTGACTTTTATTTTATATTAATAGGCGGCAAACGAGCAGACGGTACGGAGTTACGGACGGTAGGGGCGGCCTGAATGGTAAGCAATTACCGCCGCCCATGGACACAAGCATGTCGTCGTCACAAGATGTCGTCAGAGTAAACGCGCTATGTACATGTTTAATTCTTAAAATTTTACAATAATATTAATGCGGGTCGACTATGACAAAAATGCAAAAGAAAAATCGGAAAATTTATGAAAATTTTCCGGGAAATTCAACCGCCAATGGTCTCAGTATCATGTACTGAATCACTGGTATCGGTTTACATCTTGACCTTGCACCCTGGATAGGACAAATTGGCGCGAGAAAGGCATCGAATTTATAATAATTAAAACAAAAATATGGTGACATTGAGCCTCAATATCTCCTGAAGAAGTAACTTCCCAGGTATGGTGCCGAAGTAAAAATAGTTTGTAATGATTGGCACAGTATGGGATTTTAAGTTAAAGGTCTTTTTACACCGAGTATATTTAAGCATCATAACATAACTTCACTTCTTTATCCCCAAAGGGGTAGGCACAGGTGTAGGTATTACACACCCACACTTCGCCAGTTATTTTTCGGTCCCAATGTAATAGGGGGCAAGCCTATTGCCATCTTACGGACACATTATTAAGCGAGCGATAATAAGCATATTTAATACACACAACATCGAAAAGTTTTTTTTTTAAGTTTTCCACTGTAGAGCCTTGCTGATTTCAGCATAAATGTGCCGGCTCGACCGGGGAAGTACTACCCTCTCACAGAAAATCGACGTAAAGTAACAGTACCTAAACTGTTGCGTTTCGTTCGGTGAGTGAGAGTGCCGGAGGCTCTATCCCCTATTCCTTCTCCCTCATCCCACTCCTCATCGTATCCCTTTTCCTAAACCCAAGGGGCGGCAACGCACTAGTGACTCCTGCGGTGTTGCTTGTGTCCATGGGCGGCGGTAATTGCTTACCATCAGGCGATCCGTCGTCTGCTCGTTTGCAGCCTATTACCATAAAAAAATTGCTAGCCCCCTATTACGGGGGGCCTAAAAAATTAATGGCGAAATGTGGGTATAATATCAACCTCTGCCTACCCCTTCGGCGATACAGGCGTGAGTCTATAAAAAATATATATTTAACCGTAGGCTGTGCGTAATCCGACAGTCAGCGTATCGGACTAATATAAATCGGTTTTAAACGCATTTCAGACACAATGCAACCGATTTTTTCTCTAATCTTATAACATTACAAAGACTTTGATCCAGATATATTAGCGATCATATTACGATACACACATGTGGCAACATACTTCACGGCCCGCCAAGCAGCTATTCAGCACAAAGAAATGTATTACACCAAACAATTATGCACATGTAATCTACAACATTACTGCGGTGTTATTGGCGTTTTTATAAAAACATTATAACCGGTTTTGGGAAAATGTTACGAGTTACTGTAATAGGCTGAATTTTAGGGTTTCGTAGCCAAAAATAAGATAAGATTTTTATTTGTCAGAAAACACACAAACAAAATATACCGATACTAAGTTAAACTTAAGTATAGCCGAGTGGATATACCAACAGACTGCCATGCAGAGGGTATCAGGTTCGAATCCACGGCGCGCACCACTGACTTTTCGGAGTTATGTGCGTATTGAATTGTTAATTATCGCTTGTCCCGTGCCTCGGAGAGCACGTTAAGCCGTCGGTCCCGGTTGTCATGAAGATCTTTGACAGTCGTTACAGGGCGTCAATACCTTCTAAATAAACTGACACTAGTCTAAACCATGGAATATCGCTATCCCTTTGTGTTGCGGAGGTCAGACAGGCAGTCGCTCTGTGGAAAAGCTAATATTCAACCAAATCCGGCTAAACTAGTAAGCGGACCCCAGATTGAAACTGGGATAACGCTAAGAGAAAGACTAAGTTAAACTTAAGTCTAGGATTTTCCAATTTAATGGAAAGACACCAATCTCCTGTACTAGTTAGAAAACTGTATCACAGGAGCTTGGGTCCCTCTTTCAAAATTATATTTAGGTAAGTATACTATATAGTACAATATAATTAAAATAGTCAAGAGCAGACAAATAATTATAGTTAACTGATGGTAAGAAATTATGCTTAGTTTCTAATTTAGAGATAAATTCAATATAAATGATAATTCAATAAAAATGGCAAAAGTGGAACGCTTTTTATAGATTCGCCACGTCTATCTACCTGTCCGTCTTTGCTAATAGGGTGCTAGGCTAATCATTTTTAGGGTTCTGTAACCAAAAGTGGCAAAAGCCGGAACCCGCATACACATATCATTCTCACTGTCCGTCCGCATGTCACAGCCAATTTATGAGGAAGCTATTGAAACTAAATATTTGAAAATTGGTAGGTAGGTGCACTCTGGGAATCGCCTCACGATTTTTATACAAAATTAATAAAGAAAATTGCAAAAAAGGTGATCACTCCATGAACGAGGGATGGAAAAATATTTTTTCATCTATCATATACATGTCATGCTTTCCAAAGATACCTAGATCTTTAAAAATTACATTGAGTTTCTTAAAACTATTGTTCAAAGATTGTAACGAACATTTTCATTTGAGCTGTTTTGCATGCCTATGCAAATTTTATCCATAATATACTAAAAATAACCTTGTATATCCCGAAAGTTGAAGGAAACTGTTTTGGCAAAAGACAGAAAACAGGCAGAAAACCGAAATTAATGGCAATTGTTCCACCGACAAGAGCTAGGCTCTTAAATGAAAGAAGAAGTAGATCACGAAAGATAACTTGAAAATATTTTTCCTAGAAATTCGAAGATATTTTCTTAGAGAAACTCAATCAACTAAGGTACAGCAATTCCAGATGTAAATACACACATAATATTATGCAATAATCTGGTAGTTGCACAACATAAAATGCGGATAAACTGGTATAAGTAGAATTCTAGGAAACTTAGTGAAACGAAAGGAAGTTATCTAAAAGTGGGATATACCTGTTTGACAGTTAATACCTAGTTTTACCAACTAGTTTAACATAAGCTCCATACAAAATATGTCAAACTAGATAAGCTCGCGGTTACATCCGCGTTGTTTAGGGTTACTACTCCGCTCCCGTGGCTCATAGCGTGATGTTATACAGCTTATAGCCTTCCTCGATAAATAGGCTATCTAACACTGTTTTTTTTTTCAAATCGGCTCACTAGTTCCTGAGATTGGCGCAAACCAACCAAAATCTTCATACATACATAGACTCACGCACGATTTCCCGGAGGGGTAGGCAGAGACTACGGAACGCCATTTACAACGATCCAGACATATCTCTCTTGCTTCATTCACTCCCATCAAGTGTCCCATGCATGCTCTTCTGTTAAGGGTACTTCTAACCTGTCCTTTTTTTAGGATGCCTCCGATCTGGTCAGAGAACGTCCGCCTAGATCTTCCCAAAATGTTCAGCTTTATACCTAATATTAGTATAGATTTTTGGGTGTGTAGCCTATTGCCGTACCGGGCACATTACCAGCCACCGTGCTGCTACTGAGAATTTCCTAACGGAAAAACCCAATAACATTTTGCCCGACCCGGAGATCGAACCCGAGACCTCCCAATCCTACGCGCTCATTTATGCCGAGAGACCAACAAGGCAGTCTTGACGTGCTATATAAAAATTCGATCAACGAACACAATGAACAAACATTTATGAAACGAAACAACGATTTATGAATCACACAAAGTGTTGTCTCGTGTGGGAATCGAACCTACAACACTCGACGCAGTGTCAAGCGGTGCAGCCGTGACACAAAGTTACTTCTACATATTATGTAGGTACGTTTTTACGTAATAATCCTGAGAACTGCACGAACGAATATGATTATATAAGAAAATTACACAGCTTTCTAAATAGGCCTTACTATGTAGGTATGATTTGCGGCGAACCGCGTAATCGGAGATGGAAATGATGAAGCAGAAATGAAGCTCATGTCACAAGACCCATCACCAAGCCGAAGTCTACTCGATTTGCACATCAAGTAGCATAATAAGCAAAAATAATACCTGTTTTTTTTATAGTAATAGACGGCAAACTAGCAGACGGATCGCCTGATGGTAAGCAATTACCGCCGCCCATGGACACGAGTAACACCACAGGAGTCACAAGTGCGTTGCCGCCCCTTGGGGTTGGGAAAAGAGATAGCATGAGCAGTGGGATGAGGGAGAAGGAATAGGGCATAGGGCCTCCGGCACTCTCACTCACCGAACGAAACGCAACAGTTTAGGTACTGTTACTTTACGTCGATTTTCTGTGAGAGGGTAGTACTTCCCCGGTCGAGCCGGCCCATTCATGCTGAAATCAGCAAGGCTCAACTACCTTGGAAAATACAGTATTTAAAAAAATATGGCGGTACAAAGTTCGCCGGGTTAGCTAGTGTTACAACAAAAATGTTATTTAGGTAATTTTTAATCGCTTGCTTAATGATGTGTCCGGTAGATGGCAATAGCTCGCCCCCTATTACATTGGTACCGAAACATAACTGGCGAAGTGTGGGTGTGTAATACACCCACAATAATAAAGGCGTGAAGTTATGTTATGTAATATACTAAAGGTCATTACGTCTATTACAGGTCCTCCAGGAGTGCAATACGAAGATGCCTTACTGCAAATAGCCCCGGTAGATAAGGCCAAGTGCCCCTTCATCAAGGATGGAAACGATATTGGCTTTCAACTGTTCACTAGGTAAGTTGATTGATATACTATATATTTTACAGGTAGTAGAGCCTTGCTGATTTCAGCATGAATGTGCCGGCTCGACCGGGGTAGTACTACCCTCTAACAGAAAATCGACGTAAAGTAACAGTACTAAACGGTTGCGTTTCGTTCGGTGAGTGAGAGCGCCGGAGGCCCTATCCCCTTTCCTTCCCCCTCATCCTATCCCCTTTCCTTCCCCCTCATCCTATCCCTTTTCCCAACCCCAAGGGGCGGCAACGCACTTGTGACTCCTTTATTGTTGCTTGTGTCCATGGGCGGCGGTAATTGCTTACCATCAGGCGATCCGTCTGCTCGTTTGCCGCCTATTACTATTAAAAAAAAAAAAGAAAAAATATATTTACTAAAGGAAGGAAAGGACCTCGGACTGACCACCCCAACCCTAAAAAGAGTTGCCATGAGTTTGTCTGTTTTTTCTGGTGGTTCTACATATTGCATTGCGAAAGTGGCACTAAATGTTGAATCAATAAGTAATTAACTAAAATTTTGACGTTCATAAGCATCGCATTGTTTCCTTAATGACTTTGATTTTGACTTTGGATGCCTCGTGCAGGGGCGAAACACGTGTCGAAGCATAGTCGGCGTATGGAGCGGAATACTGCATGTCAGGTATTTTCCTGGAATCAATTGCCGCATTATTCCATACTACGCTACGCTCGCATTTTTTTTTTATTTAACCGTCGCTTTACTGACCGATCGATAGACAAGCCCAGATTGGAGACATCCTAAAAACAGGACAGGTTAGAAGTAGCCTGAACAGAAGAGCATGCGTGAGGAATCTGATGGGAGTGAATGAAGCAAGAGAGATATGTCAGGATCGTTGCAAATGGCGTTCCGTAATCTCTGCCTACCCCTCCGGGAAACAGGCGTGAGTCTATGTACGTATGATAGACAAGACACAACCGAAACTATTGGAAGTTTGTCATGTATGTTCCTTGGGGACCGTAGGGGTGCGCTAAGAAGGGATAGCCCAAATTTTTCACGGGATCTGGCATAAACTGTTAAATAAAAAAAATGTGTTGTTGTAGCTGCGGGCAAGGCTCCTCTAGTGTATAATATGTATGTATTTACAAATAAAAACGTATATTTGTAGGTATATCCATTATCTAGTACCCATAGTACAAGCTCTATTTAGTTTGGGACTAGATGGTGTTGTGTGAATGTGGTGGTATATTATTATGGGATTTTAAGTTTCGAAAGGGTCTTTTTACACCGTGAATTAAGTCAGTGCTTACCCGAATAGTATGATCGCAGGCCATGATATAGAAGCTTCCTATAGCATTAAAATTTCAGAATTTATTTTTATTTTTTTCGATATAGTAATTTGTTCCTCCCTTACTAACCGACGTCTCCGTTCCAGGCACAACCCGACAGCGCACCAGGACCTGGTGATAGGCGACGATGAACGACTCTTCGCCTCAAACATGGACTTCCACGCACCCACCGTCATATACTTCCACGCTTTCATGGAACAACCGGACGACGGCAGTGGCATTATGGTTAGAGAAGGTAAGACAAGAAAACAAAAAGTCCGAAGCACTCGTAACCGGCATGTATGAAAAGAGTAATGAATGTAGAGGGGAATGAAAGAGGCCGAGTGGAGAGACCGACAGACTGCTACGCAGAGGGTCTCAGGTTCGAATCCACGGCGCGCACTAATGACTTTTCGAAGTTATGTGCGTATTGAATTGTAAATTATCGCTTGCCCCTGGCCTCGGAGAGCACGTTATTCCGCCGGTCCCGACAGACTGAAGGTCTCAGGTTTGAATCCACGCACCAATGACTTTTCGAAGTTATGTGCGTATTAAATTGTTAATTATCGCTTGCTAAATGTTCTCGAAAGACATGTGAAGTCTGTCATTTGGTCAGCGTAGTGGACTATGGCCTTTCCCTTCTCATAGTGAAAAGATTGTTTCAATTGTTTTGTTTTTCGTGTGAGTGAGTGGCGAACTCTGGTGTCAGAGTTTCCAGACCGCCCGAAGGCCTCCGACATGGCCTAACGATCCTTATCCTTAGACAAGTACCGGGACTGACAGTTTTACGTGCCCTCCGAAGCACGGTAGCGCTCAGACGTAAATGCCACACACGGTCACCCATCCAAGTGGCGACCTGTGCAAGCGTTGCTTAACTTTGCCGATCTGTTACGAACGGCAAGCCAAGCCTCGCTATACAGCATAGATATTTACATAGAGGCGCATTTCTTATGGGCGCTCTGTAGACAAACTTTCTGCGACCCAAATTGCCGCTTGGCGGCGTGGCAGTCGCGCTGTGACAGCTGTCTCTACGAGTGCAAGAGAGACGAACGTTCCTCCTGTGTATCTTAACTACGAGAGCAAGAGAGACAGAGAACGACGCCAGCGCCGCCAACGGCACCAACTACGTATTACACTGACAGCCGCCAACACGCCACTTGGAATCGGCACACGAAATCCTTAAGAAATGCGCTTCTATTATTTTATTTGTATTTTATAACTTTATGCACAAAAAATAGTACAAGGCGGGCTTAATGCCGTAGGCATTATCTACCAGCCAACCTTTGGGTGATGCAGAGAAACATGTAATAGGTGCAGTTCTTAAATTAAAATGAAAGAAAAAGACAGAAACCTACTTATTAATATAAAATGATATACATACATATTATTATATGCCCAATATACATACTTACATATCATAAATATATATTCATTATAAAACACACAAATATATATTTATTATAAACTACATAAATATACATACATTTTATAATTCAAGTACATATATACATTAATATATAAAATCAATAAAGGATAAAAACCTATGTCGATTCAGTTAGTGCGTCTAAATAATACTGCCGAACTCTAGTTTTGAACGTAAAACGGTTAGTGGACATCCTGACCTCAAGAGGGAGAGCATTCCAGAGAAGGATAGATTGTATATTAAAGGATGAATGGACTAGGCTAGAACTGTGAGAAGGACAAAGAAGCAGAAGATTATTAGAGGAACGAAGATTTTTCTCATGAGTATTACAGAGAAATTGAAAGCGGGAACTTAAATAGACAGGCGCACAAGGAGAGTGCAGTAATGAATGAAGAGTACACAAAGTACGCAAGCTACGCCGTTGACGAATGGGTACCCATCGTAACTTTGATCGGTACTCAGAAATATGATCAAATTTGCGAAGATTGAAAACGAATCTAATGCAATTATTGAGAAGAGGATCGAGCTTATTGAGAAGATCTGCGTTAAGGTCGAGATAGCACATATCACAATAGTCGATGATGGGAAATATTAAAGACTGTACTAGCATTGTCTTAGTCCTGAATGGCAGAAAGTTCTTCAGACGATAAAGCGACCGCAAGGCGCCAGTGACTTTACGACTCACATTCGCTACCTGCGTCCGCCAGTTAAGGTTGGCGTCAATAAATAAGCCAAGATTCTTTCTATATGTAAATCTGTATTCATTGGCCTCGCTATGAACGCTACATGACAATGATAACATGTATATGTTATAATTTGCAGCGTACATGCAGCGTGGCGACACCAACGTGATAATGGTGGACGCGCACCATCTAGAAGCCGGCCCGTGGTATTTCACCGCGGCTCAGAATACCTGGTATATTGGAAGATTCGCGGCGCAGTTCATTGACTATATGGTCACCAGGTCAGTAAGGCAATAAGTTGTAAAGCTAATAGTAGAGGAGACGTGGAACATCGACCTTCGCCGATCTGATAACCAGATGAGACGTATTTTTTATGTAATATAATTTATAAACAAATATACCTATAACTTGCCTCTCAAAAAAGTGCTCATAGCTATTTTAAATTTAAGTAATTTTAATCAACCGCAAATATAACTTTGTCGTTTATACAAACACTATGGAAAACAAAGTTATTTTTGGTGATGAAAAAGTGATCGTGATATTTGGTTAAGTGAAGATAAAGGGTATGTTAAGTGGATACCTGAACTACAGGACCCTTACGAGACTCGCACTTAATCTAATTATTTGATCTTTACTGCTATTTTGCTTCCACTCCAAGATTGTTTGTTTATTAATTTCTAGCAGCAGCCTTAACACTTAACCCTCTATCTTTATCTTCACCTATCCAAATATCACTATCACTTTTTCATCACCAAAAATAACTTTGTTTTCCATAGTATTTGTATGAACGACAAAGTTATATTTGCGGTTGATTAAAATTACTTAAATTTATAATAGTTATGAGCACTTTTTTGAGAGGCAAGTTATTATAGGCATATTTGTTTATAAATTATATTACATAAAAAATACGTTTCATCTGGTTATCAGATCGGTGAAGGTCGATGTTCCACGTCTCCTCTACTATAACTAAAATATAAATTGAGAAAACAAAGCCGTATTTTTAAGATAAAAAATAATGAAAGTAGAATAAATGGTGTTGAAATGAGAGCACTGAGAAGAATGTGTGGTGTGTCTTTGACTGACAGAGTAAAGAATTGTGTGATAAGAGAGTGGTGTGGGGTATAAGAAGATATAGTGACAAGCATCGAGAAAGGCATGTTAAGATGGTTTGGGAACATGGAGAGGATGGATGACGAAAGACTGACAAAGAAGGACCGGACGAAAGGGAAGACCTAGGCGGACGTTCTCTGACCGGATTCAATTTGGAGATTGGAGACATTCTAAAAAAAGGACAGGTCAGAAGTACCCTAAACAGAAGAGCATGCATGAGAAACTTGATGGGAGTGAATGAAGCAAGAGAGGTATGTCAGGATTGTTGCAAATGGCGTTCCGTAGTCTCTGCCTACCCCTCCGGGAAACAGGCGTGAGTCTATGTATGTATGTTACCGACGTTTCGATCGTCTTGCATCAATCGTGGTCGCGGAGAGACTAATGAAACCCGCGAAATTATTTTGTTGGTACATCATGTACACAAATCGCGAAAGTTTTATCATCATCAGCCTTTAACAGTCCACTGCTGGACTAGAGGCCTCTCCTTTAAAAGGAGGAATTGACCTACTATACCACGCTGGCCAAACGGGTTGGTATAGGGTTTGTATCAAGATTTCCTTCTCTTACAGTGCTGTTCTCTGCATAATATGCTCCCTCTGCCGGCTCTTACGACACCCATTGGGATGATATGGGGTGGTGACATTCCGTATTCTTAATCCGTCACCACACGGACACAAGTTTAAAATTTGTATGGATTTGTTTGATCTTTCAGAGGGCTGAATCTAAACAACACCCACCTAGTGGGACACAGCCTGGGAGCACAAGCGGCGGGCGTGGCCGGCAGCGCGCTTAAATCTGGTCAGTAATACTTATCACATGATCATCGTTTTTAGGGTTCCGTAATCCACAAGGAACCCTTATAGTTTCGTCATGTCCGTCCGTCTGTCCGTCCGCAGCCTAGCTCAAAGACGCCTGGTGCTAGAATGCTGATATTTGACATGAATATAGACATACGATATTGCAACAAAACTGTAGAATAAAATTTAGGAAAATATTTTTTTAAGGGTATCTCCACTACATATGGGGTTGAATTTTTTTTGGTTGAGTACCCCATGGTGTAGGTTATCATTGGATAGGTTTAAAAAAAATATTATTAGTTTGCTCAAATGATTTTTCGATCAAGTGATTGGTTTGTCAAATATCAAGCTCTAAAGTGAAAAAAATAGTTAGACTCAAGTGTCCCCCCCCCCTTTGCCGGCTAAACTAATAATTTGAAAGAGGTGAAAAAAATCACAAATGTAGTACATATAATGAATTTAAAAGGAAAACTATCACGGCTAAGTAGACATCACTAGTTTACGAGTAATCGTCGGTTAACTTATAAATACCTATTTCTGTGAGTTTATATTGCGCGCTGGCTTAATCTTAAAGATTATAGACACGCACTTGGGCGGTTTTTTAACTTACTCTAACTACTTCCATAAATAAACTAATATCACCAAACGTTTATTGTCTTAAGATTGTTTGCTGTAATAAATCATTTGATTAAAGACCAAATGCCATAATGACATTATACGTGGTAATATTTTGCCAAGTAAAAATTTGACCAAATAAAAATATGCGTATTAAAATCATTCGAAATATTGCAATGGTATAAAAAAAGGTTGCTAAAATTTGTTTGGGTAATGAAATTTTGTCAAAATCTTTTCGGGGGAGGCAGGATCCCCCAGCCAATCTCCAGGAGCTACAAACTGCGCTCAAGGAGGAATGGGATGCTATCCCACAAGACTCTATCAGGCACTTGATAGAGTCGATGGAAAACTGGTGTCGAGCAGTAATTCGGGCCAGAGGGGGTAACACTTTTTATTAATAAAGATATTTTTAGAATTTTTTTTTTATTAATCATTAATTTGCACACTGTTTTGTTAGGCAAACACCTTACCTTTATAAAGTTGAATCTGTCGTTGATGTTTTTTTTTGGCAGTAGGGTAAACTTATAACGGCTTATATGGTATCATTGAATAGGTATTGAAACAAGCTATAATTCCATATTTAAAAATAATTAAATTTCATTATTAAAACAAATATTTTGCAAAAAAACATCACGTGCGATTTCACTGCACCCGAGCGTATAATAAAAAATATATCTATGTTCAAACAGCGGCGATAGCCCAGTGGTGTACGTAACGGACTGCCGATAAGATGGTCTCGGGTTCGAACCCCAGTTTCCCCGGGCACACACTTCTGACTTTTCGAAGTTATGTGTGTATTAAAAATGTTAATGGGTGCATAGGGTTCCCACCAAGAACTTAGGGTCCCAAGCCAACCTCACCTGCAAGTGGTGCACCTGACGATCAACGGACGAGGCGACGGCAAACAGAATATCCCGATAAGCGGCAATAGGCTCGCCACTTATTACGTGGGATCAAATCACTGGCGAAAAGTGGGCGTTTAATATGCCTCTGCCTACCCCTTCGGGGAAACAGGCGTGAGTCTATGTATGTATATATGTGAAAATGTTAATCATCGCTCGCCTAACAATGTGCCCGGTAGATGGCAATAGACTCCTCCCTACTACATTGGGACCGAAACATAACTGTCGAAGTGTTGGTGTGTAATACACCTCTACCTACACCTTCAAGTATGATGTCGTGAAGTTATATAATTAAATAATTTTATCTTCCTATGTACCAACAGGTCGCGTGGCCCGTATAACGGGTTTGGATCCCGCGCTGCCACTTTTCACCGGGCTGCCTCTAGAGCAACGCCTGGATGTATCTGATGCGGAATTTGTAGATGTCATACATACTGACGCCGGGATATTCGGTAAGTGTTATCTAACAGATAAGCACTATCTTCAAGATAAATATGGAGTAGTAAAAAGAATTATAATTTTCTGCTAATTATTTATTTATTTTTTTTATAGGCTCACGCCTGTATCCCCCGAAGGGGTAGGCAGAGATGTAATATTATATCCACATTTCGCCATTCATTTTTAGGTCCCGAGGGCGAGCCTATTGCCGTACCGGGCACATTACCAGACCCCGTGCTGCTACTGAGAATTTCCTTACGGAAAAACTAAATAACACTTTGCCCGACCTGGGAATCGAACCCGAGCCCTCCCAATCCCACGCGCACATGTATGCCGCGAGACCAACGAGGCAGTTACTATCTGCCACATAAATATTATTGATTAATAATATTGGAATTTATCTGGACTATTTTCATTCAGATAGCCTTTAACCATGTCTAGTCAGATAAATAAGTACCTAATGAGTTTTTTGCTAGCTTTGTATGTTATCTGCCACCTAATTTATCTGTAACTTATCTGATACTATGCTATTTATGAACCAGGTTTCAAGGAGCCAGTAGGACATATTGACTTCTACCCCAATGGAGGAAAATCGCCTCAACCGGGATGCGAACTGGAAGTCGTGATACCGAAGCAGCTGCTACTAAACAAATGTAAGTATCTTGGCCGTTCGGCAAAGTTAAGGTCGTTTGTCCCGGTCACAAGTTGGATGGGTGACCGCGTGAAGCATTCTCATGGTGGGACTTCGCTTGCCGTTTAGGTGGGCAAAGTTAAGGTCGTTTGCCTAGGCCACCATTCAAATGGGTAACCGCATGGAGCATTTACATCTTCGCGGGGCAAGGCCTCCGGTATTTGAAAGATTTTTATTAATTACTCATGACCTAACGATTGACACCGTGTATACAGTGGCGTAGAAAGGGAGGGGGGCGATGGGGGCGGTCCGCCCCGGGTGCCACCCTTTTTGGGGTGCCACCCATCCAAAAAAAGAACTAATAAGAACATTTCGCCATGAATTTTTAACTTTAAGAACAATGTACAAAAATATAGGCTCAGCACTACGAGAGTTAGCACGGAATTGTTAGGTGTCGATAAAAAAAACAAAGGGCATCGGCCAACTACCGCCCCGGGTGCCACCCAAGCTAGCTACGCCACTGCGTGTATAATAGGGATGTCTCCTGCAAGTGAACTAAATTATATAAGTATTTATATCTAGTAAAACATGTCAAAACAATGGTATGTAGTTTCACTAATCAGTTAATGATAAAACTCTATTTTCAATTTTACATTGTCATTATTTTACGTTGTATTGATTACAAGTACTCTACTTGACAGACTTGACTTCATATAAATATGTAGAAAGATATTGTTTTTGATAATTCATTAAAACTATCTGAGTTGGCTAGTTGGAAACAACCCTATTACGAGTATACTTCTGATCCTACTAACTGTTCTTAGCAGTCCACTGCTGGACTAGGCCTCTCCTTAGAAAGGAGGAATTGGCCTACTATACCACGCTGGCCAAACGGGTTGGTATAGGGTTTTTATCAAGTTTTCCTTCTCTTACAGTGCTGTTCTCTGCATAATATGCTCCCTCTGTCGGCTCTTACGCGATACCCATGTGAGGTGGTAACATTCCGTATTATTAATCCGTCACCAGACGAAAAAAGTATATCGAAGATATACTTTAACTAGAGGACGCCAGCAGCTACGCCTGCTATTTTATTTTATTTTCCCGTTTTGGCCAATCCCGTGGGAATTTCGGGAAATCCCTTCTTAGTGCACCCCTACGGTCCCCAAGGGACATACATAGCAAATTTCAGCTTCCTGCGCCCAATAGTTTCGGCTGTAGCGTGTCTGTCAGTCAGTAAGTAACGCAAGGATTTTATATATTAAGAAGATGTAAACTAACCTACTAACCTCTCCCCAGTTTTCTGCAGCCACTGGAGATCGTATATGTTCTACACTGAGTCAATTCTCCGGCCGAATGCGTTCGTCGCTGTATCCTGTCCCTCGTGGAAGGACTATTCTAGGGGGAGATGCGCTGGCGGGCTTACTACTCATATGGGCTTCGGAGTCGATCAGAAGTAAGGAGTACAGAGTCTGGTAGACTCTAAGGGATTGTAATTGCACATTGCACATTCATATTCACTCATAAGGGATTCTACGTTGATAGTAGGAGTTCAGAATTAAAGAGAGCCCTGGAGCCTGGACTCACTAATAGTTGCACATTTATATTCAATTTACGCCGCAAGACCAACGAGGCAGTCAATGGGACTGGGAGGTCTCGTGTTCGATTCTCGGGTCGGGCAAAGTGTTATTGAGTTTTTCCGTTAGGAAATTCTCAGTAGCAGCACGGAGTCTGGTAATGTGCCCGGTACGGCAATAGGTTCTCCCCTATTACGTGGGACCTACAAATTCATGGCGAAATATGGGTGTAATATTACACCTCTGCCTACCCCTTTGGGGAAACAGGCGTGAGCCTATATAAAATATTCAATTTCAAGAGATTCGGAGTACAGAGTTTAAGGGAGTCTGACAGACTTATTGAGGGATTATAGCTGCACATTTATATTCACTGGTTAAGGATTGGGAGTTGATGGTAAGGAGTTTAGAACTATAGGATTCTGACAGAGTCACTAAGTTAAAAAATGAAAGAAAAGGTCACATTTCATACACTGTGCTTCGTGCAAACCATTTGCACACTTCAAAACATTTTAGTTTTCACTTTAGCGTAATTTTTATATTTACCGTATTTTAATTTAAAAATAATGGCACCTATATTTTAAGTCGTGTATATGCTTAATGATGTAAGTAAACGCTTGAAAGCTTTAAGCACCTTTTAGCATTATATCTTCACGCTTACAGGTGACGGTACAGAGCAGCCAAGAGGATACTACACCTACTATTTGACAACAACACAAAAACACAACAAGTTTCCTGACATCACATCAAATGCTGAAAAACCAGTCGAAACCGGTTCTGACTGGATAACAGCAGATGAATCCGGACAGCACATACAAATATACGTCAACAAGAACGGAAAATATTTATCCTTAACACAAAAACATACAAATATAATTAAAAAAGAAAAGACAATAAAAAAATTCGACATCAACGAAAATTACACTTCAAACAACGATTCGCTTACACGCAAGAAACGAGTCCAACGGGATGTTGGAACAACGATGGCCGAAAGCAACGATGTATTGAAGAAAGGCAGACATTTAAACGAAAAAAACACAACAGACAGAGTAAATACTACAAGAAACATAACCAGTCCAAAGCAACGGACCATACACAAAATCAACGATTCAAAACCAAAAAAATATGAAAACTACAACGGAATTCTAAACACAGTAACTAAAATTAACAACGGAATAAGACTGTATCGTGCATTCAAAAACTTAAAACCGACAAAAATAACGGTTAACCGCAACGATGAAACGGTACCGAAAAACAGGCAGAAACGGTTTCTGCCGTTTTTCAAAACCGATTACAGTAATGATAATTTCGTATTTAAAGCTTTGAATTTCTTAGTAGCGAACCGCAAAAGGGTTATACCTATAGTAAGTGTTATGAGGGAAATAAATACTTTAGTTAAAAGCGGCAACGGTGAATTGAATCATATATCTAAAGAAAGTAATAATTATGTTGGCTTTAACCCGCCTGAGTTGAAACCGATATCATATACGCTAGAGTTGGGTAACGATAAAGGGTTATTAGGGTTTTTGAAACGGTTATTAGGGGTGGGGCAAAAGGGTGATAGATTGACGATAGGAAGTAAGTAAGGATGGGTCTTTGATGTAAATGTAATGGGGAAGTTTCCTGCAATTGAAATGAATTATACAAGTATTTTTATCTAGTGAAACATGTCAAAATAATAGTAGTTTCATTCATCAATTAATGTCAAAACTTTATTTAACATTTTTATCGTCAGTTATTGATAATAAGTATTCTACTTGACAGCAAAACACTATGACGTCACTACGTCATATTACATACAAAACCCTTAGCAAAGGTCGTTTTTGACATTTCATTAAAAGTGCTTGATTTGACTAGTTGGAAACAACCCTATTCTCAGAATGGGAAGTAGTATATCTTCAAAAGACGTAATAATAGATTATCTCGTGTTAGTTGCCATAACGTTAATCTATCTGTATATAACAATTTTACGTGGTAGTAGAGCCTTGCTGATTTCAGCATGAATGTGCCGGCTCGACCGGGGAAGTACTACCCTCTCACAGAAAATGGACGTAAAGTAACAGTACTTAAACTGTTGCGTTTCGTTCGGTGAGTGAGAGTACCGGAGGCCCTATCCCCTATTCCTTCTCCCTCATCCCACTCTTTTTCCCAACCCCAAGGGGCGGCAACGCACTCGTAACTCCTGTGGTGTTGCTTGTGTCCATGGGCGGCGGTAATTGCTTACCATCAGGCGATCCGTCTGCTCGTTTGCCGCCATTACCATAAAAAAAAACTTGCAGTTCCCGCGTTATTTTCGGTATGTCGATAACAGCGCCACCTACCGGGTCAAATTATTGCCTATATGTAGCCCTACAGAGTTGTCTAGAATCTTTCAGTTGCAGTCACATTAAAATCGCAATTTCAGCCATCATATTAATGACTTGGTATCGTGTAACTAACTATATGCACTGGAAAATCATAGTATTTTTGAAATTACAGACTGACACTTCAATTTTATTTATATACATAATGAATACTGCCTCCGTGGTCCAGTGGATAGCGTATGCGACTGCTGATCGGAGGTCCCAGGTTCGATTCCCGGGTCGGGCAAAAGTGTTACCGGGTTTTTCCGAATATTCAGAAGCAGCACGGAGCCTGGTAATGTGCCCGGTAACGGCAATAGGCTCGCCCCCTATTACGTGGGACCTAAAAATTCATGGCAAAATGTGGGTGTAATATTTAAAATCTGCCTACCTCTTCGAGGATACAGGCGTGAGACTATAAAAAAATAACATAAAGAATATATGTATAGATAAAGCTGAAGAGTTTGTTTGGTTTGGCTGAACGGTGGCATTTTTCAAATAACTATTTGTTGTACAGTATATCGAGGAAGGCTATAGTTTGTATAACATCACGCTATGACCGACGGGTGCGGAGCAGTAGCCCTAAATAAGGCGAATGTAACCACGGGTTTATCTAGAATTTATAAGACTAATTACCTTACTACATAATTTTCAATACATACAATGCCCTTTTTTTAAGCCCAAATTATGTGAAAAGAAATTATACCATAAGTTCATTATATCGTAAGATCAATAGCTACACTTTGACACCAAACAGATTTTTTTACAGTTTGCACCAATATGCAGGGTTATTTGTAAAACACTGTTAACCTCTCAGGACTATGTTACTAACATCATAATAAACAACTTTTGTTCTATGACTTTTAAACATACATACATAGACTCACGCCTGTTTCCCGGAGGGGTAGGCAGAGACTACGGAACGCCATTTGCAACGATCCTGACATATCTCTCTTGCTTCATTCACTACGATCAAATTCCTCATGCATGCTCTTCTGTTCAGGGTACTTCTAACCTTTCCTGTTTTAAGGATGTCTCCGATCGGCAGGCCGATTCAGAATGTCACGACAAGTAATCGTACGATATGTCAAATTATTGTCCTCGTCTTTTAGCCGCCTATCAGAGATATTTTGAACAAATATTAATTGAATTCGCTTAGTTTTCGACTTTCGCTAACGTTTGGTTGCCATGGCAACATAAGGAATTTCTTCTTCGTTGACCACGTGACATCTCGCAAGCCTATGTCAGTTTCATACATTTTTGCACTTAGCGATTAGCGATATCGTTAATCGAATGCCATTTGGCTAAGGGGGCTGGTCAGAGAACTTCCGTCTTGGTCTTCCCCTTCGTGCTGTCCCATTCACACTTGCCATGGTCATGCAATCTTTCGTCATCCATCCTCTCCATGTGCCCAAACCACCATAGCATTCCTTTCTCGATGCTTGTCACTACATCTTCTTTTGACTTTTAAAAATTCATCATACTTAAGTTCATCAGATTTTCATACAATAAATTGAACGCTCTAAATGTTGCGAAGTCTATGCGATAGAACAATAGCGAGGAGTGCGGGCGGCGGACGTAGGTAGGTACAGCAAAATACACGAGTTGAAATGTGTTAGATAGGACAACGACATCTTGAAAGTTTGATTTGGTAAATGTATTATGTTTTGTAAAAAGTCATAGAATAAAAGTTGTTGATTATGATGTTAGTAATGTAGTCCTGAGAGGTTAAGGATTGAGCTACACCTATCAGCACCGCATCGCACTTTCCTATGCTTCTATCCTTTTCTGTCACTTAGGATCATCATTTACTAGAGCGAGAAAGAGAGAGGGAACGTCGCGGAATCGATCCTATCTAACACATTTCAACTCGTGTATTTAGCTGTACCTACCTACGTCCGCCGCCCGCACCCCTCGCTTTTGTTCTATCGCATAGACTTCGCAACATTTAGAGCGTTCAATTTAAATATTTTGTATGAAAATTTGATGAACTAAAATATGACTTTTTTGAAGTCATAGAACAAAAGTTGTTGATTATAATGTTAGTAACATAGTCCTGAGAGGTTAACGGTGTTTTATATTAGTATTTAGAGTTGTATATATTTTTTCATTTGTTGAGGGATCACGGGCAGCGGATGGATGCGGGTGGCCTAAGATCGGTTCATGTATAGAGCTTTGGGGGAGGAATATCTCCAGACGTGGACATCTTTCGTCTGATATGATAATACCTATATTGTTTTATTTCTGTTTCTAGTGCCCGAGGTACATACTACCTAATAACGCATCGCCAAGCGCCATATTCCATAGAATAAGACTAGTTATATTATAATTATTAATAATTTTATGTTTAAGAAAATATTATAATATAGTTGTATGTAATCAAATGTTGTTTTATTTTGTCCCATTACTAGTTAACCCGGCGAGCAGCGTACCGCCTAACAGTCAAACCTTATTTTTTTAAATTTCATCTCTCCGTAAGAACCATCCTCGTACTTCAAGTAATCATCATCGCCCTAGCGTTATCCCGGTTGCAAGGCTGTAAGCCTTGGAGCCCGAGGTCCGCTTACTGGTCTAACCAGATATGACAGAATATCAACTTTTACACAGAGCGACTGCCGGCTGACCTCCGTAACCCAAAGGGATAGCGATATTCTATGGTTTAGACTAGTATCAGTTTATTTGAGGGTACTGACTCCCCGTAACGACTGTCAAAGATCTTCATGACAGCCGGGACCGACGGTTTAACGTGCTCTCCGAGGTACTCGTACTTCAATTAATATTATAAAAACAAGAATTAGCGGAATCGGTTCAGCTGCTTTCGAGATTTGCGCTTAGTAACACATTCAGCGATTCATTTTTATATTATAGATGGCTTGAACCAGGACAAAAACGCAGAAAGGAAATCGTCTATCGTGGTATGGGACTATGGGCATATGATGAGGAGGGATGAAAATCATGTGACTAGAAAATGATTTATATAAGTGTTGAGGGTTATAAGATAAGAGGAAGACCAAAGAAAAGATGGACGGATTGTGTGAAGGATGACATGAATGAAAAGGTAGTGAATAATCAGATTATGTCTGATAGGAGAGAATGGAAGAGAAAGACATTCTGCGCCGACCCCAAGTTATTTGGGAGAAAGGCAGGCAAAGGAAGACGAAGATGGCTATAAGCTATATAACATCACGCTATGAACTGAGAGTGTGGAGCAGTAGCATAGCATCACAACAATAAATTACGTTGAATTAATAATATCAGTTTTATTGCCCGTTCTTTCTCATGGTTCTATGACCTTGCTTTGCAAACGTGGCACTAAATGTAAATGTAGATTCATTAAGTAATTCACTTAAAAAAAAAATTACTTTCATAAGCGTCACATTGTGACCTAGATGAATAATGCCCGGTTTCTGAGGTACTTTTATCGGTGGTTTATCTATCCGTTAGCGTTATTGGTTGGAAAGTGCGTTTCTGAACAACGCGTCACAACATAAACTCCAGTTAACCTTAGTTTAACTTAACCGACCAATGTTCGCTGTTTATCGGTTCCATAACTTCATTTGAAGTTTGATTTTTGTCAAACGTTTTGACGCATTATGATATTATTATTTTAGTAAAATAACGAGCAAATAGTTGTTTACTCCTGAAAAAAACATATACGATTTGAAAATCTAGTTTAAAAATCTAGTATAACGGACAAATTAACATAGTTAAATAAATTTTCAACACGTTTTTTATAACAGATCCATCTAGTGGCAGAAAAAGAACTACGTATTGGTTCAATAGTTATGGAACGCTCTAATGGGCATTCAGAAACGCAGTGTCAGTTAACCAACGTTTATCCTTTCCATAACTTTAATGAATCAATAACTGTTGAGAGTATATCGGAGGACATCAGAAACCGGACAAAAATGATTTTTTCTTTGACGTATGTCAGTACGAAAAATTATATTAAAGCCAATGAATATAGACTAACCGACCAACCTTAATATATAGACTGACCGACTGACCTGTACTGTACACATAAACTGACCTGTACACAAAAAATTACCGACTGACTGACTCACTTGTACAGACAGACTGATCGACTGACCTGTACATATGGTGCGGGTGAAGCAGCGAGCCCAAGACAAGCGAGTGCAGGAACACGGGCGCTACTAGCCGCGACAACAGCGCCCCCTGCAGGCCGGCGACACACCACCGCGCCACCTTGTCTGAACATGACATCGTGAGTAGACGTTCGCCCTGGAACAAGGAAATTAAATTCAGAATAATTCACAACACCACCTAGTCCCAAACTAAGCAGAGCATGTAATATGGTTAAATATCCACTGTGTCACAAGACCAGAGTACTTTTCGTTTTTAAATTTTATGTTCATAAGCGTCACATTGTGACCTAAATGAAGAAAAAGTAATTTGACTTCCGACTTTAATATTATATATTATTCAAGCCAGTTTACTCAGGTTTACGCGAATATTACATGTTGAAATTTACTATTTACGAATTCTATCGCGATACATTAGTTTAATTAACATTTAATTTAAGCTTGATTGATGATTACATTCCTTTCTTAACCACAGGTACTGTCAAGTAGCCTAAACGTCGAATAATCATAAAAGACTAGATGAGCCCGCGGTAACGCGGGTGTGCTTTATTTAAGGCTACTGCTCCGCTCCCGTGGCTCATAGCGTGATGTTATATAGCCTAAAGCCTTCCTAGATAGATGGCCTATCTAACACTGAAATAATTTTTGAAATCGGTCTAGTAGTTCCTGAGATTAGCGCATTCAACCAAACAAAAAACCTCTTCAGCTTTATATATTAGCATAAGATAAGATAGATGTAGTTTCTAAATCATTCAGTTTACATGTAATTTCAGTATAACCAATATTATCATCGCCCTAGCGTTATCCGGTCGCATCCAAGACTTACACGCCTTGCAGTCCAAGGTCCGCTTACTGGTCTAACCAGATGTGACAGAATATCAACTTCAGTATAACCAATATCTATACTAATATAATAAAGCGGAAGAGTTTGTTTGTTTGTTTGTTTGTTTGAACGCGCTAATCTCAGGAACTACCGGTCGGATCTGAAAAATTCTTTTTGTATACGATAGTCCAGTTATTCCGGCAGGCTATAGGCTATATAACATAACGCTTCGACCCTTTGGGGCCGGGCAAAAGGCTAAAAAGGCTAAAACATAATGTCGGCTTATCTCAGGAACTAGCAGTCGGATTTTAAAAATTGTTATTGCCTATGATAGTCCTACTATTCCGAAAGGCTACAGGCTATACAAAATGACGCCACAACTTTTAGGGGCCGGACAAAAATAATAAAATGGTCAAACGAGAAGGGGGAGGGTTGGGTCAAAGGCAAATAAAGGCTAAACGAATAGGATTCAATCTATATGGGTATCGTTTTCGAGATTTTCGGGACGCTGATTAATAATATGAAATTTATTTAGTGATCCAAGATGGCGGACGGGAAATCAAAGGTGGCGGATGAGAAAATTTTAAATATCAATATGGATATCGCCTTCGATATTTTAAGGGGTGGAGAATCGAAATACAACATCTATTTCGTGATCAAAGATGGCGGATGGGCAATCAAAGATGGCGGATGGGAAAATTTAAAAAAATAAGTATTGGTATCGTCTCCGATGTTTAAAGGGATGGGGAATCAAAATACAACATCTATTTCGTGATTCAAGATGGCGGATGGGAAATCAAAAATGGCGGATGGGAAAAAATTTTAAAATCAATATGGGTATCGTCTCTGATGATTTAAGGGATGGTGAATCCAAATACAACATCTATTTCGTGATCAAAGATGGCGGATAGGAAATCAAAGATGGCGGATGAGATTTTTTTTTAAAGTCGATATGGGTATCGTCGCCGATATTTAAAGGGATGGGGAATCCAAATCCGACATCTATTTCGTGATCAAAGATGGCGGATGAGAAATCAAAGATGGCGGATGAGAAAGTTTAAAAAAATCAATATGGTTATCGTCCCCGATGTTTTAAGGGATGGCGAATCTAAATACAACATCTATTTCATGATCAAAGATGGCGGATATGAAATCAAAGATGGCGGACGGGATTTTTTTAAAGTCGATATGGGTATCGTCTCCGATATTTTCAGGAATGGGGAATTCAAAAACACCATCTATTTCGTGATCAAAGATGGCGGATGGGATATTTTTTAAAAAATCAATATGGGTATCGTCTCCGATGTTTGAAGGGATGGGGAATCCAAATACAACATCTACTTCGTGATTCAAGATGGCGGATGGGAAATCAAAGATGGCGGATGGGAAAAATTTAAAAAATCAATATGGGTATCGTCTCTGATGATTTAAGGGATGGTGAATCCAAATACGACATCTATTTCGTGATCAAAGATGGCGGATAGGAAATCAAAGATGGTGGACGGGATTTTTTTTTAAGTCGATATGGGTATCGTCTCCGATATTTTAAGGAATGGGGAATTCAATATTATATAAAAATCTATGTTTGTTTTTGCATCATTTATAGACCCTGGAATGATAAGAGATTAAGCGCTAAGTCAATGGTTACTTTGGAAAAGGGGCTTGGAAAAAAGGGAATTAAATAAAAATTCTTAAAAAGGCGATACGGAGTTCGCTGGGTCAGCTAGTATCGCGATAAAATCCGTAAAAAATACTAAACTTTATAAACTGTCCTATGGCTGGGCGCGGGCCTCTTCTCACCTTGAGAAGAGCCAATATGTCTGAACGAGCCAGGATCGAGTAACAGAACGGGTAAGTAATAAAAAAAATTCGACGTTTCGACTGTCGTTGCAACGGTCGTGATCGACCAAAAAATCCCGTGGTATTCATGCTTTAAATATTATCGTTATCGTGAAAGACCCGCTTAAGACCGATTTCAACATCCGATCTATCCATGAATTTGGCTGCTAGAGATGCATGTTTGATATAAGTTTCATACAAAATCTTATACTAATATATAAAGCTGAAGAGTTTGTTTGTTTGGTTGAACGCGCTTATCTCAGTAACTACTGGTCTGATTTGAAAAATTCTTTAGCCCATTTATCGAGGAAGGTTATAGGCTATGTAACATCACGCTATGAGCTATGGGAGCGGAGCAGTAGCCTTAAATAATGCGGGAGTAACCGCGGCCTCATCTAGTTTCATAACTGCAAATACAGATTAGAGACATCCTAAAAAAAAGACAGGTTAGAAGTACCCTGAACAGAAGAGCATGCATGAGGAATCTGATGGGAGTGAATGAAGCAAGAGAGATATGTCAGGATCGTTGCAAATGGCGTTCCGTAGTCTCTGCCTACCTCTCCGGGAAACAGGCGTGAGTCTATGTATGTATGTATAAATAAAATAATATGTTCAATATCTATCTCTAGTAGCTAAATTCATGGATAGATCGGATATCAAAACTTGCCGTAAACGAACTTAACTAACAAATAAATAGTAATACCTGCATAACTCCATCCCATGTTTGAACAACATTATTACAATTCTTCACCGGTATAGTGCCTTCACCGGACTCGATCTTAGTTCTCAACTGGCCTCTCGCTAATCTGAAACAAGATATATTATCAGTCTGTATTCTAAGTCAGTGTGTTCCTTGCTTATGAAAACCATCGTGAGGAAACCTGCATGTCTGAGAGTTCTCCATAGTGTTCTGGAAAGACATGTGAAATTAGTAATAGAAAAGGTGCATACTAGAATAGATAGTGTGCAGCGATAGCCTAAAGGAGAGACCGACAGAATTTTTCTAATTAGGTAAAATATTTATGCATTTACCCCGCCAATGTGTTCTTTAGATGCCTTATAACTAGTGATTGGATAATCGGATGCATATTCACCTAAAGTTCATTTTTGGCTAGGATATTATGGAAGCGGCTTCTTAAAACATATTTTTTTAAATAAAAATCCCGGGATTCCAGAAAATTCGGGAATGTGAAACTACTCTGTAAAATGGTGAGGAAACGACGTCTTTAACATGTGATTTTTATTTAAAAAGAAACTGGTCTCCGGGATTACAAAATTATTAATGTGTATTTACTTAAAGTTAATTTCAAGCTCCCCATCAATTTATGAGTATGTTGAGTGTAAGAGGAATGGTAGGCAGTGGGTGCTGTTGTATCTAAGTTAATAATTATTATGAGATTGAATGG
This sequence comes from Euclidia mi, assembly GCA_944739405.2. NCBI lineage: Eukaryota > Metazoa > Arthropoda > Insecta > Lepidoptera > Erebidae > Euclidia > Euclidia mi. Next base: position 2,953,414 of record OX123209.2, read on the forward strand.
TTCTTCTATGTAATTCTTATTTATTATTCGTTTGAGATAAATGTTTTGAAAATTGAAGAAAATGAAGTGGATTTTATTATTTTTAGAGCTGTTTTTTGGTACAAAAGTTAAAATAAGTAAATTTACCTACACCTGATTTGATTGTATAATAAAAAAAACTAAATTTGTCGATTCCGTAATCCCGGGATTTTTCGATTCAAAAGTGCATTCCATAATAGCCAACACCTCAACTTTAGGTAAATATGCATCCGATTATTCGATCTCTACTTATAACTTATAACCCCATGGATAAATAGGTATTTCGAGCATTGCACGCGCGCACTTTTAATTGCGGTTTAAAAAATGTGAAAACTCGAAAAAAAAAGCCTTTCCCAGGTATTAGTTTTGGTTAATAGGTATGACTTGGCATGATGTCCACAACGAGTAGATTTCGGTTTGGTGATGGGTCCTGTGACACCCTGTATAATAAAAAAGATATACATACCTGTTGGGATGTTTGTCCAGCTGTGAATCATGCTGTTCATGTGGACTGAATATCCGTCCATCGCCGCAGGGAGCCGTGCTTATGTACAGATGTACTTGTCGGTCGCTCTTCAGCTGGTAGCCGGAGGGCAGCATCGGCTCCAAGTCGCTCTCTGGGATGGGTACCCGCGGATCTGAGGATAGAAAAAAAAAACATTATGTAAATCTGTTGTATCTGCCTACCCCGACGGGAAAAAGGCTTAAGTATACTGTTGGAATCCCAACACTAAGAATAATCGATTATACGCGCACATCACCAGCGCTTCTGCGCTCTCTCTCTTTTTTTCTGGCAACACTGTGGCCATGTAAACAACTTGTTCTTGTAGCTCTCATTTAAAAATATTGAAAATTGATTATTGGTGCAAATAATTAGTGATAAAGTTCATAAAGTTGTGATACATAACCTCTCACACCAAATCAACGATACCACTACAACATCAGGAGCAAACTGTGAGTTATATTACACATTACCGTAGCTTGAGAAAACGTTGCTGAGATTTTGAAACCACTCACACATACATAATCAGCTGTTTAACAGCTGTTTACACATTACACACGGATGCAACACAAATACAGAAAACATCTGATGACATCTGACTCATGTGATTTTGACACAAGGAGCAAATTGTTTTGACACTTAGCAGACCATAGACAAGAAATTACAAATAGAAGGTTTTTCACGTTTTGTTATCGCACTACAACTCTCGTTTTCGTTTTGTTCGATCTGTCACTAAATAAAATTAAGCCGATAATTTACGAATAAAGCTGACCATACATCGAAAACGTTATTATAAAGGTTAAAAAATGTCCGATGAAAATGTTACATTTAGACCAAAAAGAATTATATTTCGAACGAAATCGTGTGAATCGATGAAAGATTCTACTAATGTTTCCTTAGACATGAGCGACAACGACTTTGATCTACAACGCAGGAGTCTTGACTTATCATCTGGACCTGACATAGGTCTCGTCGAAGCCATGAGACAGGAAATAAGCAATTTAAAGCAAGAATTACTTACTGCTAATAATGAAATTGATAATTTATTATTGGAAAACAACAAACTTAAAAAAGATATTTCTTACAAGAACCAACAAATACTTACCCTGAAGACAATCTGCAAAAGTCCAAAAATACAAAAACATTCCAGCATTGAAATATATAATAATAAAACACCAAAAACTTCATTCATCAAAAAACATATATCTACACCTAAGTCAGTTTGCTCAACAACTACGTCCAAAGATCAAATAATATTGACACACACTAAACAAAATGTTAACAAACATAAAGACTTGTATAAAAATAGTGTCAGAAGAAATAAGATCTTTATCTTCGGGGGACAACAATGTGTTGGCCTGGCATCAAACATTAAGAAGCTGGACACTCAAAACTGGCGTGAACAATATGAAGTTGAGTCATTTACAAAACCTGGAGCTGATACCGCGGAAATATTAAGAACATGCAATATACAAGAATTTACTAAAAATGATATCGTTATACTTTCCGTAGGTGAACACGATCATAATCCTACTATAATAAACTTGGAGCTATATAGCACACTTAAAAAGATTGAAATGTGTACAGTGCTTATAGTAAGTGTATTTCAAAATAATTATTTAAATGAAAGAATGATAAATAGTGTGCTAAAAATAAATTGTAACCTTTTTAAAAATTGCACCTATATAGATATCTCACAGTGTTATAAAGCATACAGAACCAAAAATATCAAAATGAACATGTGTACACTAATAAATAGTCAAATAGACCAATACCATTACGACAAAACATTTTTGAAATATAAAATGAACCCACAAAATGTTAAAATGAAGCCTACTACTATAGACAGCTCTGCTATTAATCTCAAAAATACGTCTCGCCTCTACTCTTTAAGGGGAACAATACCCTATTACTTTGCACCTAAACAGAGTTCATTAGATCTGAGTCAACAAAGCACCAAGCCACGAGTTAAACAGTCTCAACAATCGATACTGAAATACTTCGCCATAAAAAAAAATAAAGGCATAATATGCAATAACCAAAACGTCACAAACTCACCAACTGGGCAGAAGCAACTTTTTCGTCAAAAATAATACTAAAACTATAAAAATCCTGCACCAAAATATTGCTGGGGTGCTTAGTAAAAAAGAGGCTTTAGAAATTACACTTGAGGAATTGTCACAAAAGAACACTTATATTGATATATTATGTCTAAGCGAAACATTTCTTAAAAGAGGACATGAGCCAAACATAAATATAAAGGGATTTCACTTAGCCAACTCCTTCTCCAGAATTAAGCAAAAACGAGGCGGTGTGTGTATATTTTGTAGGCAGTATATAGAGTATAAAGAAGTAACTCTCACTCTGAAACTGAGTACAGAGTTTACTTTCGAAATTTGTGGCATTGAAATACCGACTTATAACTGTATAATTTTCTGTGTCTATCGTACACCAACATCTAAGCCTGATATCTTTCTACGCAAATTAGAAACACTGATGCATCAAATAAAGAATAAAACAAAAAGAAAAATTATCATTACGGGTGATTTTAATTTAGACTTGCTAAAACCCTGTGAAGCTTTGTCAGTTCTCTACAGAATAGTTGAAAATTATAACTTTACTATTCATATCAACGAACCCACTAGGCTAAACGCCTGTCTCGACCAAATTTTAAGTAATATCCCAAACGCAAAATCCAGTGTTCTACCATTAGGCCTTTCGGACCATAACACGGGACAGTTACTTGAAGTAGCTGTAGAAAACAAAGACATGCCGCCCTTGTCAACTTTCAAATACAAAAGGGATCTTAGTAGTTCTAATGTAAAACAGTACGTTCGTTGTCTGAAGGCACTTTCGTGGTCTGAGGTCTACGCAGAGGATAATACAAACTCAGCATTTGATGTATTTCACGATACGCTTTTATTGTTCTTTGATCTCTGCTTCCCGATTTCTAAAGTTAAAATCAATAATACGCAAAGAAACGCATCCTGGCTTACTAAAGGATTGAGAAAAGCTTCAAATAAAAAGCGTATTCTCCGCTTTCAGTATTATAGATCACGTGCAGTACAAGATAAAATGAAATATAATAAATACAATAAAATATTTAAAAAATGTATAATTATGGCCCAAAAATTAAGTAACCAACATTTCATATATAAAGCTAAAAATATATGTAAAGCATCATGGCAGGTAATTAATAACAATATAAATAAAAATAAAGATATATCAAACGACATTAAAGAACTAATAATTAATGATAAATCTATTAATAATCCTTTTGACATAGCAAATTCTATTAACAATTACTTCATAAATTTAAATAAAGAAAATGACGACTGTAAAACATACTACAGAGATAATACATCAACTCAATTTAATTTTAAACGCAACGACTTTAGTATATTCTTGTTCCCAACCGATGACAGCGAAGTAGAAAAAATTATTCAATCCCTCAAAAACGCCCCATCAGTAGGCTACGACAATTTACCAACAAAGATCATTAAAGTAGGTAGACAATATATTGCATCAGTACTATCACACATAATAAATCTATCTTTTTCACAAGGTATATTTCCTACTAGATTGAAAACCGCTGTCATTAAGCCCATTCTTAAAAAAGGAGATAAAACTAAGATAGCTAATTATCGACCGATTGCTCTGATACCGATCCTGTCCAAAGTGTTCGAAAAAATAATGCATAAACGCTTAATGACATTCATCACCAAATTCAATATTCTTTGCCCTGAACAAAACGGATTCCAGAAGGGTAAGTCTACCTCACTAGCCACTTTTAAATTGGTAGACAATATTATAGGAAGTGTCAACAGAAAAATACCAGTAACTACTCTATTTTTCGATATGAGTCGTGCCTTCGACTGTGTCTCACATACCTTGTTGCTTCGTAAATGTGAAGCATATGGAATACGTGGGCTCGCAAACGAGTGGCTAAATAGTTATCTTGGAAATCGAACGCAATACGTTGAAATAACCACTCACAATAATCATAAAGAGGAAATCAAGGTACAGTCAGAAAATAAAAATATAACAGTGGGAGTGCCACAGGGCAGTATATTGGGGCCTCTGCTATTTCTGTTATACATAAATGACTTGCCCACTATTACTAACTATCAGTGTACTCTCTACGCAGATGATATATCTGTCGTAGTGCCGAAAACAACCAAAACAGATTACACTGAACAATTAAATAAAACTATATGTGACATTGTAGGATGGATGAAATATAATAACTTGAGTGTAAATATCTCAAAAACTAAATTTATTCAATTTCGAAACAAAGGTGCAAAGAAACAGGACCTTGTTCTTATATATAGTGAACAGCATTTAACAGAAGTTGATGAGTCTTGTTTTCTGGGCATGATGCTTGACTCCCATTGTACTTGGAAGCCCCATGTAGATCACATATGCAAAAAACTAAACAGATTTGTATACGCGCTATGGCGACTTACAAAAATCACAAACAAAGAAACCGCCTTAAAGGCGTACCACGCCTTTGTTGTCTCAAACATTAGGTATGGCATTATGTTATGGGGAAACTCAGTGCAAATAAATAGGGTATTTATAACTCAAAAATGTTGTCTACGAGCTATATGTGATGTGGCTCCATGGGATAGTTGCAGACCGCTGTTTGTAAAGTTGTCTTTGTTAACTGTGCCATGTCTCTATATATTCGAAAGCTGTATATTCGTTAAAATGAACCCTGATATGTACATGACAAAAATAAGTGTTTGTAATTTTAATACTAGATACCCTAACAAATTAGTGTTACCAAATGTAAGAACCGATATATCTAGTAGAAATTGTTATGTTATGTCAATCAGGATGTATAACCACCTCCCACAGAGTCTTAAAGATCTAACAATAACAAAATTCAAAAATCAGTTGTTTAAATTTTTAGCTGAAAGATGTTTTTACTCTGTACAGGAATTTTTGAATTGTAAGATATAATAAATGATAAAAATATAATTAATTTTGAAAGAATGACATATGGAATTGACATTTGTAATTGTATGTATAATAATAATTAATGACAATTTATAATCTAACAATTTTTCAACATTTTTAATAATTATATAATTTTAAAGTACATAACAACATTGACATTCGTATGCCTATTACGGCGAGATATGATGTACCTAGAATAAATTTGTAACACCTGTATAACCCTATCTTATGCGAATAAATCATTTCATTTCATTTCATTTCTATATAATCTGTGGGCATTCGCGCCCTCACGCAGTAGCGAGTCACACACCATACAAGCAGCAGTTACGCTATAGTGCTCTGCCTTGAGTCACAGAGAGTAACGAAGGGATCTATAGTACCACAGTGTAATTGGTTACCCTAATTTGTAGTCCTGTGTCCATGTTTATAAGGGGTAGGCAGAGGTGTATTTCTACACCCACTTTTCGCCAGATATACTTTAGTCCCACGTAATAAGGGGCGAACCAATTGCCGTACCGGGCACATTTCTAGACTCCGTGCGGCTACTGAGAATCCGTGACAGAAAAACCCAATAACACTGCCCGACCCAGGAATCGAATCCGGGACCTCCCGATCGCACGCGCACATTTATGCCGCGAGACCAACGAGGCAGTCGTATAGGGTTTGATGTCGAGTTTTCCGTCTCTACGCAAAGATGGTATTTGCATCGTGTTATCCCTTAGTCGCCTCTTACGACACCCACGGGAAGATAGGGGGTGGTGACACTTGTATTCTATGCCGTCAACCAGACGGCGGTCATGTTTATAAGTAAACGTGAATAAAGTGTTTGTGTGAAACATTTTGTTTACATTTGATGGCTCCTGCTCTACCCCACATATATGTAAGTGAACGAGTGCCTGGTGGAGAGACGGACAGACTGCTACGTAAGTTTTTACTTGAGGTCTAATTTTACAGGTAGTCCTGCTGAAATCTATTCTACTCTTTCTCTTTTTAAAAAAAGATAGTAGTTTTTTTATGTAAAATTAGGTGGCAAACGAGCAGACGGATCGCCTGATGGTAAGCAATTACCGCCGCCCATGGACACAAGCAACACCACAGGAGTCACTACTGTGTTGTCGCCCTTTGGGGTTGGGAAAGGGGATAGGATGAGGAGTGGGATGAGGGAGAAGGAATAGGGGATAGGCCTCCGGCACTCTTACTTACCGAACGAAACGCAACAGCTTAGGTACTGTTACTTTACGTCGATCTTCTGTGAGAGGGTAGTACTTCCCCGGTCGAGCCGGCCCATTCATGCTGACATCAGCAAGGCTCTACACTACCTGGAAAAGTTATAGTTATAGGAATTTGAATATTACCTGGTGCATCAGCGTACATGAGCAGTTGTGCGTACAAATGCCTTTGTAGACAGCGCCTTGCGGCCACCTGTAAACAACATAATCACTACATAGTATAAAACAAAGTCTGTCTTCTGTCTGTCTGTCCTTGTGTATGCTTGAATCTTTAAAACTACGCAACGGATTTTAATTTTATTTTTTTATTTATAGACTCACGCCTGGGGGATTCGGGAATACCGAAGGGGTAGACAGAGGTGTAATATTACACCCACATTTCGCCATGAATGTCTAGGTCCTACGTAATAGGGGGCGAGCCTATTGCCGTAGCAGACACCGGATTTTAATATCGTTTTTTAAATAGATAGAATGATTCAAGAGAAAGGTTTATATGTACATATAATACATATATGGCGGTACGAAGGTCGCCGGGTCAGCTAGTATACTTATATAAAAATATTTATAAAGCTCTTCTTTTACTGACTATCTGACAGCAACCGCAAATTCGGCATATGAGAAAGAAAAGGAAAATAGTCCCTAAAAAGGCTATCCGGCAATATCTGCCAGATACAGTTAAATTAAGACGCTGACAACCGCTATTGAGTTGAGCTGTTGCTGTCACTGTCGGATTGTACATATAAGAAAGAGAAGCGCGACGACCACGGGACGTTCAGAACTTATTACAAACCATAAAATAAATAAATTACTTAAAAATAAGTTGAGTAGTGAAAATAAAAAACAACCAAGTTCTGTATTTAAATATGATACATTATTGTTATAAATTTTACCAACGTACGTTGATAAGTAATACAGATATTTTTGTTGGAAGATCATTTTAAGAAGTTAGTTTACTATTTTTGTATCGAGAAAACTTTCCAAAAACGTGTTTTGAATACAACAGGGTTCTCAGAAAGATGTTCAAGATTAACATATATTTTTCCGCCGTCACAAACTTTATAGATTTAGCAAAAAAATTGTTTGAGACAAGCCTATTTCACCTATTTAACTCTTGTCAGCGTCTTAAAATAAAATGCACAGGAGGGCATCCTCTGGTGTTTTCTTATTTTTTTTGTGTAACGCCTGAACATATACCATTAGCAAATAAATGATTTCTTGCCCATATCTAACGTAATGACTGCCGCCGTGGTCTAGTGGATAGTGTATGCGACTGCTGATCGGAGGTCCCGGGTTCGATTCCCGGGTCAGTCAAATGTGCTACTGGGTATTTCCGCATTGCTGCTACTGGAGCAGCACGGAGTCTGGTGATGTGCCCGGTAACGGCAATAGACTCGCCCCTATTACTTGGGACCTAACAATTCATGGCGAAATGTGGGTGTAATATTACACCTCTGCCTACCCTTTCCGGACACATGCGTGCGTCTGTATTAATAATAATCTTCTTAATATATAAAATCCTTGCGTTACTGACTGACTGACAGACACGCTACAGCCGAAAGTATTGGGCGCAGGAAGCTGAAATTTAGCATGTATGTTCCTTGGGGACCGTAGGGGTGCACTAAGAAGGGATTTCCCGAAATTCCCACGGGATCGGCCAAAACGGGTAAATTAAAAAAAAATGCAGGCGTAGCTGCTGCCGTCCTCTAGTCTTACATAATATAGGTTAGTATTCCATAATACCTTTTCTATTACTAAGAGATTTTATATGTTACCTCGGCGTGACAGTCGTTGACAGCCCGCCCCGTCACCGACATGTGTTCTCCTGACACGCATTTAGTTCCAGTTGTTACCGCTATCACCTGCAACAATAAAGAGGCTGTTACATACAGACGGATAGACAGACTGACATATATACTGGCGGGCAGACAGACTGACAGATAGACATATTGACGGGCAGACAGACATACTGATGGATTGGCAGACTGACAGCAATGAATACAGATTTACATATAGAAGCGCATTTCTTAAGGGTTTCGTGTGCCGATTCCAAGTGGCGAGTTGGCGACTGTCGTCAGTGTAGTACGTAGTTGGCGCCGTTGGCGGCGCTGGCGTCGTTCTCCGTCTCTCTTGCTCTCGTAGATAAGATACACAGGAGGAACGTTCGTCTCTCTTGCTCTCGTAGTTAAGATACACAGGAGGAACGTTCGTCTCTCTTGCTCTCGTAGAGACAGATGTCACAGCGCGACTGCCACGCCGCCAAGCGGCAATTTGGGTCACAGGAAGTTTGTCTACAGAGCGCCCATAGGAAATGCGCCTCTATGTAAATATCTATGCTCTATGCTGACGGACAGACAGACTTACTGATGGACAGGCAGACTGACTGTCAGATAGACTGACTGACTGACAGACAGATAGACAGACACGGTAGGCTGACAAAAAGGCAGATAGACAGACATAATGAATCTATAAGGGTTCCGCTTGTCATTGGGCTACGGAACCCTTATAAGCGTTGTAATAGTGTATTTGAATACTACAAAAATATTGAATTCTTATCTTAAATGTAACTGGTGAATTTAAATTAATTTGTCATATTCATATTCTTTATTTGCAATTCCACAATGTAGGTACATTAGATGGTAAAACTTAAAATTAGGTGACATTATGGACCCTGTTGGCGCATAGCAAAATACTTAATTACAATTAATAAATTATTATATATATTTGAATTAGTAAGTAACGGAAAATAGTAGGCCAAACCTAATATTGACTCACAAAGTGGAGTGGAATAAATTCTGTGTCGGGGGAGACTTTACAAACATACAATCAAAGGACACAATAAAACATCAAGTCTCGAGACAACCGTTTCTGCATCACACTAAGTGTTGTCTCGTGTGGGGATCGAACCCACAACACTCCGCGCATAAACGAGCAGCGAGGAGACTGCTTAAACCACTACGCCAACCGTGCAGTCATATTGAGACTGGCCTGTGTCATAGAGCTCAGATATTTACATAGAGGCGCATTTCCTATGGGCGCTCTGAAATCAAACTTTCTGTGACACAAATTGTCGCTCGGCGGTGTGGCAGTCGCGCTGTGACAGCTGTCTCTACGAGTGCAAGAGTCGAACGTTTCTCTTGTGTATCTTAACTACGAGAGCAAGAGAGACGGAGAACGATGCCAGCGCTGCCAACGGCGCCAACTACGAACTAAACTGACGACATTCGCCAACTCGCCATTTGGAATCGTCACACGAAATCCTTATGAAATGCGATTCTATTGTAAATCTGTATTCATTGCCTGTGTCCAGCAGTGGACGTCTCTGGGCTGAAATAATGTCCAGGAGTGGATTAGGAAAGTTAATACTTACTCTGGCGTCATCGATCTTATTGTTGATTGTTATGACGATTCCCGCCAACACTTTCCTCTTAGAATGCACTAAATCATTCTTCATGAGCTCGTTGAATTTCTCGTTCACCAGTCTGTAACAGGCAAAAAAAACAAATAATTAATAATAAATTAAAAAAAAAGAAAGAATGCTTCTTGTCTACTATCAAATAATCATCTTTAAATATGAAATTCTCGCGTTACTGATGACTAGAGATCGGATAATCGGATGCATATTCACCTAAAGTTCATTTTTGGCTAGGATATTATGGAAGCGGCTTCTTAAAACATATTTTTTTAAATATAAATCCCGGGATTACAGAAAATTCGGGAATGTGAAACTACTCTGTAACATGGTGAGAAAACGACGTCTTTAACATGTGAAACAACCGGACGTAGGAAGCTGAAATTTGTCATGTATGTTCCTTGGGGACCGTAGGGGTGCACTAAGAAGGGATTTACCGAAATTTCCATGGGATCGGGCAGAATCGGTTAATAAAGCAAATATATTCTAATTCAGGGTTTGTTAAAGTGGGGTCCATGGAACTTTGGAGGATAAAGGTGTGGTGTTCCACCAATTAGAGGGAGGAGCCTCTAACCAAGCTGGGTGGTCGTGCCTGGTTGCCTGCAGGCCGACGGACATACTTTAGAAGTTGGATATATGCGCCTTAGCGCGCGGAAGTTGCTTGCGCGGTTCAGGATCATTTGAATTCTACCCGCGTTGTTAGATGGCGGAGTGTTGCAACACTCAACAACCTGAACATGTTTAGGTAGTTCCGTCGTCGTTGGTTAGATGGCGTTGTGATGGTTGTCATCAGGGCCGTGAAAGTTCCATACATGGATAAATTTCATATAATCGGCGCCATCTACCGATAAGGGAAAGAACTAAAGAAAAAGCGACAACTGAACGGTCATTTCGCCAACATTGATAAGATCTGCGTGGCGCAGTGGGAGCGTGCTCTGCTCCTAAATTAGATGTCCGTGGATCGAATCCACGCTTACCAAGAATTACATTTTGTGATTTTTATTTTTTTTACTTTTAAATTGCATATTTTACATAATAGTTATCATTTACTTATTTATTAACACCGAAATTACACATTTATTTTATTTTGAAAAATGAATCCACTACTAACGCCATCTATACGATCGGAATAGAAATAAAATTTATTTGTACGCCATCTAGAGTCGAGGATGCCTATTGAACTTTTTCCTTAGAGGGAGTTGCGCATCTATACCAGTATATCTGTATAATCTATGGTTGTCATCTTCGTCCGATAGATGACTCCAGTGGTAGCTGATTGCTACAGACCCTCTTAGGTGTTCGTAGCATGAGTAGCAGTGGTCTGCAGTGGCTCAGTTAACACTCAACATAATTTTTTGGAAATTGTGCATTAAATGCATGGCATGAACGAACCGCAGCAGAACTTGCCCTAAGTTATTCGTTACCTAGGTCAACGAAAAATTTTACATTCTGAAAGTGGTCTATGACTGCAAAAAGTTTAAGAAACCTTGCTCTAGTTGTATGATGGCTCAATAAACTCCTTTCCTTTCTATTATTATCTCTTGTTTGCTTTATGATCTAGCTCTGTATATACTCGACTGCCATGTTGGTCTCGCGGCATAAATGTGCGCGTGGGATTGGGAGGTCTCGGGTTCGATCCCTGGGTAGGGCAAAGTGTTACTGGGTTTTTCCAAATTCTCAGTAGCAGCACGAAGTCCGGTAAGGTACCTGATACGGCAATAGGCTCGCCCCCTATTACGTGGGACCAAAATAAATCTGGCGAAATGTGGGTGTAACAATATACCTCTGCCTACTTCTTCGGGAATATAGGCGTGAGACTATGTATGTTTGTATGATGAACTATGGAGTTGAGACGTGGTCGCTAACTATGGGCCTTATCCGAAAGCTCAGGGTCACTCAGACGGCGAAGGAGAGAGCTATGCTCGGAGTTTCCCTGCGAGATCGAATCAGCAATGGGGAGATCCGCAGGAGAACCAAAGTAACCGATATAGCTCTCCGGATAGCCAAGCTGAAGTGGCAGTGGGCAGGGCACATAGCTCGAAGAACCGATGGCCGTTGGGGCAGAAAGGTTCTGGAGTGGCGGCCACGTACCGGACGTTGTAGCAGAGGTAGGCCTCTCGCAAGGTGGACCGACGATCTCGTCAAGATCGCGGGGAGCGGTTGGATGCGGGCGGTTCAACATCGCCATAGAGCAGCGTTTCCCATTTACCGGGTCGCGACCCGGTACCGGGCAGTCAAAGTAAAATACCGGGTCGCAACATTCCCGCCTTGTTTTAAAAATAATACCTACTATCGATCGACGTATAGTTTAGTGACTAAATAGGCGATACCAAAATATTATATGTACCTTGTATTAATAAAAAACATTTCTACTGTGTCTTATTTGTTTTACTGAAATGTGTATTATTTAACCTTAGTGGAACCAGCTTGGGTTTAAAAGTAATCAATGGGTCACGAAGGGGCAATGTGAAAATTGCCGGGCCATGGCAGAACAATGTTTGGGAAACATTGCCATAGAGCATAGATATTTACATAGAGGCGCATTTGTTATAGGCGCTCTGTAGACAAGCTTTCTGTGACCCAAATTGCCACTTGGCGGCGTGGCAGTCGCGCTGTGACAGCTGTCTCTATGAGTGCAAGAGAGACGAATACAGATTTACATAATGCGCTTCTATTATGTGAATCTGTATTCATTGACAGGTGTGGAGAACCTTGGGGGAGGCCTATGTCCAGCAGTGGACGTCTCTAGGCTGACATGATGATGATGATGTGTGTATATACTCACTTGCCAATATGATCAGCCAAGGTCTGGTGCAGGAAGCCCTGCGGTGCAGCAGCAGGCACGCTGTCAGCCCTCCCCTCGTCCAACACAGCTAGCGCAGACCTAGCCGCCGCCAGCTTAGCTAGCTTCTTACTTGAACCTGGACAAACAAACAATATCTAATAAAGACGACCGGTTGGCGCAGCAGCAGTGTAACCGACTGCTACGCCGAAGGTCGCGGGTTCGATTCCCGCTCAAGTCAAACATTTGTGTGCATAAACATGGATGTTTGTCTTCATCTGGGTGTTTCTATGTATAATATACATAATAATAATATACATAATATATAGCCGTGTGGTTGACGGCATAGAATACAAGTGTCACCACCCCCTATCTACCCGTGGGTGTCGTAAGAGGCGACTAAGGGATAACACGATGCAAATACCATCTTTGCGTAGAGACGGAAAACTCGACATCAAACCCTATACGACTGCCTCGTTGGTCTCGCGGCTTAAATGTGCGCGTGGGATCGGGAGGTCCCAGGTTCGATTCCTGGGTCGGGCAGTGTTATTGGGTTTTTCTGTCACGAAATTCTCAGTAGCAGCACGGAGTCTGGAAATGTGCCCGGTACGGCAATAGGCTCGCCCCTTATTACGTGGGACTAAAGTATATCTGGCGAAAAGTGGGTGTAGAAATACACCTCTGCCTACCCCTTCGGGGATAAAAGGCGTGACGATATGTATGTATGTATGTAATATACATACTACAAGCTCTGCTTAGTTTGGGACTAGATGGTGTTGTGTGAATGTGGTAGAATATTATTATTATATCTTAATAAGTTGACTACACGGTTGGCGTAGTGTTTTAAGCGGCCGCTTCACCGCTTGACACTGCGCGAGTGTTGTAGGTTCGATCCCCACACAAGGCAACACTTTGTGTGATCCATAAATTATTGTTTCGAGTCTGGGTGTTCATTGTGTCCGTTAGTTGTATGTTTGTAAAGTCCCCCGCGACACAGGATTTATTCCAAGTACGGGAGTCGTCTTTTTTAAAAGAAAGAAAGGAAAAGAAAGAAAGGAAAGAAAAGAAAGAAAAGAAAGGGAATAAAGGAAAGAAAAGAAAAGAAAGTTGATCGAAGCGTGACTCGGCTTGTTGTTTCGTGATAGATCGGCAATGTTAAACAACACAGGTCGCCAATAAGATGGGTGTCCGAGTGCAGCATTTACATCAGGACGCCACCGCGCTTCGGCATGTAAATGATTGTGCTACTCATGTGATCCCATTTAAATTTGAGATGTAACGAGGAGTTTTTGAGTTATCACCTTTAGTAATTATGCTTCGGGGGGCATGAAAAGCTGGCTGTAATAATAGGCTTGTGTCCACTAAGAATAAATCGGTTTGATTGTAGTATCTATAGATTCATTATGATTTTAACATGTCAATAAAGTTTATTTTTTATTTTAAAAAGGCAAGATTAATATTATTTTTAGGATTCTAAAACTAAAAATAATGTAAGTATTTATTCTTGTGACAGTGAACACCAATCAGAGAGCATTACGTCAAACAGTACGTCCGCCATTCATGTTGTTGACGTTTTAGTAGTAAATACAACTAAAACGTCTTCCTCCCCGTCAAATCGAATTTAACAAAATAAAAGTGGGTACATCAGACCAGACTTCATTCACGGTTAGTTTTGTTTTGCACTTTGTGATATCACTCAACCGCCATGATGGTTTACAGCGTTTTCGAGTCAAATTCAAAAAGGTTTTTAAAAAAGCCGTAATTAGTAATGTTGCTGTACGATTTTTAAAGAAAAATTCAGGTATTTCAGATTAACAACTAATAAAGGGACGCATAAAGGCAGCGATAGCCTAGTGGAGATCCCAACAGACTGCCATGCAGAGGGTATCGGGTTCGAATCCACGGCGCGCACCAATGACTTTTCGGAGTTATGTGCGTATTGAATTGTTAATTATCGCTTGTCCCGTGCCTCGGAGAGCACGTTAAACCGTCGGTCCCGGTTGTCATGAAGATCTTTGACAGTCGTTACAGGGCGTCAAAACCTTCTAATAAACTGACACTAATCTAAACAATGGAATATCCCTATCCCTTTGTGTTGCGGAGGTCAGACAGGCAGTCGCTCCGTGGAAAAGCTAATATTCAGCCAAATCCGGTTAGACTAGTAAGCGGACCCCAGATAGAAACTGGGATAACGCTAAGAGGAGGATGATATGAACTAATAAAGGGACGAATCAATCGCTAATTACATTTTAGGACACAAGCCTATTGTCATCTCAGTATGACTCAGACTGCCACGCGAAAGTTCGCTAGTTCGATCCCATTATTTCACATGGCATTCATTATTTAGTGCCCATAGAACAAGGTCAGCTTAGTTTCAGACAAGATGGTGAAGTTCTCAAAAGTTAAAAAAATATTTAAATATAAATATTACTCACCATATCCTTCGAATTTCTGTTCCTTGATTTGACACACCACTTTGAATCGCATACTGTGACTTAATTGCAGAGGAGCTAGAACAAAACAAATATCTTTATAAGTAACGAGACAAGCCTGCTATAAGAAATTCTCTGCTTTTGTTAAATTACTGGCTCGTAGCTTTCCCCTGTTTGCATTACCTTTAGAAAATGGTACTAAAATAGTCCACTTTCTGAAATAAAACGTAATGAATCCTTTATTTTATTTCTTATAAATTTGTAGTCAAGCCATTGACGAAGGTCAATTTGTTACAAATTACCTCAAATATAACATCCTTTAAGGAATTGTCGAATTACCTGACACCTTGTATGTGTACAGGATGTAAAAAGACCCTTAACAAAAACTGAAATCCCATATTGTACCAATCAGTACGAACATTTTTTACTTCGGCACAATACCTGGGAAATTACTGGTTCAGGAGATATTGAGGCTCAAAGTCGCCATCCATTTTTTCTAATAGGGAATATGCATGATTTTTTTTTATTGTTGATATCGTTTATTTATGTTAATATGATACTGTAAAAAAATATTAGTCGTGGAGAAGTCAACAATTATTTTAAATTAAATGTTGAAAATTGCAATGACATAACGCCGGTTTAAACACCACCATTTTAGCGCGCTTTGTGACGACAGCGTTCTCAACGTTTGAGTTGTTAACTGTCAACTATGTCAAATGTTTTGACATCTCTGTCAAATGTCTGGTACTGTTTTGACACTTTTGACATATCCTCTGCGAACCGTGTCGTCACGTTGGCGTCTAGCCAATAGCGTTGCGTTTCGACATTTTAAATTTCGCTAATAAATTTTCCACCTTTTATTAATTAATTTTCGCGATTTTAGAGTGTTTAAATATAAAATAATTTTAGAGGTGTCATTCTTTACCGATAAAGAATGTCATAAAAATATATTCGCTTATATCTGAATCACATGCATATTCCCTATTAGGTATGTATAAGATCGCCGGTTTCACCCCGCTAATATCGTCCATAGATGTCCTATACATGGATAAGTATTTCGAGCATTGCACGAGCGTACCTTTAAATGCGGATTAAAAAATCTGTTTTCTTAAAAAAAAATCGTTTCCTAGGAATTACTTTCGCTTAGTATGACTTGACATGATGTCCAAAACGAGTAGACTTTGGTTTGGTGATGGGTCTTGTAACAGCCTGTATTTATCCATTATCTAGTACTTATAGTACAAGCTCTGCTTAGTTCAGGACTAGATGGTGTCGTGTTTATATGCTAGAATATTATAATTATAATTTCTGCATAGTATCCTCTCACCTTGCGTCGCATCCAACGGCGAGCCATCCCCGTAAGTGCAAGTGAACACAAGGCCTGAATAGTTCTCGTATAGCACGTTGATTGGACTCTTGTTGGCCGGTGGGGGGATTGTCGAGCCGAAGAGTGCCGTGGCTGGAGATGTGGAGGGCGTGGGAGGGCGCTGGACTCCTGGTGAAGAGACGATGTTTTCTTTTATATATATTATAAAAAAAAATATTAAAAGTACTTTATTACCGTTACAACCTAAGTGATAATATACAGTTATTTAAATACAAATATAAATAAAAAGATAACCATTGATGACAGGGTATACAATAATAAGCTTAGGACGTGGCAGTAATAGCCCCGTTCAGCATAATACCAGAGTTGAATATTCTACTAGGCCACATACATACATACATGTACTACACATACTTACATACATACATACATAACGTCACGCCTTTTATCCCCGAAGGGGTAGGCAGAGGTGTATTTCTACACCCACTTTTCGCCAGATATACTTTAGTCCCACGTAATAAGGGGCGAGCCTATTGCCGTACCGGGCACATTTCCAGACTTCGTGCTGCTACTGAGAATTTCGTGAAAGAAAAACCCAATAACACTGCCCGACCCAGGAATCGAACCCGGAACCTCCCGATCCCACGCGCACATTTATGCCGCGAGACCAACGAGGCAGTCGTATAGGGTTTGATGTCGAGTTTTCCGTCTCTACGCAAAGATGGTATTTGCATCGTGTTATCCCTTAGTCGCCTCTTACGACACCCACGGGAAGATAGGGGGTGGTGACACTTGTATTCTATGCCGTCAACCACACGGCATACATACATATACTCACGCCTTATTTCTGTATTTTGGTTGTTCACAACACATAGATCTCACATAGACATATAGATTAGGGTTTTGACCAGAATTCTAAACCCTATTCTAGATGATGCCGGCTTTTCTTAACTAAATGACTTCTTGAGAAGAAAGGCCGAAACAAACTCACCGAAACGAAACACAACCTATGATTTCGACTTTTTTAGATCCAATAATTTACTTTTTTACCCTATTTATCTCACCATTGAAATTAAACTACAGTTTACGGATTTTATCGCGATGTATTGGTTTCACTGAGTTATTACATTTGAAACTAATGATCTAGAAACTACATTTTTAATTTATTACTAGCCGACGTTTCGAATTCTTTACAGGATACATGTTCACGGCAGACTGAGGTGATATTTGTCTTTTTCTTGAATATATAAGTTATCTCAAAGTACCCAATTTTGTGTCTACAAAATCGAATGTGAATGTGGGCTCTCATACATTGGACAAACCAAGAGAAGCATAGGCATTCGACTCAAAGAACATATAGCTGACATAAAACATAAACGCTCAACAACGTCTGCTGTGTGTGAACATGTGGAACAAGGACCCAACCACTACCTGCGATTTGATGAACCACAGATACTCGCAAAAGAACACCGTTTTCTTCCAAGGATGATACGAGAGGCTATTGAAATTAAAAAACACCCTAATTTCAATAGGGAAGATGGTTGGAATGTTCCTCCAGCTTGGGACCCTGTCATAAGGCTAATGAAACCCAAGAAGGACAAAGTCACCAGAAGACCTAAGGACACTGTGAGCTCATTCTGCGTAAATAGTAACATCAGTAGTTGTAAAAATGTTCGGGTACTTTGAGATAACTTATACATTCAAGAAAAAGACAAATATCACCTCAGTCTGCCGTGAACATGAATCCTGTAAAGAATTCGAAACGTCGGCTTGTAATAAAAATGTAGTTTCTAGATCATTCGGTTTAAATGTAATGACTAGTGAAACCAATATAACGCGATAAAATCCGTACACTGTAGTTTAATTTCAATGTGTAACATTCGCGTAAACCCAAGAACATACTATTTTTCTCACCATTTGTCAGTGCCGTTGGTCTTTTGCTGTTGCTATTGGCGTCGAAATTATTTTTTTAATAATTAAATTATTTACTTATCTTACTGTTTTTGAAACGGCGGATGCTCCTTTACCCCAAAATCATATTTAGGTAAGGCATAACCCTCCCCGGCGCCATTTATTGGAGGCGGGACACAACCTATGAACCTCATATTTTTTAATCAAATAATTTACTTCTTTTAGTTCTTGAAACGCCACGCATGCTATCGCCCTAAAATCCTACCTCCGCTCCGGCGCCCCCCAAAAAATAGCCCACCCTAGAATCAAACTTTAACTCACCATTGTCAGTGCCGTTGGTTTCTTCGCCGTTGTTATTGGCGACGGGCTCGGGCGGCGGGCTGGCCATCTTCGTTTCCAAGCATTGGAAGTCCGATACTGCAACAAATATAATTAAGACAGGTTAGAAGTACCCTGAACAAAAGAGCATGCATGAGGAATCTGATGGGAGTGAATGAAGCAAGAGAGATATATCATAGAAATTAATTTAGCGGGTCTTAATCGCGTTAACTTTACTTATTTAAGGTATAAATACCTATTTGTTACCGACGTGAGGGTAGGTGCTGAAACCCGCACTTCCACAAGACGTCGCTGAGCTCTCATCAGTCTCTCCGCGACCACGCTCGGTGCAAGACGAGCGAAACGTCGGTAACAAATAGGTATTTATACCTTAAATAAGTTAAGTTAACGCGATTAAGACCCGCTAAATTTATTTCTATGATGTATACAAAACGCGAAAGTTTAAAATCGATTATTACAAGAGAGATATTTCAGGATCGTTGCAAATTTCGTTCGGCGTTCCGTAGTCTCTGCCTACCTCCCCGGGAAACAGGCGTGAGTCTATGTATGTATGTATATAATTACATTATTATCTATATAGACTAGATGAGCCATGCGTTACTCCCACGTTATTAAGTGGTACTGTTCCGCTCCCGGCTCATATCGTGATGTTATGTAGCCTATAGGTTTCCTCAATAAATGGGCTATGCAATACAAAAGTAGTTTCTGACGAGCTTCATTCAGTCAGCAAGAATTTAGTTACCTGCGGTCAGCGGCTTCGCCCGTGAAAAATATCTAGGATGCTATGAATCTATGATGATTTACTAGATGCAGCAATCCAAAAATCTTGGGTTCTAGGTTGTTACTTACCTAGATATTTTGTCGGTTCGCTACTGGTAAAGTCTCGTCTCTCGCGTCTCGTTTGCTATGGCCCACACAAATCATCCCCCTCTACCCGCAACGCATAATTACCTCCACAACAAAATTACTCCCTACATCCTCAAATAGAGTTCTGGATCCTATCATGATGCGCCCTCCCTCAAGGCAGATTCGACTTACTCCTTTGGCTTACTGTGGTTCCAGCACTCCAACTATAAAGTACCCCCACAACGCAATATAACCCCCCCAGCAAAATTACTCCACCCCCCCATAGCTAAATCGCCCTCAAGCAAAACTACTCACCCACTCATAGCAAAAGCCCCCCCACCTTCAAGTAAAATTACTACCCCGCCTCATAGCATAACCCCCCTCTCATCTCTCATAGTAAAAGCCACCCCTAAAGCAAAATTACTCCAACTCAACACAAAATTACCCCCCCCTCCCCCCTTCAAGACAGAAATTACCCCCCAAGGCCAAATCCCCCCTCTCAGGCAAACCCCCTTCCCCTTATGGCAAAAACCCCCGCCCTCCAAAAACTTTTACTTACCTGGGTATTTAGCCGGCTCATCGCTTGTAAAGTCTTGGTTCTGACTGGGCGCTGGTAGTACTCTACCCGCCCTCGCTAGTAGCGCAGCTAGACAAGCGCGCGCCGCGGACGCTCTCGCCTCGCGCTTACTGTGGCCCCAGCCTTCGAAAGTCATGTCTGCTACCTGCAAGACAAAAATATTTGACATCATTCATCATCAAAACTAAATAATAAAAAATATGGTGACATTGAGCCTCAATATCTCCTGAACCAGTAATTTCCCAGGTATGGTGCTGAAGTAAAATTTCAGGATTTCAATTTTCGTTAATGTTTTGTCGAACTGAACATTGCTATGAACATTTTCAATATTTTTCTTATCATCTCTGGGTGGTATATTCAATAAAATATATTAAGTGGGATCATTGTGCACTCTTCCAGTAAATGCGAGTTTAAGATGGTAAAATACAAATAAATGTGGAGGAAGAAAGGTGTGGTGTTCCTTCAACTAGAGGGAGGATCTTCTAAACACGCTCGGTGATCGTGACAGATGGCCTACCAGTCCGAAGGACGTATTTGAGATGTTGTATATATATGGCTGGGAGTGCGAACTCTGCTTGCGCGATTCAGAACTTTGTTTTCCGTCGCATTGTGTCCGATAGATGTCGTCGGATTGTTGTTGAGACTTCGTCGTCGCTCGCTAGATGGCCACAGTTGTATATAGCTACCGCTTAATAAATATAAATAAATACTTACAGTAACAGCGACAGTGAAACTGGGGCAATGCGCGGGCCCTCCTTGCCTTAGCACAGTGTAGTGCACTTTGACTCCCAGCTCGTTCAAAGCAGAAACGGGGGACTTTCCACCAGATTCTACCGCGTCCGCCGCATTCGCTAGCGTCTAGAACAGAGATGATGATGATGAGTGACCACGAGTTTTATTGCCCGCGTACTCGATTGAAAAAAAAATCCTCGAGTCTCTATGCACTCGCTTTGCCGAGTCCACTCGGCGCATCGAGTTGTTTCTGTTGCCGCCATGCCACTAGATAAGCCGTGTTCACATTTATCTGACGGGACCTGTCGTGACACGACAGAGAGCTATCGGTTTCATTCATTTTATATGAGAGCGTGCACATTTATTGCTACGGCCACACTACCGTGATATGCCAATAATTATTGCCATAACTTCAACAACGCCTAGGTGTAACCACGATTTGTGGCCATAATTTTACAATGCCAATCGCACATCAAAGAATATTACCGCAGTAATTAATGCGTTTGTGGCCACACTACCGCGCGTCTCTCCCATGATTCGGTCTATATACCCATACGGGTGGTGGGACCATGAGGTGGTGGAGGGAATGTTTGTCCAGTGTGCAACATGAGGTCGACGACGACGCATGTATCTATCGATATGGAGTGGTCAAATGAAAAAGCGCTCGAATTTTTGGAATTATTCCAATCCGAACCATCTCTTTGGGATACCCGACAGAAAGCCAAAAATTTTAAAGATTAATGTAAAAATAATTGGCACTCATAAAATACCACACAGCTGCAGCTTCAACCTCCATCTTGAAAAATTATATTTTTACCGCCTAATTTATTGATATATCTGGGTAAACTCTAGTGTAACCACACGACTTCCCGCAGTAATTTTAACGGTATTTAAATACTCTAATTATTGCGGTAACAGCCCGGTAGACGGTAAGGTAGTGTGGCCGTAGCATATCTGATGCAATCTGTCGTGACGGCGTCTGTCGTGACGGCATCTGTCGTGTCGCGTCAGGCGATATCCCGGTAAAACTCTTATAATGTGTATTTCATTTCAATTATTACTCCATCCGTGACAATGAGTCAATTAATATAGGTATTAGTTTAAATGTTTCTAAAAGAGATCCAGACTTTTTATTCGAGTGACTCGAAAACTCGAGTACGACTCGAGTGAGATAGTTAAATTACTCGAGTGACTCGAGTCACAAAATCTTATTCGTGTCACATCACTACCTTGTAACCTGGATAAATAATTTTGACTTTGACTTAGAATCTCCAAAATATTATACAGGAATACACATTTCGACCTAACAGAATTAGACAATATGATATCAGACTGTATTAAAAGCAAATACTGCCTTCGTGATTCAACGGATGGCGTTTAAATAAATAAAATAAAACAAAAAGATCTTTATTTCGGATAACATAACATCCATATGCGTTTGCAACTGCTGATCGGGAGGCCCCGGGTTAAATTCCCGGATCGAGCAAAAGTGTTACCGAGTTACCTATTACGTTGAATCTAAAATTCATGAGGCGAAATATTACACCTCTGCCTACCCGTATTTTATCAAGTATATTCAAGTGTGGTTCTATAAAAAAAAGTAATGCCCCTTCTCGTTTGTACCATATTATTATCTAGTACTGGTATTTGTTAAGTGTTTTACCACAGGAATGTTTAGAATATGATAACAGGGTCTGGTAGCTTTGAATGTATTACTCATAGGTACCTACTAACTGCTAAAATATGGTCATAAATTCAAATAATAGTGGGAACGATAAATGTAGTTGTTTTAATCCATGGACAATCTATACACATAAATAAAATTGGAGTGTCTGTTTGTAATATTAAAATAACCGCTTTTTATTAAATGCATATGGATGTATTCACGGTACATATACCGAAATGACATTTTTGTCTGTCTGTTTGTTCCCGCTAATCTCTGGAACGGCTGGACCGATTTTGACGGGACTTTAACTAGCGGATAGCTGATGTACCAAGGAGTAACTTAAACTAACCGGGTACCCGAAGTAGTTCCCTCAGGATGCGGGTGAAACCGCGGGAAACAGCTAGTGGACAATATAATAATGAGTATATTTGACGACCGGTTGGCGAAACTTGTAAGCGACTGCTACGCCGAAGGTCGCGGGTTCGGTTCACGCTCAAATCAAACATTTGTGTGAGTGAATATGGGTGTTTGTGTTGCTCTGGGGGTATCTATGTATAATATTACCCATAGTACAAGTTCTGCTTAGTTTGGAACTAGACTGTTTGACGATCCATTCGGCGTGGCAGCCGACAACATTCCTACCAAAAATATTAAAGTTATAATAATATTCTACCACATTCACACAACACCATCAAGTCGCAAACTAAGCAGAGCTTGTACTATGGGTACTAGATAATGGATACACATACATAATATACATTATTTTTGTAAATACATACATATTATACATAGAAACACCCAGAGCAAGACAAACAGAGAGAATTGAAATTTGTATGGCAAATTTTCAATTCTCTCCCAGCGCATCTTTGGTGGAAACAGTGTGGATTGACGAGAATATGCGAGGCGTGAATTGAAATATTTGTTTGTGTAAAAATGAACCGTATTCCTTCCGACATAGAGTATAAATTAACTTTGCAACGGAAACACGCTTCTCGCGATAGAAATTGCGTGTGTATTGCAAGACGAACTCAAACAGCACTGTACCTATATCTTTATCTAATGAACCCTACGGGCGGCGCGGCGGTCACGCGCGAGCTCGCGATGGCTATTTTTAGTGGAAAAGGGACAGTGCGATTTCCATTCTCTTCTCGCCTAGTCTCGTCTCGCCTAGTCTCGTCTCGCCTAGTCTCGTCTCGCCTAGTCTCGTCTCGCCACTCTGGTGGAAAATCACCTTAACCGAGGGCCCGGCTAGCCATATTCCCCATAGGTTCTTAATCATACATACATACATAGACTCACGCCTGTTTCCCGGAGGGGTAGGCAGAGACTACGTAGCGCCATTTGCAACGATCTTGACATATCTCTCTTGCTTCATTCACTCCCATCAGATTCCTCATGCATGCTCTTCTGTTCAGGGTGCTTCTAACCTGTCCTGTTTTTAGGATGTCTCCAATCTGGTCAGAGAACGTCCGCCTAGGTCTTCCCCTTCGTCCTGTCCCTTCCACACTTGCCTTATATATCTGCTTGGTCAGTCTTTCTTTCGTCATCCATCCTCTCCACGTGCCCAAACCACCTTAGCATACCTTTCTCGATGCTTGTCACTACATCTTCTTTTACCCCACAACACTCTCTTATCACACAATTCTTTACTATGTCAGTCAAAGGTTCTTAATCGCGTAAAATTAACTTATTTAAGGTATAAATACCTACTTATTTTATTAGGAGAGACTGACAAAAAAGTGAGTCTCCGCGACCACTATCAGTGCAAGACGATCGAAACGTCGGAAACAAATAGGTATTGGTTTACAATTTAAATAAGTTAATTTTACGCGATTAAGACCCGCTAAATTATTTTGTATGATGTATACAAATCGCGAAAGTTGAAAATTGATTACCTGTAGGTTCCATTTGAATCCGGCACCGACTCGTATCGAAGGCGCCGATCGCTTTGCCGGAGGCTCTCCATCTGATAACAAACGTACCAATTTAAATATGTATGTATATGTATAAAAAATCTCTAACGTTACCGACTGACAGACAAGGCACATGTCTTTTACATTTTCCTACGGGAGACATACCACGTACAATCAAACAACTTCCCGCTAGACCACCATAAGGGCGAGAATCGCTCAGCAAGACATCGTCGCTTCCAGTGCTACTTTACACGCACATTGACACTCGTATACAAAACCAGTTTCTAGTGTGCCTCGACTCTATGAGCGAGCCAAGGGATATTTTTTCAAACTTGTCCAGCGCCGACTTGATTGATTGTACCTTAGTTTTGAGTAACCGATATGTCGGCACTGTTGCAAGCGCAATGGTTTACCTATATCCGGTAGGAAAACTTCAAAATAATATAAAAAATTGGGCAAGTGCGAGTCGGACTCGCGCACAAAGGGTTCCGTACCATCATCTATAAAAGAAAATCACGTTCGTTGTATGTATACTTAAATACTTTATAAGTTTCTACCTGTTTATTAAGATCGAGTAACAAATTGCTTAAAAATTACGTTTGTTGTATGGGAGCCCCCCTTTATTATTTACTTTTTTAAAATTTAATGATTTATTTTGAAAGGTAATAAACAACTACATATTCTGTAAAAATTTAAAGCGTCTACCTGTAACAGTTAGTAATTTTGAGCAAAAAATACGAAAAAAAACACGTTTTTTGTATGGGACCCCCCCTTAATTTTTTATTTTTAGTATTTGTTGTTATAGCGGCAACCGAAATACATAATTTGTGAAAATTTCAGCTTTCTAGCTATCATGGTTTATGAGATACAGCCTGGTGACAGACAGACGGACAGACAGACAGACAGCGGAGGCTTAGTAATAGGGTTCCGTTTTTTACCTTTTAGGTACGGAACCCTAAAAACTTCAAACAACGCACAGACTATTGGTCGCAAGAAGCTGAAACGTGGCACGTATGTTCCTTGGGGACCGTAGGGGTGCACTAAGAAGGGATTTACCGAAATACCCGCGGGATCGGGCAGAAAATGTTCATTTAAAATGAGCGGCGTAGCTGCGAGCATCCTCTAGCCTTTAATACAACATATGTCAAGTCAAATTTATTAATTCGTTCATAGATATTGCAACAGAAAAAGCATGAAAGCAGAATTAACTCAGTTGAGATGCGATCATGCGGGTGCATAGGGTTCCCACCAAGAACTTAGGGTCCCAAGCCAACCTCACCTGCAAGTGGTGCACCTGCCGATCAACGGACGAGGCTCTGGCAAACAAAATATCCCGATAAGCGGCAATAGGCTCGCCACCTATTACGTGGGATCAAAACACTGGCGAAAAGTGGGCGTTTAATATGCCTCTGCCTACCCCTTCGGGGGAACGGGCGTGAGTCTGTGTATGTGTGTGTATGTGTAGATGCGATCACTGCGTAGTATGTGTGGTGTGAGACTGATTGATAGAATTCCGAATGCAGTAATACGAGAGCGATGTGGCCTGAAAGAAGATGTTGTGACGAGAATTGAGAAAGGAATGCTGAGATGGTTTGGACACGTGGAGCGAATGAGTGAAGACAGAATGACTCACCAAATATGTAAGGCATACGTGTATGGGCAAGCCGGTCGCGGCCGACCTCGTAGGACATTCATCGACCAAATTGGTGACGTTCTGAAAATCAGAAAGGTCTGAAGCACCCGGAACCGGCGAGCATGTATGAAAGGAGTAATGAATGTAGAGGAAGCGCGTGAGGTTTGTAAGGATAGAAGCAAGTGGCGTTCTGTTGTCTCTGCCTACCTACCCCGACGGGATAAAGGCGTGAGTATATGTATGTATGTAGATATTACGAAAAAGACTTTAAAATAAAGTCGAAAGTATTAGAGCTTTCCTCCCCATTTAATAACAAACATACTAACATACAATAAACAATAGTCCTACACCTGCTGCGGCTAACCCATGACTTTACTCAATAGTGCATTTATGGAGGCGCCTCAGTAGGTGTCCCATATGATCATTGCGACCAGGCTTGCTAAACGGTGAAGGAAAACATCGTGAGGAAACCTGCATGTCTGAGAGTTCTCCATAATGTTCTCGAAATACATGTGAAGTCTGTCACGCACTTGGCTAGCGTGGTGGACTATGGCCTTACCTTTCTCATAATGGGAAGTGGCCCGTGCGCAGCAGTGGGACAGTATAAAGGGCTGATGATGGTGATGAATCAGTCACCACACGCATTTTGTCACAAAACGTATCAAAATTGCTAAACATAATGACACTACAACTATAAATGGGGGGAACGAGGCTTCCTAGATTGTATTATTAGTATATGTTTGTGTTTACCCGACTACGGCGATACCAAAAGGAAAGGTAATGTTTAAGGCAGTCTATGTATATTCGTATGTTCGACCGTAGCGCCTAAACTACTGAACCGATTTTAATGAATAGAGTGTCAATAGATTCGTAATAATGGCCTGGGTGACATAGGCTTTAAAAATAAAATTATTATCTAATAGCCGTGTGGTTGACGGCATAGAATACAAGTGTCACCACCCCCTATCTTCCCGTGGGTGTCGTAAGCGGCGACTAAGGGATAACACGATGCAAATACCATCTTTGCGTAGAGACGGAAAACTCGACATCAAACCCTATACGACTGCCTCGTTGGTCTCGCGGCATAAATGTGCGCGTGGGATCGGGAGGTCCCGGGTTCGATTCCTGGGTCGGGCAGTGTTATTGGGTTTTTCTGTCACGAAATTCTCAGCAGCAGTACGGAGTCTGGAAATGTGCCCGGTACGGCAATAGGCTCGCCCCTTTTTACGTGGGACTAAAGTATATCTGGCGAAAAGTGGGTGTAGACATACACCTCTGCCTACCCCTTCGGGGATAAAAGGCGTAGGTATCGATATGTATGTATGTATGTAACCATTAGTGCTTGGTGTGAAAAGAAAGGTATTAATATTCTACCACATTCACACAACACCATCTAGTCCCAAACTAAGCCGAGCTTGTACTATGGGTACTAGATAATGGATAAACATACATATATACTTTTTTTTTTGTAAATACATACATATTATACATAGAAACACCCAGACCAAGACAAACATCCATGTTCACGCACACAAATGTTTGACTTGAGCGGGAATCGAACCCGCGACCTTCGGCGTGGCAGTCGCTTACACTCCCGCTGCGCCAACCGGTCGTATTGGTGAGTACATTACAAATATTACATTGTTTGAGTCAAAATATAAGTTTAAAACGTGACCAAAGGTTCTCAAATTTTAGCATGGTTTTCTTTTAAAACGTGTTTTATAGTTATGAACCCGACAAAGTCAAAAAATACCGAACCGAGTTTTGTATTTGTACCGTTTTCACCAATATAAAGTGTGATGTGATGTGATCTTGTGTCTCAAGATGGCATAACGCTGAGTTGGGATCCGATTCTGTTTATGTTAAGTTACTTTTTAAATTTTTATCTCTCTTTCTGTTGCATGTATGTTACATAAACGGAATAAATGAGTCTTGCGTCTTTCTTCTTCTTCTTCTGATTCCTGGAGAAGATTAAGTCACAGTTTAAGGTATTTATTTAACGCGGATATTTTAAAATTGGATTCCGTTACATCATCATCATCATCAGCCGCATACTGTCCTACTGCTGGGCACAGGCCTCTTCTCACTATGAGAAGGGTAAGGCCATAGTCCACCACGCTGTCCAAATGACAGACTTCACATGTCTTTCGAGAACATTATGTAGAACTCTCAGACATGCAGGTTTTCTCACAATGTTTTCCTTCACCGTTACATAGATTAAGTAATTTTTTGCGTGACTGATACATCTAAACCTTCCTCAGGAATCAAACTATCTATTGGTGAAAATCTTACTAAAATCAGTTCAGTAGTTTCGAGTTTATCGCGTCTTAGACATGACGAAAAGGGACTTCATTTTATAACAAGTATAGTGAAATATAATATCTTCTTGGGTTTAGGCGAATGTTACACATGGAATTAAACTAAAAAAATATAGTGAATAAAAAATATAATTTCTAGATCATCATCATCAGCCTTAACAGTCCACTGCTGGACTAGGCCTCTCCTTTGAAAGGAAGAATAGGCCTACTATACCACGCTGGCCAAACGGGTTGGTATAGGGTTTGCATCAAGTTTGCCTTCTCTTACAGTGCTGTTCTCTGCATAATATGCTCCCTCTGTCGGCTCTTACGACACCCGTGGGATGATAATATGAGGTGGTGACTGGAGGTTCTAGATCATTCGGTTTAAATGTAATAACTCAGCGAAACCAATATAACGAGATAAAATCCGTTAACTGTAGTTTAATTCCAAGTATAGTGAAAGAATATGTATCCGCTGCCCGCAATCCCAACAAGGTATTCTCACATTACAGGAGGCCTATGTCCAGCAGTGGACGTCTATCGGCTGATATGATGATGATGTAAAATGCAACAAAATTCTTTATGATTTAGATATCACTTTGTTACGCCTGAAGAAGGCACTAAGTCTAATTTCAACATCAATGTATACCACCTAATGTATTTGTACACTTAGTTTGCAATAAAGATTTGATTTGATAGTTAAAGAACGTGTTAGAATATAAGAATACGTACCATCGTTCAATTGTAAAACCATATTAACAATATCACAATATCGGACACTAAAATAATAGCAAACTTTCAGTATTTCACACTAAATATAATATAGGTTTTTTATTATAAAATACTTTTTATGAAGACTACGAGATATTGAACACAATGACTTATACTTGTGATAATGTGTTACAATGAAGGTAGAAGAAAAATATTTTGCATATATGGCGTATGTTTTTTTTTTATTTTAGCCTACCTACTAGCTTTATAAAAGTGTATAACTAGGTATATTAATTTACGATATAAATTATATACTTATATTAATTTTTATAAACTTATTTATGTATCAAAAGCGTATTTTTAGATATCCTAATTTACGAATCAAAGGCGTAAAAAAGCGGCAAAAGCCCAGTGGTGTACGTAACGGACTGCAAAGACGATGGTCTCGGGTTCGATCCCCAGGTACCCCGGGCACACACCTCTGACTTTTCGATGTTATGTGTGTATTAAAAATATTAATTATCGCTCGCTGCGGCCGGTAGATGGCAATAGGCTCGCTCCTTATTACATTGGGACCGAAACATAACTGGCGAAGTGTGGGTGTGTAATACACTTGTGCCTACCCCTTGGGGATAAAGGCGTGAAGGTATGTTATGTAATTTACGTTATGGCCATATATTATACACTAGGTATAGGTAAATTCACGAAAGATGACCACTGCGCAGAATTCATTTTTTAGGTCCCCGTGTTTGTGCGGGGTGAGGCGCGGGTGGAATGCCAATGGCGTGGCTCCGTTCTTGACGCATTCCCTAAATGCGTCAAGAATGGAGCAACGCCATTGGTGCACGAATGTACATATATATGCTCGAAGGCCGCCATTTGGGGTCAACTTTCGTGAATTTACCTATATTAGGTATCACTACATAGTATAAAACAAAGTCTGTCTGTCTGTCCCACAGATTTTAATGCGGTTTTTTTAATAGATAGAATGATTCAAGAGGAAGCTTTATGTCTAATTGACGCAGGCGAAGCCGCTGGCGACGTCTAGTATAGAGATAATGGCTAAAGGATGCCCGCAGCTCCGAACGCACAATTTATATTAAAGAACGTAGACCCCCGACATGAGCTAACGATCCTTGTACTGACATAACAACCGGCACCGACGCCTTAAGCTATAGCGCTCTGATGTTTCCACACGCGGTCACCCATCCTATCAGTGACCTGCGCAAACTTCGCTTAACCGATTCATTGCCTATTAGTATTTTTACTAACACTTACGCCAGGCCCCATACGTTTGGTCTATGACGCGCCAAGGCTATCCCTGAATGGTAAAATAAATATTAAAAATAATGGCCAGTCTGATAAGAGAGTGTTGTGGGGTAAAAGAAGATGTAGTGACAAGCATCGAGAATGGTATGCTAAGGTGGTTTGGGCACGTGGAGAGGATGGATGACGAAAGACTGACCAAGCAGATATACAAGGCAAGTGTGATTGGGACAGGACGAAGGGGAAGACCTAGGCGGACGTTCTCTGACCAGATTGGAGACATCCTAAAAACAGGACAGGTTAGAAGTACCCTGAACAGAAGAGCATGCATGAGGAATCTGAAGAGAGTGAATGAAGCAAGAGAGATATGTCAGGATCGTTGTAAATGGCGTTTCGTAGTCTCTGCCTACCCCTCCGGGAAACAGGCGTGAGTCTATGTATGTATGTACGAAATGTTCAATGTAGGATTAAATAGTAGTTTTCTTTATCTCATAATTTTTAACTTGTTTTTAATAATCATCAGCCTTTTA
This sequence comes from Euclidia mi, assembly GCA_944739405.2. Taxonomy (NCBI): domain Eukaryota; kingdom Metazoa; phylum Arthropoda; class Insecta; order Lepidoptera; family Erebidae; genus Euclidia; species Euclidia mi. Next base: position 2,984,499 of record OX123209.2, read on the forward strand.
TCAGTCCACTACTGGACTAGGCCTCTCCTTTGAAAGGAGGAATTGGCCTACTATACCACGCTGGCCAAGCGGGTTGGTATAGGGTTTGTATCAAGTTTTCCTTCTCTTACAGTGCTGTTCTCTGCATAATAATAATATGCTCCCTCTGTCGGCTTTTACGACACCCATGGGATGATATGGGGTGGTGACATTCCGTATTCTAAATCCGTCACCACACGGACAAACTTGTTTTTAGTTAATTTAAAAATGACGCACCTCGCGCGTCATGGGCCACCCTAGATGTTTACTTATGACGCGCCAGAGGCGTCATTGGCCATGAACTGGTTAACTTTGCCGTTAATAGGAAATTTGATAGTGTGTCTATCAAAAGAGATTTGAAGTCCAATTTTAGTTGTGTAATTTTAAGGGTTGAGCCACACCTATCAGCACCGCATCGCACTTTCCTATGCTTCTATCCTTTTCTGTCACTTAGGACCGTCATTTACTAGAGCGAGAAAGAGAGAGAGGGAACGCTTCAGCATGCCGCGGAATCTAAAAGGCGATCGTGTTCCCTCTCTCTTTCTCGCTCTAGTAAATGACGGTCCTAAGTGTACAAATTGTTGCTCAGCTGAAGGGTCCAGCTGAAAATCAGTGTTGTACCTAATAGGCAAAGCGTCTACTGAGCTGTATCCTTGTCATGCATATATTTTCTGTATTTTTATTTATTTAATTTAAGTCTCACGCCTGTATCCCCGAAGGGGTAGGCAGAGGTGTAATATTACACCCACATTTCGCCATGAATTTTTAGGTCCCACGTAAAAGGGGGCGAGCCTATTGCCGTTACCGGGCACACCACCAGATTTCGGGCTTCTACTGAGTATTCAGAAAAACCCAGTAACACTTTTGCCCGAACCCGGGAATCGAACCCGAGACCTCCCAATCCCACGCGCATATTTACGCCGCAAGACCAACGAGGCAGTCTTATTATTTTTATTTAATTGTATAAATTGTTGTTTACGTGTCCATATGTTGTGTGGTATAAATAAATTGTTTAAATGGTCTATACGAAAAGCAAGTCAACGCTATGAGCGCCACATATTATGATAATTACAATGACTATTGTTAAAATTATCATTGCAATAATAGGCGTCTTGTTATAAATACTTAGGTTTCCTTGTACTTTAATCAGTCAAGGAAATATAAGTACAAAGCTGTACTGTTTAACAGTATTAAATACGATTGTTACTTTGTAACGTTCTAACTATTGAATAGTTGAACGAATTCTGATGAAATTTGGCTATTAGATGCGTTCGGCACAGTGGCGAAGGCGAACGGCAAACGGCGAGACGAAAAGTTTTAACAAAATTCGTTCAGTAGCTTTATATGTAATAGGCAGCAAATGATCAGACGGATCGCCTGATGGTAAGCATTTACCGTCGCCCATGGACACAAGCAACACCACAGGAGTCACAAGTTCATACCCGTCCTTTTGGATGAGGCAGAAGGAATAGTGGATGGGGGGCACTCTCAGTCACCGAACGCAACACAACAGTATAGAAAGTGTTAGTGTACGTCGATTTTCTGTGAGAGGGTAGTACTTCCCCGGTCGAGCCGGCACATTCATGCTGACAACAGCAACGCTCTGCTACCATACAAATATAATAGTAATAAGATTAGTACCGGACGTCACAGCAGGGGTAGGCCTCCCGTAAGGTGGACCGACGATCTGGTTAAGATCGCGGGAAGTGGTTACATGCGGGTGGCTCAAGATAATAATATAATAATATTAATCAGAATCATCTAGTAATTAACTTTATTTTCTGACGTTCATAAGCGTCACTTTGTAGCCTAAATGACTTTGACTTTGAATAATATTCTACCACATTCACACAACATCATCTAGTCCCAAACTAAGCAGTGCTTTTACTTTGGGTAAACATTCATAAATACAATTTTTGATTGTAAATACATAGGTACATATTATACATAGAAAAACCCAGAGCAAGACAAACATCCATATTCATGCACACAAATATTTGACTTGAGCGGGAATCGAACCCGCAACCTCCGACGTCGCTTACACTCCCGCTACGCCAACCGGTCGTCATTGCTTACTTTGCTACGAGTATGGCATTTTCAGTAGCGTCCATAAGTTCCTGTAGCGTGCAGGTATTAGGACACGCAGGACAAGATAGTAAGTGTCCTATTGTTTATGGAACGGCACCACACTTGCACTCCAAATTCTTATTATCTATAGGTAAATCCCCACCTAAGCAAGTTTTCTTTGCTTCGGCCATCTTGTCCTAAGTCTATTCAAAGACTTCCAGTTCAGCCAAGGCAGCCCATATCTATCAAACCCTGAACCAGAGTGGTATAGTAGACCAAATCCTCGTTTTCACTCACAATGGTATTTTGAGGCAAATTTTGCTAGGCAGTAGTGGACTTTTTTTAGGTGAAATACATACATACATATACGGGAAAAGTGTGGTCTAAAAAAAGATGTAGTGACAAATATTGAAAAAGGAATGTTGCGTTGGTTTGGACATTTGGAACCGATGGATGAAAGAAGAAATAAGAAAGGAGTGTATCATGCGAGAATTAATGGAAATGTCGGTAGGGGCCGCCCAAATAGGTGACGTACTGAAAAAGGGCCAAATTAAAAGCACCCATAAAAGAGGTATGTTTGAAGTTCAAACAGTTATGAACATGGTCGCGAGTTGCCTACATTATTAGACGTAAGTGGATGCTCCTGTTACACAATATTCACACTGGAAGGCTACTACAGCACTTAAATTGGTAACTGCATTAGGTATTTAAGTATTATGTTTGTTCCTAATTACTATTTACAAGTAATTAATTACAATGTGAAACAGTTGCAGCGCCTTACAAAAACAAAATATGTAACATAACACTGGCGATTAAAAAGAGTGGCCACGAGTTTTATTGCCCGTTCTTTCTCGTGGTTCTACCAATTGCTTTGCAAATGGGCAGTAAATGTAAATGTAGAAGCTTTAAGTAATGTACATTAAAATTTGACGTTCATAAGCGTCACCTTGTGACCTAGATGAAAAAATGATTTTTGACTTTGACTTTGATACCTCTTTTGCTTTCATCGCCACATGCTTCGGTTCAAACTTTGAACCGAAGCATGTGGCGTTCCATAGTGTGTGTGCCAGTGCCTACCCCAATGGAAGACAGGCGTGACGATTTAGATAGATAGATAGAGACATACATACATAGACTCACGTCTATTTCCCGAAGGGGTAGGCAGAGACTACGGAACGCCATTTGCAACGAGGCATAATTATCTCTCTTGCTTCATTCAGTCCTATCAAACTCCTCATGCATGTTTAGGGTACTTCTGGCCTGTCCCCTTTTTAGGATGTACCAAATCTGGTCAGAGAACATTCGCCTAGGTCTTCCGTCTTCCCCTTCATCTTATAAAGAATAATAAGATAATCTATATATATAAAAGCCTTGCGTTACTGACTGACTGACAGACACGCTACAGCCGAAACTATTGGGCGCAGGAAGCTGAAATTTGGCATATATGTTCCTTGCGGACCGTAGGGGTGCACTAAGAAGGGATTTCCCGAAATTCCCACGGGATCAGCCAAAAAGGGTAAATTAAAAAAAAAATGCAGGCGTAGCTGCTGGCGTCCTCTAGTAAGATTATAATTATGTACTTACATTCGTATCGTTGTCTTTTCTTTTTGGTAATTTTGTATTTCGGTGTCATATTTTCTGGCGAAGATTTGTCATCACCATCTGCGGGGCCCTGTAACAAAATTAATTTATTTATAGCGTCTCGCCTGTATCCCCGAAGGGGTAGGCTACATTGGCTATTGATGATTGTCTACCACTACAAGGTATTATTTTTTTCATGTGTGTTTTGGACATGACCAAACGATTTATGTCCAAAGACAAGAACCGGGACCGACAGCTTTACGTGCCCTCCAAAGCACGGTACGAAAGGCCTTTGTAGCAACGAATTTATTTCTATAGCTGTATAGCATGATTTTCTAATATTAATACAAACATTTCTATATTAATGTTTATGAGTTTACTTTGCTATTCAATATGGTGCTTTGTAATAAATAGTTAGCTACTATAATGGATATTTAATGTAAATACCTAATGGAATAAAATAGTGAGGCGGCGATAGGTCAGTGGAGATACCAACAGACTGCCATGCAGAGAGTATCGGGTTCCAATCCACGGCGCGCACCACTGACTTTTCGAAGTTATATATTCATAGACTTACGCCTGTTTCCCGGAGGGGTAGGCAGAGACTACGGAACGCCATTTGCAACGATCCTGACATATCTCTCTTGCTTTAATCACTCCCATCAAATTCCTCATGCATGCTCTTCTGTTAAGAGTACTTCTAACCTTTCCTGTTTTAAGGATGTTCCAATCTGGTCAGAGAACGTCCACCTAGGTCTTCCCCTTCGTCCTGTCCCATTCACACTTGCCTTATACAGGATGATTTGTAATTGCTCGTATTCCCTTCAGGAGGTGATTCTAGGGCCAAAATGGAGTATTTTTACCCTCTACATATGGGGGTCCAAAATGCACCATTTTGGAATAAAACGGTTTTTAAGTTTTTTTGAGAAAATTCCAAATTTTTGTTATAAACATCTTGTAAAAAAATATTTTGACTATTCTTGGTGGCAAATTGGGTCTTATTTAATGGACAATTAAATGGCCCATCTTTTAAATTAAAATAAACCTCCTAGCTCAACGTGGAATTTGAAAATAGAGCCAATAAACACGCAAAAAATGTTCGAATAAAATAAAATGACGCCACAAAAATTCAATTATTTGAAAAAAATAATATGTGGCATGTTATGTAAAGTATTGGAATAAGTTCCTGGTATTACCTGCTATCCAAAAAGGTATAATAGTCTTAGTCAATTGGTGCAAATTTCGAGTAATAGCCACTTTTGTTCAAAAAAAGTGCTTCTGGATGACTCACTCGCCAGAACATTTTTTCCTGTATTTATTGATGTATGTACCACCGAAGGGAATACGAGCAATTACAAATCAACCTGTATATCTGCTTGGTCAGTCTTTCGTCATCCATCCTCTCCACGGCTGAAGCAAGTCAGTCGAAACGATGGCAAAAACCGAGGTATTTATGCCTTAAATATATATTTTTTTAAGGCATAAATACCTCGATTTATCTAGCGAGTAAGACCTGCTATATAACCTTGTATAATGCATCCTCTCCATGTGCCCGAACCATCTTAGCACACTTTTCGAAGTTATGTGCGAATCAAATTGTTAATTATCGCTTATCCCGTGCCTCGGAGAGCACGTTGAGCTGTCGGTCCCGGCTGTCATGAAGATCTCTGACAGTCGTTACGAGGAGTCAGTACCCTCAAATAAACCGTCTGGTCTAAACCATGGAATATCGCTATCCCTTCGGGTTGCGGAGGTCAGACAGCAGTCACTCTGTAGAAAGGCTGATATTCTGTCAAATCTGGTTAGACTAGTAAGCGGTACCTGGGCTCCAAAGATCTTGGATGCAACTGGGATAACGCTAGGGCGATAATGATGATGACCTAATGGAATAAAATAAAGTAGATTAAAAACAATATATTTTTTTTATAGACTCACGCCTGTATCCCCGAAGGGGTAGGCAGAGGTGTAATATTACACCCACATTTTGCCATGAATTTTTTACACACACATCACCAGACTCCGTGCTGCTACTAAGAATCCGTAAAAACTCTAGTAAGTAACACTTTTGCCCGACCCGAGAATCGAACCCAGGACCTCCGATTACCAAACGCATACTTTATCCACTGGACCACGAATGCAGTAGATTCAACACAACATAACATGTATTTTTTAGAAGTAGCTAGAAAAATCTGGTAGCATCTAGAATAGCGTTTGCATCAGTGGTACCTCGGTTGCATCCTAGACTTGCATCTTGGAGCCCGAGGTTCTTGCACTGGTCCAGCTTATCCCAAATAATAGGCTGCAAGCCGGTATCGAGCCACTATAATGAAATACCGGCCCGGGGCACCGCTCCTAATCCTTGTCATCATCATCATGTCAGCCTAGAGACGTCCACTGCTGGACATAGGCCTCCCCCAAGGTTCTCCACACAGACCGATATTGAGTCAACCGCATCCAATCGCTTCGCACAATATTAACCAGATCTTTGGTCCACCACGGTTATAGGAACCACCCCTGTGGGGTGGTTCACTCCAAAACCCTCCTGCCCCAACGGCCATCAGTTCTTTGAAGTATGTGCCCTGCCCATTGCCACTTAAGCCTGTCTAATCCTTGTAAAGTAATTTAATATGACGTTAAAAATATTTTGTTGAGTCACAATGGAGAAACTTTAAATTACCGGGCAAGCGCATAATCAAGTTTGGGAATCCCTGCACTTGTCTTAACAGTGCAGACTAAATATAACCTCTTACACAGAGCGACTGCCATCTGTCCTCCACAACACCCATACAACTTACTATAACTACTTAATTAAATAAATAATATCACTTACCCAAGAGTCAAATGAATCTGTAACAAGAAATTAGACTTTAATATACAAATACATCTTATCTATACTAATAAATAAAGCTGAAGAGTTTGTTTGTTTGTTTGGTAGAACGCACTAATCTCAGGAACAACTGCTCCGATTTGAAAAATTCTTTCAGTGTTAGATAGCTCATTTATTGAGGAAGGCTATAGGCTATGTAACGTCACGCTTTGAGTGACGGGAGCAGAGCAGTAGCCTTAAATAACGCGGGTGTACTCGCGGGCATCCTCTAATCTTTAATATACAAAATTCTTGCATTACTGACTGACTGACAGACAATATACAACTGAAACTATTATGAGCAAGAAGCTGAAATTTGTCATGTATGTTCTTTGGGGAGCGTAGGGGACTACTATGAGAGGATTATTGCAAATTTTTCCTCTTAGAGGGTAAAATGATCCCTGCATGGTGGTAAAATGATCCCTGCAATAGTTGATTGTATAAACTAACATAATATACCTACTTAATATTATAAAGCTGAAGAGTTTGATTGTCTGGTTGAACACGCTAATCTCAGGAACTACTGGCTCAATTAGAAAATTAGTATTTATTATTATTCTTGCAGTGTTAGATAGCCCATTTATCGAGGAAGGCAATAGGGTATATAACATCACTCTATGAGCCACAGGAGTGGAGCAGTGGTCCTAAAAAGGCGGGTGTAACTGCAGGCTCATCTAGTTATATGTAGGTATTTAAAAGTACTGTACAATACACTTGTATTGATAAACACTTCATTTTGAACAACTTGTGCATCATTTTGTTGGCAGTTGAATAAATTAGTAATTAAAATGTAAAGTATGTTATATCTATTGTCTATTGTTGACAACAAAGTTATTCCTTTAATGATAGGTGACTGAATTGAAACTAACACTTATAAAATAATCTACCAAAATATTATCTAGCAGTCATTTCCGACAATTAAGTTTAAATTTACAATAGACTTAGCTAAAATAATTAAAAATAACTTACTCTGATTATGTTTAGGAACATTGCCCATAGGACCTGTGCATTGAAACACTTAAAAAACAAAACTGGCATGAAGTTGATACTATGGTTCATGTCTAGAAGTTATTTAAATTGGCTTACAGCAAAACCATTGAGCTTGCATTTATAAAACATGAATTGTAGAAAAGAGGTTAATATTATTGAAATTTATAGCCAATAATTGAAAATAAAATTGTGAAGTAGAATTTAATGTTGAATATTTATATGACTAAATCATGAACTTTTAAGTTAAACATTTCTGCGCGTGAACATGGATGTTTGTCTTGGTCTGGGTGTTTCTAAGTTTGTATAATATGTATGTAATTCTAATTACAAATGTATCAATTATCTAGTACCCATCGTACATGCTCTGCTTAGTTTGGGACTAGATGTAGTGTGTATGTGGTAAGTTATTATTATATTTACTTGTCGCAAATTACTCAGTACAGTTATTTTCGTATACCATGAGAAATATGATCAGTAAGTTTTACACAATATACCTATTCTCGCGCTAAATGTTTAACAGATGTTTGTTATGAATATTTTGAAAGATATCATGGTGTAGCCACGCGAGATAGTCGGCAAAATTATTTAAGTACATGGTAAAAGCCATCGTATAGAACATCGTAAGTAATTGAATGTACAGTTTCTATCAAAGAATTAACTAAATTACAAACAATCGCTATGTGAAGAGGTTATGTCCTAAAACAGATACAAACTTAAGACACTTAGGTTTTATTTACTTTTTCCTTTAACGTTATAAATTAAAGGCACTTACCGTCTGGAGTCCAATCCATCACGTATCTATAAAATTACAATTAAACACTTAACTTCACAATTTTAATGTCAAAACTTGTCACAAACTATTTCTTATCGCCTTTTCAAAGTATTTTAATTTAACACGACACAACACTCATACAGTAATATAAAAAATATGTATTTTAGATTTGTTAGAATTCCAAAATATCTTTCCGCCAAATCCACAACAATCGATTATTTTTTTAAACATGCTAGGGCGAAATTTCGCTCTTGTCTAGTGATGTAACATACAAACGATAACGCATAACGATACAAAATAATTATCTTGGTAGATACAAATCGAGTAAAATACTACAGTATTATATGAAATTCTTAATGTTTGATTATCGTGACAAATGGTAGTTCGTGTTTCAATCTGATAATCTATATAACTGCAGAGATGCATCAAAATCTGTTCAGTAGCTTTTGGGTAAATGAATAACAGGCATTATTATCTGTCAATCCATCATAATATCATCATCTATAAAAATAGTAGAAGGTACGATTATTATTCAGAACGTAGGTACTTGTATGATAAAACAATTGTTTTTGGGCTATATCACTATAGTTGGTGCCACGAGAAGATAGACTTTTTGTAAACAAACATTCAGGGCTTCACAACCTTTTTTGAAACAGTTGTGTTTTAGATTTTATACTTTTTGAACAGTCTTTTTTTTTCAATGCCTAATATATTTTTAAATTTATATTGTTAAATTTTACTGAAATAAAAATATTTGATTTTGTGTTCGAATGGTCTAATGTTCATAAATTTGCCGATTATTTTGTCGTTTTACACGTAATTTATTCTGTAAATTAAGAATAAATAGAGTGTCCGTGTGGTGACGGATTAAGAATACGAATTGACACCACCCCATATCATCCCATGGGTGTCGTAAGAGCCGACAGAGGGAGTATATCATGCAGAGAACAGCACTGTAAGAGAAGGAAAACTTGATACAAACCCTATACCAACCCACTTGGCCAGCGTGGTATAGTAGGCCAATTCCTCCTTTCAAAGGAGAGGCCTAGTCCAGCAGTGGAGTATTAAAGGCTGATGATGTAGAGTACCATGTATGTTAATGATAGAGTACATACATGGTACTCTATTATTGACACGATTTTTTTGTAAATCATAGACAATAAATCATTTGCTCAAAGTAGCATACCTATTCTAAAATATTAAATTATTGACCAACAATGAATAATATTACAGATAACTAGCTAGTACATTGCATAAAAATTTCTAGGCATGGAGATTTTACGTTGTCTGTGAATGAAATTGTCAGAATGAATTTAAACAAAATCCGTAAAAATTACGGTAGTCTGAAAACGCAATTTCTTTTTTAGGTATAAATAATTTTCTGCCATCTGCACCCGCTTTTTCGGCATGCCGGCAGCGGGAAGAGCGTTGCGATCCTATAAACTTGTATTTATTTTTACATTTACCCCTTCTTGATAACTAAAAATAAATTTTGTCCTCTGATAAATGCATTTTAAGTCCAATAATGTAACATTTCAATGAACTAACGCCAAATGTTGACATTCTAGGCGTCAGTACCTCAAAACGTTAAAAGATCCTGTTGACAGCGCATAATATCGATAAAAACCTGATCCATTGACATATTAGTTGACAATGACACGTATCTATGTACCGTTGCGCTCATTGGATTTGACATTATTTGTTTTGACAGAACTATCGCTAAGTCACTTAGTAGAAATTCTTTGTTTACAAAAAGTCTATGTTCTCGTGGCACGGACTATAGGTGTAATACTTTAATAGGTTATCCGCAATACAACCTGCAACAGACTTAGAAAATATATACGTAGAAGTTCTCATTTTTATAAACTTTTAAAATAGGTTTAATTCATTACACCGTGGCTAAATAGTAGGTACATGTCGTCATTATTGTTGGTGCATAGCCTGTGATAAAGAATCAAGTACACAGGTTATGAAAAAAATCTTAAATGTTTTGACTTCCTTGTCTCAGCTAACTGACTTCCTGTCAATCTAAGCCAAAATACAGCGTTATTAATTATTTAGTTAAATATTATCAGGCTATAATTATGTAGCTGTCTCTCAAATTATCAATTGTTGTCATTTGTTGTAATGTCGTGGAACACTATACCTACCTGGTTTTGGTGCACAGACTGTATAGTGCTAGAGCGTCGTAGTTTTAACGATATCAATAAGTAATTATTTTCTAAGTAAGGCAGCGATAGCCGAGTGGATATACCAACAGACTGCCATGCAGAGGGTATCGGGTTCGAATCCACGGCACGCACCAATGACTTTTCGGAGTTATGTGCGTATTGAATTGTTAATTATCGCTTGTCCCGTGCCTCGGAGAGCACGTTAAGCCGTCGGTCCCGGTTGTCATGAAGATCTTTGACAGTCGTTACAGGGCGTCAGTACCTTCTAAATAAACTGACACTAGTCTAAACCATGGAATATTGCTATCCCTTCGGGTTGCGGAGGTCAGACAGGCAGTCGCTCCGTGGAAAAGCTAATATTCAGCCAAATCCGGTTAGACTAGAAAGCGGACCCCAGATTAAAAACTGGGATAACGCTAAGAGGATGATGAATAAGTAATTATTTTCTAATATTGTTAAATTAATTTATACTCTTCAATTTTATACCACATCCATTAATGTCCGCGACAGGTCAACAACACCCAATGATCATTATGTGCATTTGCCGCGTGTGTGTGAGGCCACTACAGAGACTTAGTAGCAGTACTCGGCAAGTCAACACAATAATTGATCGTAGACCTAATCGACTGGTCTAATTACAGAAGTACGTACGTGTACGCGACAGGCGATAGCCATTGCGTAAATTAGAAAGCAGGAATTTTATCAATTCTGATTTTACTTTATTGCAGATCCTAAGCAATACTGGTGAACATCATTAATTTTATGGAGATGGTTAGAGAGAAAGGAAGTAAGTAAATGTAATGGTGCTGACTTGATTGGCATATTATTAATTAAAATTATCAATAAAATGGCAGTATATAGCCTATTGGTATAATATACCACAACCAAAACAACATATCTAATTAATTTCATAATTATTATTAACTGTTTTAATTTGATATTCAATTACAATATAATACAAAATTAATAAACTTACCTTCCAAGTATGAATGTTTGGTCACATCACTACTAGTGCGAATACTGCTTTTGACAAGTATGCTTGTGTTGTCAGTAAAAATAAATACTGAGGAATAAGTGCTTTTTGAAACTAAATTGCGCAAAGATTATTTTTAATGCAAAATTCTTCTTCTTTTTTAAACAGGATAATTCAACGTTTAACTTTAAAAAAATGAGCGGATGGTAGTACAGACAGTAGGTAGTAAGTATAGTAGTAAGTTCACAAAAAGTTAATAGGTATTTACAAACTTACTAGACCGTGGCTTCATCGATATATCGACAACAACTCTACCTCCTAGGCCAAATTACAGCATATATGTAGCCCTGTACAAATCGCATATCTTTCCGTGAAAGGCCTATTTAAAATCTGTTCGGCCATTCACGAAGTTACCCCAGACAAACGGAAAGACAGGCAGATAAAAATTTTAACTTAAAAAATGGGGTCTAGTTCATAATATCGCCAGTCACTGGGATCCTTTTTTTTTTTTTTTTGTTCACTACGGTGGTAAACTCTCCTTATGAGTCGTCTCAACTCCGCCAACCCAGCCATTAAAACGGCTGGGCTTGGGACTGGCGGAGGAGGTATGTGGAGGCTCTCCCCTACAGGCGTTCGGGGCATACCCACTAAAAACCACCGCGGTGTCCCTACGGGTCCCGTGTATTGGCGGGGTCACGCGATTCGCGATTAGCATACTTTCTCGCGACCCCGCCCGGGATTGGCCCGCCGTTGGTGTTGGCGGGCCCCGTCTCGTCATGATCTCGCAATCATCCATCAAACTTCTTGCATCCATCAAACTTCTCGCATCCATCACCTCACAAAGCTACTTGGGAGGCGGCGAGGACACGCGCCGCCTCCCACCTTTTGGCGGACAGGGAGCAGCCCCAGCGCTCACCGTCCGCAGGCACTGAATTCAGGGTGGTCGGAGGTCGTCTCTTGTTCGACGTCCCCGACGCCCGGACCTACGGTTGGGGAGAGGGCGATGTATTTCCCTCTCCCGCTCCGCCGCCTCCTTGCTCAGCATGACTGCTTCGCAGAAGTAGGCGACGGCGTTCCAAGACCTCTCACTCCGGACCATAGACAGAACTACGGCCGGGAGCGAGAGGACAACCGTATTCAGAGCCGCGATCAGATCACGGCGCTGCGATGCCCAGGCTGGGCATTCCGCCAAAGTATGCAACGCCGTGTCTTCGACAGGGTCACGGCTGCTGCCACAATGGTGGCATCCGGGCGTTTCCTCCCGGCCTATCCTCCACAAATACCGGCCAAAACAACCATGGCCGGTTAGGATTTGAGTTAACAGGAAGGTGAGGACGCCGTGACGTCTCTCCAACCACTCATCAACCACGGGACTTACCGCCACTATCGTGGCGTGCCCGGCGCTGGGGTGCACAAGTCGTGCCTTCCACTCCGCCACTAGGACTTGGCGGAGCTCCGACCGACGCGCCTCGATGTCACGGTGCGCCGGTCTCTCGCCCTGCTCCAAGGCTTGCTGGCGCCATGTATAGAGTGACGCCAGCAGCTCAGCTTCCAGATCCCAGGGCGGTGATCCGGCTAGGAGGCTCGCTGTCTCGAAGGAGAAGTATCAACCTGACGGCCATGGCGCGCTGTGGTGCGCGAAGCGCCGTGATATTGTGGGCCGTCAGGTCGTGCGCCCATATCGGGGCCCCATAAAGGGCCATGGACCGCACGACTCCTTCGTAGAGCCTCCGGCAGGAGGCGGTTGGCCCCCCGAGATTGGGCAGCAGTCGTGACAAACCTGCTGCCGCCCCGAGAAGTTTGGGGGCCAAGCGTCTGAAGTGTTGACGGAAATCCCATCGGCTATCGAGTACGAGCCCGAGATATTTTAGGCTCGTCCCGATGCCGATGGTGACCCCTCCTACCATAATGTGGGCCCCTGTGGGTGGCCGATTCCGAGGCCCGTGGAAACAAATGGCCTCGGGTTTGGACAGGGCCACCTCTAGGCCCAAACGCCGGATCCTACCAACGACTTGTGCGACCCCAGCGGTCGCCCTTATAGCCGCCGCCCGGTACGTCTTATCACTCGCAGTGACGAGGGTGTCGTTGGCGTAACAAGTGACACCCACGCCAGGGAGGAGCGTACCGCGCAGCACCCAGTCGTAGCCGATGTTCCACAGAAGGGGGCCGAGGACCGACCCCTGCGGAACACCGCACGACATAACTCGCCGACTAATACCGAGATGACTCGGGTAGATAATTCCTCTATCATTAAGATAATCCCCGACTATGCGGCGGAGGTAGGGAGGCACTCGGTGATAATTGAGTGCCTCACAAATACAACTCCAGGGCAGGGTGTTGAAGGCGTTGGCGATGTAAAGAGACACCGCCAGGACCACCCCGCCCCGGGAAACCTCTTCCTCCGCCAGACTCCTCACTGATCTAATAGCGTCTATTGTTGAGCGCCCTCGACGGAAACCGAACTGCACGTCCGCCAAATCTGGGCCCACCGTGGAAAGGTGGTGGACGAGGCGCTCCGCGATGATATGACCACAGACACTGCAAACTACGGGATTACGAGATTGGGGTGACGGTGACATCGGGGCAGGGGGGGGGGGGTAGGAAGAACGAAAGAAGAGAAAAGAGAGAAAAACTAAAATTGTAAAATAAATCAAAAACAAAAGGTAAAATAAATGGTATAAAAGTAAAAATAAAAGAAACAAAATAAAACGTAAAGTAAACAAAACAAAAACAAAACGAAACAAAAATTTAAAAATAAAAAGGCGTCCGAAGACTGAAGAAGAAAGACAACCCCGCTGTCTGCTTGGCGGTAGGGTGAGTACACACCAAGCCCGTCAATGTCCCGTCCCGTGTCCCCTCTGATGACCAGAGGAGTACCGGGAGGGACGTGAAGTCAGTGCCCAATAGGGACACTGCAAAGGAGCGGCGCCGCAAAAGGCGACACCGCCCGCCGACAGTCCCCACGGGTGGAGTCCCGCGGAGACAAGCAGCGCAAGCGCCACTCTTTGGTAACTTTTTAGTGAGGTTTCCTCCCTCTTAGTCCGAAGACCCGCGGGCAGGAGGCCAGTCACTGGGATCCTGCCGTTTTGCCGAAAAGATTTTGACAAAATTTCATTACCCAAACAAATTTTAGCAACCTTTTTTTATACCATTGCAATATTTCGAATGATTTTAGTACGCATATTTTTATTTGGTCAAATTTTTACTTGGCAAAATATTACCAAGTATAATGTCATTATGGCATTTGGTCTTTAATCAAATGATTTATTACAGCAAACAATCTTCAGACAATAAACGTTTGGTGATATTAGTTTATTTATGGAAGTAGTTAGACTAGGTTAATTATTAAACAAATGGTTAGGTTAGGTTAGAACTGTGACCTCCTACGCACGAGCCGAGCGAGCGAAGCGAGCGGTGCTGTGGTAGCGGCCGGCGAGTGCCAGAAACGACTTGCATTAATAGAAAAATTAGATTGTTTTTAGTAGGTTACCCGGAACTGAACTATTTAGATTAGAATAATTATTGATTTTGCGTAAAAACTGTTATTCCAACTGAAATATTTGACTAAATAAAAAATGTTAAAAGTACTAGTTGGTAAACAAGTTATAGTTTAAACATTCATTTCCCAAACATTAGGTGTGCGTTACAATTTTTTGTGAATAATTAATTTGGCAAATGAAATTATGAGAAACATTTTTTGGGAAGTGAAAATTTGTCGAATTATTTTCGGTCAAACAAGGGAGACCCCCAGTCACTGCATCGATGGTCGCTGTATCGAAAACGTTCCATCGACAGGCTAAATATCGACAGTACCCCAAATCAATGGTACGCTACATCGACAGTACCCCAAATCGTTGGTACGCTTCATCGTTCGTACATTAAAACGACGGTGTGCTACATCGACTGTAAACCAAATCGATAGTACGCTGCATTCACTACCCGAACCAGTAACTCCTAAGATTTACCAGCATGAGTTGGTAAATGTCCGAATTTTTAAATAAAAAACACTAAGTTGACGTCCAATTTTTGGATTAGGGGTCACAAGAGAACCTAACATAACCTGGGTACTTACTTGAGTTACAGTACGTCTCACCTAACCTTTACTTCTTTTTGTCTTGGCAAATTGTGATTAAAAACTTTAAAAAATCCTGTGTTTTTTATTTAAATCTGGCTCGGGTTGGGTAGTCCATGCAGCGTACTGTCGATTTGGTTTACTGTCACTGTAGCATACTAGTCGACCAAGCCAACTAGACGAATGTCAACGTGACAAAATTCAACATAATTCAATAATTATAATCCAGAAATTCCTAGTACCGATTGCAGGCGCATTGTACGTTCACACGCCGCGTTCGCACGTTACGATAAATAATTTCTGGATTATAATTGTTGAATTATGTTGAATTTTGTCACGTTGACATTCGTCTAGTTGGCTTGGTCGACTAGTAGGTACCGTCGATTTGGGGTAGGTACTGTCGATACATTAGCCCGTCGATGGAACGTTTTCGATACAGCGACCATCGATGTAGTGACTGACGATATTATGAACGGCTACCTTAAAAATGTCCGGTTTCTTTTATTGAAATATATATAACTTTTTAGTTTTCGCAGCATCAAGCCATAATAACCTCTCGCAACAAAACTTTGGATCCACCATCATTCTGTGAAACAAACAACTAGGTATATGAGCACGAGAACAAGACTTGGAGAAGCTCAGGCTGCTCGGACGGATGTTTTACATTTACTGTTTACTATGACTGCATGGTTGGCGTAATAGTTTGAGTAGCCGCCTCGCCGGTTGACACTGCGTCGAGTGCCGTGGGTTCGACTCCCACTGGCCACACTAGACAACACTTTGTGTGATGCATACATTGTTGTTGCAACGTGTCCGGCGATGGTAAAATCTCCCGCCACATGCCACCGCGATTTTTAATTTTGTTTAAAAAAATCTTAACAAGGCCGCGTACTATGTGTAGATCTTACTTACCTCCTTTTCTACCCAATCTGACTTCAATCCAGGACGGAACGTTTTACTTAATATTCTAGATTCTAGAGAACAAAACTACAGAATTGCCTTTCTAGTATGCTAATATCAGATGTGCAGATCATTTTCACTAGTTCCACCAGCAATTAGTTCCATGGAACTAGTGAGACTTTTTTTTTCTCAGTAGTTCCATGGACTTAATGACTACGATGGAACTACTGAGAAAAACAAGTCACACTAGTTCCATGGAACTAATTGCTGGTGGAACTAGTGAGAATGATCCAGATGTGCCAGTGTTTTTATAGTGATTGATTTTTATAGATTCTCGTGTTATTCTGAGTAGAGCTTGCTCCAAAATTATGCAGTTTTCTGACCTATCAACCACTTACTTTAACTTTTTAGATGCAATCCTTCCTCTGCGGAATTCTAAGTTAAAAATCGAATCGGCAGTCCTAATTTCATGGTTAAATTTCATTTAAGTTGTTTAGGCTCTGCGATGATATGCCAGTTAGGAAAATTTATATTTATTATTTATATTTTGATGGTGATTATATGTATAAGGATACAATAGAGACTGCCTCCGTGGCACAGTGGATAGCGTATGAGACTGTTGGTCGGAGGTCCCGGGTTCGATTCCCGGGTCGGGCAAAAGTGTTACTGGGTGTTACCGAATTCTCAGCAGCAGCACGAAGTCAGGTGATGTGCCCGGTAACGGCAATAGGCTCGCTCCTTATTACGTGGGACCTAAAAATTCATGGCGAAATGTGGGTGTAATATTATACCTCTGCCTACCCCTTCGGGGTTACAGGCGTGAGTCTATAATAAATTACATAAAGACTCTTTAAAGTGAAGATATTTTTACCTACTTTAAATATCTTAAGAAGGTAGTAGTTGAGCCCACGGTCATACCCGCGTTATATAAAGCTACCTCTCCATACTCCATGGCTCAAGATGTTATAAAGCAAAAAAAATATTCAAATCAAACTAGTAATTCCTGAGATTAACACGTTCAAACAAAAAAATCTTCAGCTTTATAAATTTAAGTAGGTATCTTTTACTTTATAATATAGTTATAAAGTAAAAGATACCTGCAGGTCATCGTTGTGGGAAGTCCTCGAATGATTTCGCGTGTTGACTTGAATTGTTTACCACAAATTTACTTTAATGGCATACCTATTCCTGTTAGTGACTGCGTGAAGGATTTGGGAGTCTATATAGACAAGACTTTATCCTGGGGTCCTCAAATTAGGGAAGTTAGTCGAAAATTATTTTCTGTTGCTGGGACCTTGCGAAGACTGCGAAACTTTCTGCCTACTGCCACCAAGGTTGCGCTTGCAAATTCTCTTCTCTTACCTATCCTTGACTATGCTGACGTCAGCTATCTAGATCTCACAGAGGAGCAACTTGATAAGCTTGAGCGTCTTCAGAACTTATGTATAAGATTTATATTTGGACTGCGCAAATATGATCACGTTTCCAATTTCCGCAATTTGCTCAAGTGGCTCCCAATTCGCCTTCGACGGAATACTCACATACTTTCTTTACTTTATGCCATCCTCTTCAATCCTTCTACTCCCCTTTATCTAAAAGAACGCTTCGAGTTCCTTACGGACACTCATTCTAGGTCTCTGAGGTCATCGGTAAATTTGAGACTAGCAATTCCAATGCATTCTAGCAGTTTTTACGATCGCTCATTCACTGTTCAAGCTACACGCTTGTGGAATGCATTACCGTTGTCTATCAAACCAGCTCAATCACTGACTTCCTTTAAAAAACTCGTCAAAGACTACTATCTATCTATTTAACCTTGCTACTGTAGTATTACCTACTCTTGTTATTTAATTCCTTCTTCCTATTTATGCACTAATTTATGTATAAGTATTAATATTATTAGTATTTATGTATTTTAATTATGTATGTATAGTCATTTATATATGTGTATCATATTTTCTATGATATTGTTTATGTATTTGTATTTTTATATTTGCTATCTATTTATTTATTATAATTATAATGTAACTCAATCATTAATAACGCCAAACTACCCTTCTATCTTTCTTTCTGGATCCATGTCTTTCTTGTCCATCCCAAGGTTGCCTGTAAGACATTGCTAGATAGCGATAAGGCCGCCATTTGTACTATTTATATAAATGTTTTATTCATGTTTATTCTTGTAATATTGTTTTGGTGTACAATAAAGATGATTATTATTATTACTTAAATTTATAATATAGTTATAATATAGTATTGGACGCCCTCGATAGGTTGCAGCGGCGTGCTGTCCGTATCATCGGGGATCCAGAGGCCACTAAGACTCTTGAGTCACTGCAATTACGCAGAGACGTGGCCTCAATGGCTGTCTTCTACCGCATCTATCTACATCTACGGTGAGTGCTCCGAAGAGCTCTTTCAACTAATCCCACCCTCTCCTTTCCTATCCCGAACGACACGTGCTGGGTTGAGGTGCCACTCTTACACGGTAGAAGAGATACCGTCACGCACCAAACGGTTCAGCGCCTCTTATCTCTGCCGTACCATTAAGATGTGGAACTCTTTACCAGTCCACGTGTTTCCCTCCACTTATGATCCCGGGTCCTTTAAGCGGGGCGTGAAAAAACTTTACTCAAGGCCGTCAAGGTGAGGGCCATCATGCCATAATGCCATGCTGGCTGCTGGGATGATGGCCATCACTATGGGACTTCACTGACTGCTTAACATCAAGCAGCATGGAGTCAATTTGTTCGGCAGAAAAAAAACAATGTAAGTATGTTTTATTTTTCATCTTACCTATGTGTAATATTAATTCATACTTTGTAATTGTGTATGTAAATCACAATAATCAGTCGCTGGATTAATATTGGTTTTAAGTCAAAGTTTTCAAGTCGAAAAATGTGAATATGCTGTTTTAACTTATAATAATAAATTGTACCAACCTTATGTACCGTCTTCCTAGGCAATAAGTAATACTGTGTTATAGTTTAGTAAACTGAATTAAGAACCTGTTACATCCAAAGGTGTGGTTACATCAGCCTGTCTGATGAACACAAATAGTAGGTAGTTTGAAATCTTAATGTAGGTACGTATAATGTTGGTATTTTAGTTGCCATATAGATTGGCAACACTTTCTATAATAATCGGTCGATTTCGTGTTTAATAAATGATTGAGTTATGTACATACACTTTTTAGTGATTCCCCGACTTTCGTTTGTTTGTTTTTTGTACCACGAATAATTTAACATGGAAATAAGTTACAGCGCGGGTGATTCCCAGTATCTATAGTACGGGAAGCAGCGCTAGATTTTCCAAGAATTTTTATACAGAAAAATTCTCTTGTAGCAGTTACTTCATGTCACAGAATCTTTATGTTTACTAATCAGCAATATGTGCGTCAGCAATATTGTCCGTGTGGTGACGGATTAAGAATACGGAATGTCACCACCCCATATCATCCCATGGGAGTCGTAAGTCGTAAGAGGGTGCATATTATCCAGAGAACAGCACTGTAAGAGAAGGAAAACTTGATACAAACCCTATACCAACCCGTTTGGCCAGCGTGGTATAGTAGGCCAATTCCTCCTTTCAAAGCAGAGGCCTAGTCCAGCACTGGACTATTAAAGGCTGATGATGATGATGAATATGTGCGTCAGTCGCTGCACCTGCGGTGGGGCTAAAACTTACAGCATGTGAAAGTTGTTTATCGTTCCTAAATCTTAACTAAGTCTATGAAACGGTTGTTTGTATAATTTGTGACATTACGAATAAATAATAGTCAGCTGTATTGAATAAGGGGCTGAGGGATTAGACGAATCCTAGGTATACCTAATGTTAAAACATACAATATTACCGCCGGGCATGGACGTCGCCAAGCGGAGGCAGAGGGGAGCAGCTGTCCACTTAGAGATTCAAAAATCCCTACAATTTATTCTTATCTCAATACTTGTTTCATTTGTGACGTCGTGCCTCCGCGCTTGCGAGCCCCACTACGATGACGCACTGGAGTGGGGACCGTCACCCGCTTGCCGACGATATATATACCAGCGACACACGTGGTTGGCCCTTCTTTTTCTTCTGCTGGGACACGTCAAAGCTGAGTATCCATCCGTGGACCTGTGGAGTGTCAACTTACGACCTACGCCCTGGATAATTATCTAGCCGGTTAACCTCAAGTGTCAGTTCTTTTATGTAATCAAAATCATTGTGAATCTGGAATATAACGCGAGTTTAATCTGTCCTGGTGATATTTTTTTATTTATTTCCCGTAAGACAACCTAAGTATCTCTTTTTATTGCTCGGCGAGTGATCGATCCCGGCTATCCCGTGAAAATCGATCACTCGTGCGACATTGGCGCCCCACGTTGGGCGCCACTGTAACGTAAAAAGCACCTTTCGAGTGGGTGCTGTTACGTTATCCCTACTAGGGGGTGTCTAAATGAGAAGCGTGGTTAAATGTTACAATAAAAATTGATTTAATTGCCAAATAAATTTTATACATCAATTAGCAAGCGTTACTTAAATGAAAAAGATTACCATTTATGTGATATTTAGAAAAATTAACACAGGGTCGCGTAGTTCGGCGAGGGGTGGGGTTTGTGTGGAGAATCCAGCTGCCGATGGTCCAGGACTGGTAGTTGCTCAACTTAACTCCGAGCTGTAGTCGCCGCAGAAAGGGCATTTGCACCCAACGCGTCCGCTTTTATAGGAGCTCGCGGTGCGGTGGGGGCGGAACATGCAGGCAGCCGGGAGGCGGTGTCGTCCCGACGTCACAGCGACGTCACACATTTTTCATATCGACTAGCCCCCTAGACCGTAGGTTGGCGTCCTTGCCAACCTCTAGGCAATGGGCTGGCGATGCCCTTGCCGCCGGGAAGTATATACCTACCAGTGGCGTAGCTAGCTTGGGTGGCACCCGGGGCGGAAATTGGCGGAATGACCTTTCTTTTTTTTTAGTCGATACCTACAAATTCCGGGAAAAAGTTTTAAGTGTCATCCCTTTTTTTGGACAGGTGGCACTCCAAAAAGGATGCCCCCCCCCCCTTCCTACGCCACTAGGTGCCTACTAATACATATAAAGGTACACTGTACAGCAACAGGTCACTAGCTTTACATTTGCAGTACCTACGATTATGTACTTACTTATTTCCTGCACTACCACAGAAATAGCACTACAAAACTCAGTGTCTAGTTCGACGAGTAGCTATGTGTACTTTCTACTGTTGTCCATAAATCAAGTTAATAGACACCTACTTACTTACCTAAATATAACAAAAAGGTAGGTACTGTCTTCAGTATCGAGACTATCAAGAAGAATAACTGGAGACAATAGCAAAAATTTTTGTTTTTAGCCTGCGTGTACCTATTTAGAGTCTGTTTGAAAATTTCCCCGCGACACAGGATTTATTAATAATGCGGGAGTACCTAGTCTTTAAAAAAGAAATGTGAAGTTTGCAATTGCACCGAGCTAGCGTTAAACTGCACTGAACACGCGTTTTCTCGATGAACTACAACGCTTACGTTTGAAACAAGCTAGCTTGCCCCTATAAACTTTAGAGCTCCTTCCCAAGAAGACGTAGGTACTGTTTCAACATTAATTAATCTTAATATATAAAATCCTTGCGTTACTGACTGACTGACAGACACGCTACAGCCGAAATTATTGGGCGCAGGAAGCTGAAATTTGGCATGTATGTTCCTTGGAGACCGCAGGGGTGCACTAAGAAGGGATTTCCCGAAATTCCCACAGGATCGGCCAAACGGGTAAATTAAAAAAAAAATGCAGGCGTAGCCGCTGGCGTCCTCTAGTATACAATATAATTATGTACATGGTCCGGTAGATAGCCTAACCGTCTGCTGATCAGGATCGGAATAGGGTCCCAGTCTCAGGCTTGATTCCCGGGTCGGGCAAAAGTGTTACTGAGTTATGCCGCATTCTCCGTAGCATATGAAAAAGTGTGTTAAGTGGCTGTTGCTGGCCACCAATGGCTGTGGTCGGATGTTTGCGCTCTCACATTTGATTACTATGTATATAATGGAATAGTTCTCAAGTACTTCCTTCAGACTGCACTCCATCAGGCGCGACCACCTAGCCAACTCACGAGGTACCTCCATCTAGTTAGAGGAACACCACGCCTTATTCCTCCATAGTATAAATAAAACACAAATTTTAATAATCAGCTATATTTCATTAAATACATAATTTATTGATGGAATAACGTTGCCAGTTAAAAATATGTATATTTTTTTATTGGCAACACTTTCAAGATGGCGGTGTACACTATTCACTTAACAACTATTTCATAGTCCCTGGGTGTTCACTTTTTGGGGGCGACCATGTCTTCCAAGTTTTTCAGCTCAGCTGGAAAGAGGAAAAGAATATATTAATGAGTATAAACAACAACTAGAGAAAAACAACTTTCGTCAAAGAGCTCAGATATTTACATAGAAGCGCATTTCTTATGGGCGCTCTGAAGACAAACTTTCTGTGACCCAAATTGCCGCTTGGCGGCGTGGCAGTCGCGCTGTGACAGCGGTCTCTACGAGAGCAAGAGAGACGGAGAACAACGCCAGCGCCGCCAACTACGAACTAAACTGGAGACAGTCCCCACTTGGAATCGGCACACGAAATCCTTAAGAACTGCGCTTCTATGTAAATTTGTATGAATTGCTTTCGTGTTCTGGAGTGGAGACCGCGCCTTAGTACACGTAGTGTAGGACGCCCTCCGGCTAAGTGGAGTGATGATATACGCAAAGTGGCTGGCAGCGGCGGGACACGAAGAGACGAAAATCTGGCTCAGTGGCGTGCCACTGGAGAGGCCTATATCCAGCTGTGGACTCTGGCAGTTGATGGTGATGAAACAACAACTGCATTTGGAGGCAGCGATAGCCTTGTGAGATACCAACAGACAGCCATGCAGAGGGTATCGGGTTCGAATCCACGGAGCGCAACAATGACCTTTCGGAGTTATGTGCGTATGGAATGGAAAATATCGCTTGGGCCGTGATTCGGAGAGCACGTTAAGCCTTCGGCACGGGTTGTTATGAAGATCTTTGACAGTCTTTATAGGGAGTCAGTTTTTTTTTTCTTTTTTTTTCTGTCTGTTGGTATCTCCACTAAGCTATCGCTGTCCATCACGCGAAAAAAACCATGGAAAATTAAACTTATATATATCTCACGCCTCCGTTGTCTAGTGGCTAGCGTATACGTCTGCTGGTCCCGGGTTTGGTCAAAAGTATTACTGGTCATTTCCGAATTTTCAGTAGCAGCACCGAGTCACGCAATGTACCTTATGTACCCGGTAACGGCAATAGGCTGTCTCACTATTATGTGGCAACTAAATTCATGCTAAATGTGGACGTAATATTACACCTCTGCCTACCCCTTCGGGGATATAGACCCCAAACTTCGTCATTATGTTTCGGTCCCAATGTAATGGGGGGCCAGCCTATTGGCATCGGACACATTAACAAGCAATAGTTAACAATGTTTTTTCAATACACTCGTAACTTCAAAGAGCCAAAGACCATTATCTTAGCAGTAGTCCGTTACGTACACCACTAGGCTATCGCCGCCTATTGCCTTTTTTAAAAAGAAAAATCAAAAGAATAATAATTTTCTCACCAGCAGCAGCGATAGCCTTCTCCTTCCTGATCTTCTCGTCCCTGATGACCTTCTCCTTGGCCTCCACCTCGCGGATCTTGGCCTCTTTCTTAGACAGCCTGTTCTGGTGGAAGGCTCCGTAGACAACGCCTACAGTCAGGAAGGACCAGCGGCCAAACTGGAATGGAACAAACATTGGATTTAGTTAGAGAATATTCTAGACAGGCAGCGGTGAAAAGTTCCAGCTAGGGTTGCCAGATACGCCTGTATAATTTCCGAAAAAATTACACCCGCCTTGCATTGGCTAGTATTTTTAAAAGCATAAGCATAAATTCAATGGAGAAACTCATAATTCTCGGGCAAATGGAGGGCAAGCGCGCTAGAGTGTTTATCGGTATCGGGCCATCAAATAAAATACCAGGTCACAACATTCCCGCCTCGTTTTAAAAATAATACCTACTATCGATCGACGTATAGTGACTAAATAGGCGATACCAAAATATTATAATTAAGAACCTTGTATTAATATCAAACATTACTACTATTAATAAATGTGTATTATTTAACCTTAGTGGAACCAGCTTGGGTTTAAAAGTATTCAATGGGTCACGAAGGGGCAATGTGAAAATTACCGGGCCATGGCAGAACAATGATTGGGAAACACTGCGTTAGAGGAAGAGCGCCAGCTAGATGGGTGGACCAACTCAAGGAGGTGACTGGAGGCCAGATACAGGGAGCGGCATATAAATAATAATAATAAAAATTTATTAATTCTCATACATCACAAAATATGGCGCAGAACCGGACCGAGTGGAGAAGATTGACATACAGTCACGATCCTCAGCATTGATGGAATGACCAGAAAGTAAGCATAAATTATGCGGGTCATCTCAGCTTGGTTGCATCGAGTGCCGGCCGTATCAGTGCTGCTAGTATGACTCGGTGGAAAGTTTGGAGTACTACTGGGTTTTACCGAATGCTCAGTAGTAGCACGCAGTCTGGTGATGTGTCCGGTAATGGTAACAGGCTCGCCCCTTATTACGTGGGACCTAAAAGTTCATGCCAAAATGTGGGTGTAATGTTATACCTCTGCCTACCCTTCGGTGATACAGGCATTAGTCTATAAAAGAAATATATAATAGTAATTATAAAGTTTGTTTGTAATCCTGATTGCAGGAAGCATAATGTTGAAAGTTCATCTTGTGTCACAGGCCACGGAGAACTTGCTAAAAATGTCATTCAATGGACACAAATTACACCCATACCTGGACGTTTGTTGTTCTGGGGATCACAACATTCGGTGCACTGTGGTTAAACATTACCTATAGTGCAGTCAGACTACTTACGTATTACTTTGCTATTAGTAATCAGCATTGAAATCAAGCCTTAAAATACCTGTTGAGAAGATAGTCCAAAAGCCAAAACATACGAAGAGGTTACAACAGAATAGTTAATCAATAATTCCACTTAGCACTCAATGTAAATCGTAAGCAGTTAATACAATAACAACCTCTTTACCTAAAAAAAATTTAATCACAAATATCTTGCCGAAAAGATGTATTATGTTCGAAAACAGTGTTACATAATGATAGATTTTACGAAAATACATACTTATTAATTAAATAATATTTACCCTGATAAGTGGCGATACTCGCACTGGAGCTCCAAAGGGAAGGTCAGACATTTTAATTAATTAAAATATATGATTTGGGATAAGAATATCCAAATAGGATTTATTGAAAAATCCCAAGATTCTTTGACTGTGGAGGTTAGAACAAGGTGGGGTTGTCGATAGTAAAAACGTTTGTGTCAAAATTTTTTGACAAGTTCATTGAAGTTACAGCCCGTTCACAGTTATTTTACCTCTGACAGATGTCGGTGTTTATTATCTTTATGTTGGAATTGTACTCTGTGATGACAGGAAAGTAAAATAGGGTTACCCGTGCATAACATTTTACCCAATATTAGTGGAAATGCTTCAAAAATTCAAATGCTTGAAGCTCATGGCCGCAAAGTGGTTAGATTACCGCCATACCACTGCGAGCTAAACGCAATTGAACTTATGTGGAGTCTCATTAAAAGGCGAGTCACAAGCAAAAATTTAGGACAAGAGGCAACCAACATTGTGAATTTAGCTGAAGAAGCTTTTCAATCTATCACTGCAGAAGACTGACAAAAACAATGCAAACATGAGCGCCACATTGAAGACAAGCTTCGTGAAACAGATGGGTCTACGGATGCTGAAATGGACAGGTTCATAATAGAATTAAATTCTGAGTCTGATACAGAATATGACAGCAGTTACGAATCATCATAACATTGGCAGTCCACATGGATCATTCTTATAGACTCACGCCTGTTTCCATGCAGGGGTAAGCAAAGGTGTAATATGACACCCACATAATTCTTATCTGTATATATAAAATCCTTGCGTTACTGACTGACTGACAGACAAGCTACAGCCAAAATTTTGCGGCGCAAGAAGCTGAAATTTAGCATGTATGTTCCTTGGGGACCGTAAGGGTGCACTAAGACGGGATTTCCCGAAATTCCCACGGGATCGGGCAAAACGGGAAATTCGAAAATATATGCGAGCGAAGCCGCTGGCGTCGACTAGTTCAAAATAAATATGAAAATTAAATTTACAGTTTTTGTATTTGATAATTAGAACTTAACGTTGGCGTAATTATGATGAGTTTACCTTTATATATTAAATAGACAACATTTTTATTATAACTACTTATCTTCATAGGAAATTAGTTATTTCGTAACAAAATAAATGTACATGCATATAGCCATGCCAATATCAAGAGGTTTTGTTACAAACATTACTTCCAAATATTTAATACGATCGCTTAGGCAATAAAAAAATAAGTACATTTTAGCAATAATGTATATTTAAAATGGGAGTATTATATACCAAATATAGCAACACAACGCCCAGGTTGGCCAATCTAACAGCTAGAGGTAAAATAACTGTGAACGGACTATACTTTGTTGTTTACATTTATATTTTTACTATTTTTTTAATACATTTACATAAATAAATTCGGTAGAATTCACTAATGTACTAGTATCAATATTACGTTGAAAATAAATATTATTTCATTAAATGATAGTGCGGATTAAACGTATATTAAAAAATAAATTAAATATTTCAATTCTATTTATTTTTAAATTATAGATTAGGTATGTGTATATTGCCTTTAATTTTAAATGCTATATTTAATTCAGAAATATTAATTATACTGAAATTGTGACCTTCGCGAGGTATTACCTAAATACAAGAAATTTTATTTAGCACTAATAAAACGTACCTATTTATGTCATATTTGACACAGACGAATGAATGACCCGGTGATTTCTCATTCGCTAACAAGTTCGCTAACAAATCACTCGATTAAATCAATCAAATCAGTCTTCAAGATGGCGTTAATCATGTCGTTCGTGTCCGTCGCAATATCTATATTGTACACGCCGTTCTTACTTTTAATACTGTGCATAATATTTCTGGCATCAATTGGAAAATCTCTGGGCGTCAGGAGGCTATATGTGAACATTCTGCTGAAACTTTTCGAGGTAAATTTTTTTAATACATATTATTGCGTGCAAAGTAAATAAAACCAATTTTTATTTTTATACTGCTCCAAGTTAAGACGCATGTTATCATTCTACTAGGTAATATGTTGAGACTCAATAATTTACGATTCTCGCGAAATTTAATCACATAGGTTAAGCACAAGGTACCGTATGTGAGTCATGTAATCTGTTCGTTAGGTACTGTTTTATCTGTGATAGATTATTGATATTTGATAAACAGATTAAATAAACGTATTAACCTACGCGGTAATCGTGTCTTAATACTTTTGAGACGGAATTATCGACGGATGTAAGATTTACGGCCGGTTGATAAACATACGAAAATGTCGTCAAAACAGCGACATAAACATCATTCAACATGACAATCACATAATAAAACGTGGCTATAAACTACTAAAGACGTTGATTGATATTACACAGTTACTTTTGCTTGCATTTTCATCATTACTTTTTTAATTAAAAACTTAAATAGGCTGCAGGAGAATTACCTTTGCACATAGAATCGTTTTAGTTTTAATTATGATGGTTCTTGCTAATTATTTTTGAGTTCATTGTTTTGAATTTGAATTTAAATGGTTTAATGAAGTATTTGAGATATACACACTTGATGCCATGGATAACAAGACCCGTCAATAATAAGGCATCACAGGCATTAAATTGAAATTTATTCCATTTATAATTATTATCTTCTATATCTTCTATTTATTCAATTCATAGGTCACCGTCGAAATTCCAACGGGATCGGCTAAAACGGGTGAATTAAAAAAATTGCAGGCGTAGCTGCTGGCGTCCTCTAGTTTTATATAATAAACTTCTATTTACACAATTTTCTCTAAGTTAAGTTTTGATCCCCTTCTATACTAATATTCTAAAGCTGAAGAGTTGGCTTGTTTGATTGAACACGCTGATCACAGGAACAACTGGTTTGATTTAAATATCCTTTTTGTGTTGGATAGGCCATTTATCGAAGAAGGCTCTAGGCTATATAACATCATGCCCTAAATAACACAGGTGTAATTACAAGATTATAATTTGACTAGCTGACCACTCCTCCTCCTTGCATTGTTTATCGTCAATGGGGTCGTGGCTTTTTCGGATTACTTTTTCCTGGACTATCTTGCGATAGCTAACTCTATCTGAGCGTGGATGGCATTGTAGACCGAGGTGTTAAAAGCAGAGCTGATCAGGTCAGACCAGCGCAAGGGGCTTCTGGGTTATGCCTCAGGGCCTCTACCTGTCCACCTTACCCGTTATCAGCAGCTTTTCTAGGTTATCACCTCTATTTCTGGCAATGTGGCCAAAGAACTCGAAACTCCTCCGTAAGCATGTTGTGCTGGAATCATCGGTAGCTGACCACCAGTAGAATTATAATCTTGGCTATGTCAGAATTATTTAACCCACATACATTTTCCTCATTTAAATTATCCAAAGATAATTTAGATGAGGAAAAATGTATGTCTCTTCCTCATTTAAGCTGAAATATGGCATGTATGTTCCTTGGCGCTGTAGGAGAGGAAGCTACTATGAAAAAAAAAACAGAATTCCTATGGGATAGGGAAGAAATAGTAAAGTTAAAATTACTAGTGTGGATGTCCTCTAGTTTGATGTAAAATAGATATGGCTGCTTTTAAATTATTTTCTGTCTCAGTTTAACGTCTTGGGCAGGTTTCATCAAATGAATAGGACAGGAATTTATACATTTGGCTAAAATTGGATGTATAAACTTGTTCTGGGGGCCAATTCTGCTATTTTTATATGACATTGATATCATATTTTGAATGGATTTCAAAAGAGAAGAATACGCTTATTGTGATGTAAGTATGACACTGACATGATATTGCGACTATATTTATTTAGCGGAATTGGGCCCCTGTTGTGACTGCCTTGTTGGTCTCGCGGCATAAATGTGCGCGTGGGATTGGGTGGTCTTGGGTCCGATTCCCGGGTCAGGCAAAGTGTTATTGGGTTTTTCCGTTAGGAACTTCTCAGTAGCAGCACGGAGTCTGGTAATGTGCCCGGTTCGGCAATAGGCTCGCCTCCTATAACGTGGGACCTAAAACTTAATGGCGAAATGTGGGTGTAATATTACACCTTTGCCTACCCCTTCGCGGTAAGAGAAAAATATAAACTTGTCAAAAAAATAATAAAATATTTATGCTTAGAATTTTTGCTGTTATGACACATAGTTATAATCAAAACAATTGATTTCATCATCATCATCATCATTATCATCATCCTAGCGTTATCCTCATTGCTCCCAAGACATACTGTACACTCCTAGGTTCCCGGGGTCCGCCTACTAGTCTAACCTTGTGTCCAAACGACAATTGTGTTATTTATAATGTGTTAGGCCTCCAAAGACTATTGTTAGTTTTCTTTAGCAATTGGTAGGCTTAAACCTATGCAGGGTGCATAGGGTTCCCACCAAGAACGTAGGGTCCCAAGCCAACCTCACCTGCAAGTGGTGCACCTGCCGATCAACGGACGAGACGACGGCAAACAAAATGTCCCAATAAGCGGCAATAGGCTCGCCACCTATTACGTGGGATCAAAACACTGGCGAAAAGTGGGCGTTTAATATGCCTTTGCCTACCCCTTCGGGGAAACAGGCGTGAGTCTATGTATGTATGTATGTATGTATGTATGCCTAATTCTAATACTGATTATCATCGGAAACGTTTTTATGGATGGATATTTGTAAGTCTTTAATGCAGAAAGTACTGATTTTGATTGAAAACATAACTAACATAACTTCACGCCTTTTATACTCGAAGGGGTAGGCAGAGGTGTATTACACACCCACACTTTGCGAGTTATGTTTTGGTACCAAGGTAATAGGGGTCGAGCCTATTGCCATTTACCGGACACATTGTTAAGCGAGCGATGATTAACATTTTTAAACAAAAAGTTAGAGGTGTGTGCCCGGGGTACCTGGGGATCGAACCCGAGACCATCGTCTCGGCAGTCCGTTACGTGTACCATGGGGCTATCGCCGCTATTATTATATTTTATTGAAACTATAGCTTAAATACCAGAATAGACTGCCTCCGTGGTCCAGTGGATAGCTTGATACTTGATACTTGATGGCACGGGCTGTTTCCGCAACTCCACGTCTTGGCGTGTATTTTGCGTGCGGGTGGAAATGGTGTCGTCATTCCAGCCACCCCAGCTCTTCGAGGAAGGCCAGCAGACTCTTGATGTGGCCCACTGCTTCCCTCAGGGTGCTGTGTCTTGTCAGGTACTGCTGCCTGTACTGTGCGACCTCAGGGCAGTCGAGGAGCAGGTGGGCTGCCGTCTCGTCTGCTGCCATACAGGCCCTGCACAGCGGGCTGTCGGTGATACCTATAGTAAATAGGTGTTTATTAAGGAATCCGTGTCCTGTGTAGGCGGCCGTGACTGTCCGCAGTTGTTGTTTGGACAGCCGGAGGCTTTGTTTAGCTATCTTACCGTCTACTGCGGGAAGAGCCTCCTTGGCCTGCCTACATGTTTCCATACAAATCCAGGACTGGTTGTGTTGGGTCCTGGTCCTATTTCTTACCAGGTTGCGATAAAATCCAGAAGGGAGGGGAATAATGGGCTCGGGTCCCACCACCTCTAAAGTGGCCCCTCTTCTGGCAAGTACGTCGGCTGCGTCATTCCCTCTTGAGCCACTGTGGCCCTTGATCCATTGCAGTGTTAATTTGTTTTGTTTACCTACCTCTGTTAGTTTCTGGTGGCATTCAAGCGTGAGCGCCGAGGTGATAGTATGGCTTTTGAGGGCTGAGAGGACTGCCTTACTATTTGAGAGGATCCTAATGGATTGTTCCCTTATCTCACGTGCCATGATTGCTGTGGTAGCTAGGATTATGCCAAAACATTCGGCATGGTAGACCGTGTTGTAGGCTCCCAGCGGTGCTGCGATGTTGATATTTAGGTCCTCGGAGAATACTCCTGAACCCGTACCTGTATCCGTCTTAGACCCATCTGTGAAGATCGTGAGCTCGTTGTGATTAACCGCTCCTTCGTGTAGATCCTCGTACAGTTGGATTTTGTATTTCTTGTCGAACACAAATTGTTTCGGTATTTGGTCGCCAATGGCTTGTGTGAGAGGAACTTCTTTAGAGAGTGTATTTAAGTTGCTAGTGTGCGGTGTGTTGGTGTCTTTCCAGAGCTTCAGAGCTCTTAGCCGCACCGCCGACATCGTTGCTTCTTGTTGTATAAACAGGTGCAATGGGGGCAGGTCCAGCAACACTTCGAGTGCCGCGTTGGTCCGAGGCCACCACACTACTGCGCCGTAGCTTATCATCGGACGTATTATTGTCTTATAGAGCCATAAGACAATTTTAGGGGATAGGCCCCAGCGTTTGCCTATCATCTTCTTGCACTGCCAGAAGACAATGCTTGCTTTGTTGAGCTTATTTTCCATGTGGCTGTTTCATGTCAATTTGCTGTCGAGAATGACACCCAGGTACTTGACCTCGGTAGACAGCTTAAGCTCTGTGTTAAATAACCTGGGCAGTCGGTAAGTGCCCAGCGCGCGTTTGTGTGTGAACATAACTAGTTCGGTCTTGGTCGGGTTTACAGATAATTCGTACTCATTACACCACCACTCTACTATGCGTAGGGCTTGTTGGGTTAGGTCGTACACTGTACTGGTTACCTTACCTGAGGTGAGTATGGTTAGATCATCTGCATAACCTATTGTGTAGAAGTCTCTCGCATTGAGTTTGTCTGAGTTCATTGATGACTAAGTTCCACAATAGCGGGGAGAGTACACCTCCCTGCGGGCACCCTTTAGTTATCAAGGCTCTCTGAGTATCGCCGTGTAGGCGCACTAACCTTTTGCTGAGCATCATATCCAGTGGATAGCGTATGCGACTGCTGATCGGAGGTCCCGGGTTCGAATCCCGAGTCGGCCAAAGTGTTACTGGGTTTTTCCGAATACTCAGTAGCAGCCCGGAGTCTGGTGATGTGCCCGGTAACGGCAATAGGCTCGCCCCCTATTACGTGGGACCTAAAAATTCATGGCGAAATGTGGGTGTAATATTTACGCCTCTGCCTATCCCTTTGGTGATACAGTCGTGAGACTATAATAATTACCAGAATAGCACATAGGGTATCGTTTGTCCCAAATCCAAGGCTACTGCTTCTTTTCTGCTTTTTCCAATGCGGTTCAGAAGTTAACAGGTTTAGTGTGTTCAACCAAACAAACAGACAAACTCTTCAGTTTTCTAATATTAATAAAGAGAGGCACAATAAGTTTACTTATTTAGTTAGTCTAAATAAATATCACTGACTAAGTTATGTACAATTTAAAATAATCTACATGATGTTTTTTGTATGTTTGTAATAAGTAAACTCAAAAACTATTGGCCTGGTTAATGGAATATGTTTTTAGCATAAAATTCTCACATATTTTACATTCAAGCATCATATTTTTACTTTATTTTTAGTATTATAATAATGTTGTCATTGTAATTAACAAAACATTTCTGCATCATATTTTTATATTATAATTACATTGTCTTAATAATTTTGAAATCAAATAATTATCAAAACAGCATGAGAGATAGATATCAATTTATGCAGAATATATTATTTGATTTTTATTTTCGCAAATTGTATAATTATTTTATTTCGAAAAAGTCAAAGTCAAAATCTTTTATTCATTTAGATCACAAAGTGACACTTATGAACGTCAAATTTAAAACATTATTACTGTATGCTTCTACATTTACATTTACTGCCACGTTCGCAAAGCAAGGGCGTAGAACCATGAGAAAGAACGGGCAATAAAACTCACGGTTCACACACTCAAAAGTTCCGAATTGAGTGTAACGGCCACTTAAGTATAGGACCACGGTAGGTACTTGTGATACACTACACTTGTACCACGACCGTTGTATGCCGGTCGAAACGTTGGCAACATAAATACCTATGATTTATACAGTAGGCGCTTCGTAATCCGGCAGGCATTTTTTTCGCCAATGCCGGATTATCGAAATTGTATGGGAAGTAAAAGTTTTATTACATAAAATGTAAAATAAATCCTACATATCATAATTATTATGTATCCAACTATCCACAATAAAAGACTAGACCGCTCTGTAAATCGGCTGTATACAGGGTGGCGCTACCATAGGGGCACTTTTTAAACAGAGGCATAGCGTACAACATTCTGAAGCCTTGTACCAAAAATCAATTAAATCGGTGGAGTAGTTTAGCCACAATATCGATTTTAAGTTCCACAATTTTTGCACATGCTTTGAATTCCACACAGCTGATACAAAACGGTCAACGACCCTACATTGCGCGCCGCGACTCACTACGATGCGGGCGCCGACTCGACGCCGCGCGAGGATTCCCGCATATCTTCGAGGACGCGCGAATGTTTTTTGTCAGTTTCAAGCATTTATGCACTTTATTGTAAAAAAATATAGTTTATTTTCAAGTGCGTTAATAAAATCCTCTCCGCTGCGCTCCGTTTTATCTGCGCTGAGCCTAACTTCGGATGACGTCGAGGCTTCGCGTCGGAGCGAGTCAGGGCGTGCAATGTAGGGTCGTTGACCGTTTTGTATCAGCTGTGTGGAATTCAAAGCATGTGCAAAAATTGCGGAACTTAAAATCGATATTGTGGCTAAACTACTGCACCGATTTAATTGATTTTTAGTACAAGGCTTTAGAATGTTGTACGCTATGCCTCTGTTCAAAAAGTGCCCCTATGGTAGCGCCACCCTGTATAATGCCGGATTATCATGCGAGTTATCTAAGTCGCTGAGTGCCGGACTACTGAGCGTGACGGATTGGCGAGCGCCGGAGTAACAAGAGCCTACTGTACCTTTTATTAGTTGATTATCGAAAGATTTTGCTTTTCCCATACCTACTTAAACTTTTACCTAGATAAAACTTACTATGCTCAGATAGTCTTCCCATCAGAGGCGATTAAAGGCCTGTTCAAGAACAGCAGTCGGGCGGCTGCGTTTTATATGTACACTAGAGGACGCCAGCAGCTACGCCTGCATTTTTTTTAAATTAACCCGTTTTGGCCGATCCCGTGGGAATTTCGGGAAATCCCTTCTTAGTGCACCCTACGGTCCCCTAGGAACATACATGGCAAATTTCAGCTTCCTGTGCCCAATAGTTTCGGTTGTAGCGTGTCTGCCAGTCAGTCAGTAACGCAAGGATTTTATATATTAAGATGTCGCGCCCTACTCCGCCGGCCGACGTCGCGTTAGAGTTGATCGCGCCATTGATATCTAAATCGGAATCGCTGTTACCGCCGCCCGACGCTGCTGTTGAACGGGCCGTAACGTCCAGAAAAATACCCGAACCATATTGTATTTTTTAAGGACGATAACCTCGACATAAGACCCTATAGCCAGCGTGGTATTGTAGACCAAATTCTGCCGCACAATTCAATCATAAACGCAGTAAGTACCACTTACTGCGTTTACGATTGTTTTAGATATTTAAGATGCTGACGTTACGATCTAAAAGAATCAAAAACTCGTTTATTTTCTATCTCTATTAGAAGAACTTCTTTTTTAGTAATCAAACAAACAAACTTTGACCGTGTTTTTCTGGCAATCCTTGACATGTTTTTACTGCGTTTATGAATTGCGGTTAGAATTCTGTTGATTCTGTGCTTTGAAGCAAATTAAGGTGAGGCTTAAGTCAATGAATACAGATTTACATAGAAGCGCAGTTCTTCAGGATTTCGTGTGCCGATTCCAAGTGGCGACTGTCTCCAGTTTAGTTCGTAGTTGGCGCCGTTGGCGGCGCTGTCGTCATTTTCCGTCTCTCTTGCTCTCGTAGTTATGGCCGTAACAAACGCTCGAACTTGGTCCGAACAGACCACGGATTTGCTCCGCCTCCGGACCAAATCTGCCCGTCTGTAGAGTAGTCCGGCGAACATAATTTATTATTATTAATTGAGTCCGCCTCGGTCCGCTAGTTTTGCAGATCGGTCGGATCGGATATGGCTTACGTGAAGCAACTGTCCGATTCGGTCGTCTGTAGCGAGAACGGATTTGGTCCGCCGGACCAACGGGTTTTGTCCGCCGGACAAGTTCGAGCGTGTGTTACGGCTATTAAGATATACAGGAGGAACGTTCGTCTCTCTTGCTCTCGTAGTTAAGATACACAGGAGGAACGTTCGTCTCTCTTGCTCTCGTAGAGACAGCTGTCACAGCGCGACTGCCACGCCGCCAAGCGGCAATTTGGGTCACAGAAAGTTTGTCTTCAGAGCGCCCATAAGAAATGCGCCTCTATGTAAATATCTGAGCTCTTTGCTTAAGTCCAGCAATTGACGGTGAAAGACAAAAGGAGGCAGGAGCTGAACCAGAGATCGAATTGCATTTTTTCTGTCAAAGTCAAAATCATTCACTTAAATCAAAATGTGACGCTTATGAACGTCACATTAAAACATCATTACTTAAACATTGAAGCGTGTTATTTTTTTTGTATTCAAGGGAATTATCCCAAAATATATATTATACCTACGTCTATCATATAAATTTAGTATTACTAAATGTTGTGTCGTCCTTATTTTTTTTTATTATTAATTAGTCTTTATCGTCCCTTACAGATTAATTTGGCGAAGAAGGTAAAGATCTATGATTATTTTTAAACTAACAACACATTTGCACTAAAACTTTAAATAACAAGAAAAATGTGTCGTTACAAAATTAACAATTTTGGGTGTACATACTATTTGTCTTTAAGCTGTCACCATCAGCATCCCTTTATACTGGGCCTCTTCTCACTGTGAGAAGGGTATGACCATAGTCCACCACGCTGGCCAAGTGCGTGACAGACTTCACATGTCTTTCGAGAACATTATGGAGAACTCTCAGACATGCAGGTTCCTTCACGATGTTTTACTTCATCGATAAGCAAGCGATAATTAACAATTTAATACGCACTTAACTTTAAGCTGTAAGAAATGTTAATGTTGGTATGATATTTGGGTTGGTCTGTTTCCTAATAAACTTTTAACCCACTAATGGCCATCATCATCGTCCTAGCGTTATCCCGGTTACATCCAACACTTACACGTTGTAGCGCGAGGTATCACTAGTGTAACCAGTGCACACTCAATATTAGCTGCACCACAGAGCGACTGCCGTCTGACCTGCGCAATCCAGAGAAATTATATTCAAGGATCTCCCCATAACAACTGTCAAAGATGTTCATGACAGCTGACACCGACGGTTTAACGTGCTCTCCGCGGCACCGGAAGATATAAATATGTGTATACAGGGTGTAAAAAGACCCTTAACGAAAACTGAAATCCCATGTTGTACCAATCACTACGAGCATTTTTTACTTCGGCACCATACATGGGAAATTACTGGTTCAGGAGATATTTTTAATTAGGTAAAAAATCGATGCATTTACCACGCCAATAATTATGTTATTTAGATGCACTTGACCCCATGGATAAGTAGGTATTTCGAGCATTGCACGCGCGCGCTTTTAATTGCGGTTTTGAAAAATGTAAAAACTTAAAAAAAAAAATCGTTTCCCAGGTATTATTTTTGGTTAGTATGACTTGGCATGATGTCCATAACGAGTAGACTTTGGCTTGGTGATGGGTCTTGTGACACCCTGTATTATACATCCTTGCGTTACTGACTGACCAAGAGACAAGCTACAGCCAAAACTATTAGGCGCATGAAGCTCAAATTCTGAATATTGGGGACCTTAGAAGCACTAATATGAGATTTTCCGAACTCCGAATTTGGAAATTCCCGAAATCCTAATTCGGGAATGCCCGACTTGTACAAAAAGAAAGAAAGTAAATGATAACCAATCCTAATCCGATCCATCAGAGTGCGTAGCTTAACCTTGCTGATATCGATTTCTTTTATTAAAAGGAAATGCTTAAATGAATGTATGTAGTTATAAATATGCGGTAATAAAATTGATTAGTACAAAGTACAGAACACGACCTTCTAATCTAATAGTTATCAATATTACAAGTAATAATATTTGAACTGTGTCACCACTATTTACCAATAAGTCTATGTATGTTATGTATGATCGCGAATCTCGAAAACTGCTTGGTCGACTAGCATGAACATATGATAATAAATCTAGGTACGCAATAGTGATATTATAATAAATCTAGGTCCGCAATAGTGATATTATAAAAAAAATAGGTTTATGTGTGTCTAGGTGTGTTCTTATTGGTCAGTTGACTTGAATCAGTCGCACAGACTTACGAATGTACTACAGTGACCAATCTGATAAAACGAAAAACCGGAAATTTCGAGATGTTTATGAAGCTAAGTTGACGGAGCCCTGCCATGCAGGGCTCCTATATTTATTTATGTTCAGGGCCACAAGAAAACCTAACATAACCTATTAAGGTGACGGAACTGATGCCGACCTTCATTTCGAAAATCACGATCTATTTTTTTATGAAAATAATCTCGTCCATTCGGAAAACTTAATAGGTTATGTTAGGTTTCTTGCGACCCTGTACACAAAAATAGGCGGCCTTCGAAGCAGGCCTCCGTCAAATTAACTAAAAGGACATCGCTATACCTGGTTGGTACGTACAAACCAAATTTAAAAATTGGTTTTCAAAAACTTGTCTCTTATTTCCTAACTCTATGTTTAATACAGCTGGTAACGAAAAATAACCAATCAGCGATCGCTCTGATAATCTTAACGGCTTTCTTAAACCAGTGTTATTGTCAAAATGTCACTGCCTTTCAATTTCACTGTATCGGTCAAGTAAAATTATAATGGCTCTGAAAATAGGCCGTTAAATTGGAAGTAATACAAATAATTGACTATAATCCGTGTAATTATAATGTCACTAGTAAAATTATAATATCACGGCTATTGTAAAATCCCTGCGATTTTAAGGAACAGTTTTGTTTTATAGTAAATTTTATGATAAAACTTAAATATAGTTATGAATTCCTGCTTTATATTTAGATGTATTTACTTTGTTTCAAACAAAGACAGTTTGATACGCTGCCAAATTTGAACGCGCTAATCTCAGGAACTGCTGAGTCGTTTTGAATAGTTTCGTAGTCTTTTATGTTAGATAGCCCATTTATCGAGGAAGGCTATAGGCTATATAACATCACGCTATGAGCCGGATGTAAACAGGGGTAGTCCTCCCGCGAGGTGGACTGGCGATCTTGTTGGGATCGCGGGTGGCCTAAGATTGATCTATGTGGAGAGCCATGGTGGAGGCTTATCTCCAGCTGTGGACGTCTTTCTGCTGATACGATGATGATAATATGAGCGACGGGGGCGGAGCAGTAGCTCTTAGGGTCGGAACATATCTGACGGAAGATGCGTCGCGTATGATTAAGGTTTCAGATTAGCGTATTTTTCTGCGCGCATACGGTCGTTTCAGCATACGCACTTACACGCGCGCTTACATTACGCGCAATCAAAAACTCAGTCTCGCGTAAACGAGCATATTTCGGCGTGTTCGTTCGAAACGGTAGTGACATCTTGTCAGTGTCAACATGGATTCTAATGGCTCGCGCTTATACGAGCTAAGAAGCGCGTCAACGCTCGTACGAATTGCTAACGAGATAAAAAAACGAGCTTATACGCGCTTATAAAACGCTCATCTGAAATCGCCCTTATCGGTTGCGTAACGCCAAAACATACAAATATATAGAAAAACATTTAACCTTTCACACCTGACCGATGATCCGTTAGTACGTCGAGCGTACAGCCTCTGTTCCGTGTCGACGTCGCGCGCACCACGCACCACGTGAATTTTGACTGACGCGTCGGGCGACGTTTTAAAATTAAATGTCATCCAAAGCAACCGAACTGTAGTTGCTGAACCAATGAATATAGATTTACATAATAGAAGTGCATTTCTTAAGGATTTCGTGTGCCGATTGCAACTGGCGTGTTGACGGTTGTCAGTATAGTAGTAGTTGGCGCCGTTCGCGGCGCTGGCGTCGTTCTCCTTCTCTCTTGCTCTCGTAGTTAAGATACACAGGAGAAACTTTCGTCTCTCTTGCACTCGTAGTGTCAGCTGTCACAGCGCGACTGCCACGCCGCCAAGCGGCAATATGGGTCACACTGGTCACAGAAAGTTTGTCTACAGAGCGCCCATAAGAAATGTGCCTCTATTTAAATATCTATGCTCTATGGCTGAACGCAGAAACTGACAAGACACGTAATGTAGCAGGTCTAATTTGACGGAATAGACGCGACCGAAGATACGTTCGACGCATCTTCCGTCAGATATGTGCCGACCCTTAGTAACACGGATGTAACCGCGGGCTCAACTAGTTGGCACAATATATACCTATAATTTTGCAATGTCATTTCCTCGTTAGACTACAGAGCTCCGTCTTAATTGGTTAATAGAGGGTTATAGATCTAGAAGAGATATACAGGGTGTAAAAAGACCCTTAACGAAAACTGTAATCCCATGTTGTACCAATCACTACGAACAATTTTTACTTCGGCACCATACCTGGCAAATTACTGGTTCGGGAGATATTGAGGCTCAAAGTTAGTATGGCATTTTTCTAATTAGGTATAAAATCAATGCATTTAACCCGCCAATATGTTCTTTAGATGCCCTATGACCCCATGAGTAAGTAGGTGTTTCGGAGACTGCACGCGCGCGCTTTTAAATGCGGTTTAAAAAATGTGAAAACTTAAAAAAATATTAGTTTCCCAGGTATTATTTTTGGTTAGTACGACTTGGCATGATGTCCACCACGAGTAGACTTCGGCTTGGTGATGGGTCTTGTGACACACTGTAGAGGATATTTAGCAGCTACGCCCGCATATATTTTTAATTAAACTTTTCTTTCTGACTCCTTGTGAATGCCGGGAAATCCCTTCTTAGTGCACCCCTACGGTCCCAAGGAACATACATGTCTAATTTCAGCTACTTGCTCAATAGTTTCGGCCAATGGTTGTGGCTGTGCGTTTTCTGTCAGTCAGTACCGGAAGGATTTTACATACACATACATATACTCAGACATAGGTCAGAAGTACCCTGAACAGAAGAGCATGCATGAGAAACTTGATGGGAGTTATGTCAGGATCGTTGCAAATGGTGTTCCGTAGTCACAGCCTACCCCTCCGGGAAACAGGCGTGAGTCTATGTATGTATGTATGTACATATACTCACGCCTTTTTCCCGTCGGGGTAGGCAGAGAACAGAACGCCACTTGCTTCTATCCTTACAAACCTCACGCGCTTCCTCTACATTTCTTTTCATACATGCTCGCCGCGCCGGTTTGGGGTACTTCGGACCTTTCCGTTTCTTAGGACGTCCACAATTTGTTCAATAAACGCAATATTTTTATATAGGTACTACTAGATGAGCCCGCGGCTACACCCGCGTTATTTAAGGCTACTGCTCCGCTCCCGTGGCTCATAGCGTGATGTTATGTAGCCTTGTCTTCCTCGATAAATGGGCTATCTAACACTGAAAGAATATTGCAAATCGGGCCAGTAGGTCCTGAGATTAGCGTGTTCAACCAACCAAACAAACAAACATACAAACAAACTCTTCAGCTTTATTAGTATTATTTGACTAGCTGACCCGGCGAACTTCGTACCGTCTAACAGTAAACTCTTAAATTTTTTTAATTTTTAAAATTTTTCTGATTTACTGCCTCCGTGGTCCAGTGGATAGCGTATGCGACTGCTGGTCGGAGGTCCCGGGTTCGATTCCCGGGTCGGGCAAAAGTGTTACTGGGTTTTTCCGAATTCTCAGTAGCAGCACGGAGTCTGGTGATGTACCCGGTAACGGCAATAGGCTCGCCCCATTATTACGTGGGATCTAAAAATTTATGGCGAAATGTGGTTGTAATGCTGCTAATGTTTCACCTCTGCCTACCCCTTCGGGGATACAGGCGTGAGACTGCAAATATATAATTAATATTAAAAATGTATTTCATTATCAACCTAGCAATGTGCATCACAATGTACAAATAATACAATGTCAACATTTCGACATACTTGGCAGTGTTCATTGTGATGTACATAGGTTTTCTCGAAATCTAGGATATCTAGATTTTTTTAATAAATTTTTTCGTGTCCTTTAATCATAATTAAGGCCAAATATATCGATAAAGCACATATTTTTATGTTTTTTATATCCTGCCAAGTTAAGGGTTAATAATATACACTACATACTAATCTTTACCTGAAGTTTGACGACTATAAAAACAAAAGTAATTTTAAGTACTTATTATCTGTTTATAATATATGTATGCTACACGGCTAATGTGCAGATCCGTTTGTAATGAAATTTGATATGGATAGTTTGAA
The DNA here is from genome assembly GCA_944739405.2 of Euclidia mi. Lineage (NCBI taxonomy): Eukaryota > Metazoa > Arthropoda > Insecta > Lepidoptera > Erebidae > Euclidia > Euclidia mi. The sequence goes on from OX123209.2 coordinate 3,026,377, forward strand.
ACCTGGGGAAGTACAAAGGCTACTCTTTATTCAAATTTCATGCGGGCGAAGCCGCGGGCGAAAGCTAGTCTTCTATAATATAAACGGCATAACGTATCCAATGGCACGCCACTGAGCCTGATTTTCGGTTTCGCTTTTTTTTAGGGACGCGTTTACGCTTGTATCAAAAAACCACATATTTCCGGTACATTTTACGACAATTTCAGATAATAACTAATAAAAACTAATGATTACGATAAATTGATTACTTTTTTATCTATAAATCAATTTGAAAATAAATAAAAAATATTTAATTAATATTAATGTAAAATCGATTCGAAACGGCCTCTTAAATCAAAAATAGGCATATACTGCTATTTTTGGGTACAATTTTCTCTCTATTTTAACATTTATTTAGATTTTCAAAGATAGAATAGGGTAGTAAATATAGTCAACTCAAAAACAATTTGATTTTTTTTTTCAAAATATTGTAAATTGACTCAAAAAAAGCAAAAAATCATCTTGAATTTTTCTTCTATTTTGCTCGCATACGTGTGTCTTAATGTGTGGCAATAAGGTTCGTTTTATTTAGCCACTTTCTTGATTTATATATCCAAATTCTGCAATGAGATCTCAGTCTGGGCTTGAGCGCCGTCGGGAGTGGACTCTATGTCGCTTGTCGCTGCAGCCCGAAGACGAAAAAAGCAATATACGAATACAAAATATTCGCTAAAATCAATTTGATACTTCTCGTATTCTGTGCGAATTACGTTTACGTACAAGTAAATTTCTTTTGTATAAATGGACATTATTACTTTATTTTCTCCGTTATGTTGAGTCAGGATATATTTCGGTATTTAGATATTATTTTGTTTCTTGCGTTGAAATCTGGTAAGATTATCTGGACTGATGGTATACCATCCCGTTCAAGTGTTGCGACTGGAACTCATAAAAGAGTAGACCTAGTTATGCCAGGTTGGGGCTCATTTTATTTGTTTTGGTGAGACCCTACCACTGGTACTAGTGAAGTAACCTTCCAAGGTTATTCGATGAGTCTTGCTGGTACTCATATGTGAGTAAAGCTACGCATGCCGAGTTTGGGCTCATTTTGTTTGTACATAAGAGACCCTACCACTGGAACTTATGAAGTAACCTTCCAGGGTTATTCGATGACTCTTACTGGTACTCATATGTGAGTAGAGCTAGGCATGCCGAGTTTGGGCTCATTTTGTTTGTACATAAGAGACCCTACCACTGGAACTTATGAAGTAACCTTCCAGGGTTATTCAATGACTCTTGCTAGTACTCATGTGTGAGTAGAGCTAGGCATGCCGAGTTTGGGCTCATTTTGTTTGTACATAAGAGACCCTACCACTGGAACTTATGAAGTAACCTTCCAGGGTTATTCAATGACTCTTTCTGGTACTCATGTGTGAGTAGAGCTAGGCATGCCGAGTTTGAGCTCATTTTGTTTGTACATAAGAGACCCTACCACTGCATTTTATAAAGTAACCTTCCAGGGTTATTCAATGACTCTTACTGGTACTCATATGTCAGTACAGCTAGGCATGCCGAGTTTGGGTTCATTTTGTTTGTACATAAGTGACCCTGCCACTGGAACTTATAAAGTAACCTTCCAGGGTTATTCGATGACTCTTGCTGGTACTCATATGTGAGTAGAGCTAGGCATGCCGAGTTTGGGCTCATTTTGTTTGTACATAAGAGACCCTACCACTGAAACTTATGAAGTAACCTTCCAGGGTTATTCAATGACTCTTACTGGTACTCATATTATGTCAGTAGAGCTAGGCATGCCGAGTTTGGGTTCATTTTGTTTGTACATAAGTAACCCTACCACTGGAACTTATGAAGTAACCTTCTAGGGTTATTCGATGACTCTTGCTGGTACTCATATGTGAGTAGAGCTAGGCATGCCGAGTTTGGGCTCATTTTGTTTGTACATAAGAGACCCTACCACTGGAACTTATGAAGTAACCTTCCAGGGTTATTCGATGACTCTTACTGGTACTCATATGTGAGTAGAGCTAGGCATGCCGAGTTTGGGCTCATTTTGTTTGTACATAAGAGACCCTACCACTGCATTTTATAAAGTAACCTTCCAGGGTTATTCAATGACTCTTACTGGTACTCATATGTCAGTACAGCTAGGCATGCCGAGTTTGGTTTCATTTTGTTTGTACATAAGTGACCCTACCACTGGAACTTATAAAGTAACCTTCCAGGTTTATTCGATGACTCTTGCTGGTACTCATGTGTGAGTAGAGCTAGGCATGCCGAGTTTGGGCTCATTTTGTTTGTACATAAGAGACCCTACCACTGAAACTTATGAAGTAACCTTCCAGGGTTATTCGATGACTCTTACTGGTACTCATATGTGAGTTGAGCTAGGCATGCCGAGTTTGGGCTCATTTTGTTTGTACATAAAAGACCCTACCACTGCATTTTATAAAGTAACCTTCCAGGGTTATTCAATGACTCTTACTGGTACTCATATGTCAGTACAGCTAGGCATGCCGAGTTTGGGTTCATTTTGTTTGTACATAAGTGACCCTACCACTGGAACTTATAAAGTAACCTTCCAGGGTTATTCAATGACTCTTGCTGGTACTCATGTGTGAGTAGAGCTAGGCATTCCGAGTTTGGGCTCAATTTGTTTGTACATAAGAGACCCTACCACTGCATTTTATAAAGTAACCTTCCAGGGTTATTCAATGACTCTTACTGGTACTCATATGTCAGTACAGCTAGGCATGCCGAGTTTGGGTTCATTTTGTTTGTACATAAGTAACCCTACCACTGGAACTTATGAAGTAACCTTCCACGGTTATTCGATGACTCTTGCTGGTACTCATATGTGAGTAGAGCTAGGCATGCCGAGTTTAGGCTCATTTTGTTTGTACATAAGAGACCCTACCACTGGAACTTATAAAGTAACCTTTCAGGTTTTTCAAGTTTATTCGAAGACTCTTAGTGGTTCTCATATGTGAGTAGAGCTAGGTATGTTCCAGTGGTAGGGTCTCTGATGTTCATACAAAATGAGTCCAAACTCGGTATGCTTAGCTCTACTCACATATGAGTACCAACCAGCAAGAGTGATCGAATAACCCTGGAAGGTTACTTCATAAGTTCCAGTGGTAGGGTCTCTTATGTACAAATAAAATGAGCCCAAACTCGGCATGCCTAGCTTTACTTCCATATGAGTACCAGCAAGAGTCATCGAATAACCCTGGAAGGTTACCTCATAAGTTCCATTGGTAGTGTCACTTATGTACAAACAAAATGAGCCCAAACTCAGCATGCCTAGCTCTACTCACATATGAGAACCAGCAAGAGTCATTGAATAACCCTGAAAGGTTACTTCATAAGTTGCAGTGGTTGGGGTCTCTTATGTACAAACAAAATGAGCCCAAACTCGGCATGCCTAGCTCTACTCACATATAAGAACCAGCAATAGTCATCGAATAACCCTGGAAGGTTACTTCATAAGTTGCAGTGGTTGGGTCTCTTATGTACAAACAAAATGAGCCCAAACTCGAAATGCCTAGCTCTAATCACATATAAGAACCAGCAATAGTCATCGTATAACCCTGGAAGGTTACTTCATAAGTTGCAGTGGTTGCGTCTCGTATGTACAAACAAAATGAGCCCAAACTCGGCATGCCTAGCTCTACTCACACATGACTACCAGCAAGAGTCATTGAATAACCCTGGAAGGTTACTTCATAAGTTTCAGTGGTAGGGTCTCTCATGTACAAACAAAATGAGCCCAAACTCGGCATGCCTAGCTCTACTGACATATGAGTACCAGTAAGAGTCATCGAATAACCCTGGAAGGTTACTTCATAAGTTGCAGTGGTTGCGTCTCGTATGTACAAACAAAATGAGCCCAAACTCGGCATGCCTAGCTCTACTCACATATGAGTACCAGCAAGAGTCATCGAATAACCCTGGAAGGTTACTTCATAAGTTCCAGTGGTAGGGTTACTTATGTACAAACAAAATGAACCCAAACTCGGGATGCCTAGCTCTACTCACATATGAGTACCAGTAAGAGTCATCGAATAACCCTGGAAGGTTACTTCATAAGTTGCAGTGGTTGCGTCTCGTATGTACAGGCGGCGATAGCCGAGTGGATATACCAACAGACTGCCATGCAGAGGGTATCGGGTTCGAATCCACGGCGCGCACCAATGACTTTTCGGAGTTATGTGCGTATTGAATGGTTAATTATCGCTTGTCCCGTGCCTCGGAGAGCACGTTAAGCCGTCGGTCCCGGTTGTCATGAAGGTCTTTGACAGTCGTTACAGGTCGTCAGTACCTTCTAAATAAACTGACACTAGTCTAAACCATGGAATATCGCTATCCCTTCGGGTTGCGGAGGTCAGACAGGCAGTCGCTCTGTGGAAAAGCTAATATTCAGCCAAATCCGGTTAGACTAGAAAGCGGACCCCAGATTGAAACTGGGATAACGCTAAGAGGATGATGATGGTTGCGTCTCGTATGTACAAACAAAATGAGCCCAAACTCGGCATGCCTAGCTCTACTTACATATGAGTACCAGCAAGAGTCATCCAATAACCCTGGAAGGTTACTTCATAAGTTTCTGTGGTAGGGTCTCTCATGTACAAACAAAATGAGCCCAAACTCGGCATGCCTAGCTCTACTCACATATGAGTACCAGCAAGAGTCATCGAATAACCCTGGAAGGTTACTTCATAAGTTCCAGTGGTAGGGTTACTTATGAACAAAAACAAAATGAACCCAAACTCGGCATGCCTAGCTCTACTGACATATGAGTACCAGTAAGAGTCATCGAATAACCCTGGAAGGTTACTTCATAAGTTGCAGTGGTTGGGTCTCGTATGTACAAACAAAATGAGCCCAAACTCGGCATGCCTAGCTCTACTCACATATGAGTACCAGCAAGAGTCATCTAATAACCCTGGAAGGTTACTTCATAAGTTTCAGTGGTGGGGTCTCTCATGTACAAACAAAATGAGCCCAAACTCGGCATGCCTAGCTCTACTCACATATGAGTACCAGCAAGTGTCATCTAATAACCCTGGAAGGTTACTTCATAAGTTCCAGTGGTAGGGTCTCACTAAAACAAATAAAATGAGCCCCAACCTGGCATAACTAGGTCTACTCTTTTATGAGTTCCAGTCGCAACACTTGAATGGGATGGTATACCATCAGTCCTCATAATCTTACCAGATTTCAACGCAAGAAACAAAATAATATCTAAATACCGAAATATATCCTGAATCAACATAATGGAAAAAATAAAGTAATAATGTCCATTTAGGTATATAAAAATAAGAAACTTATTTGTACGTAATTCGCACAGCCAGGCCTATAACACATAGATACATATCACAAAAAATTCTAAGTCTCAAAGTTATTTAGTTGAACTGCATTTCCGCAAGTTACCGTACGTAGTACGTACTGTTGCCGCCGTGTCGCTGTAGTGACGCGATTTTGTACCTACTAATTTTGTAAACGCGTCCTTAATTCATTGTGATAAAAATAACACTGTCATTTCATTGTCTTTATGCGTGCCTTATCTATAGCCCACTTGATTTGTTGACTTTTTATTTATAAGCAGAATAAATAGAGATAAAAATACCTTTTGTTTGTCACAAGACGTAAAGAATAACGCTTATGGCGCATATTATTTATTAACTAGCTGTTTCCCGCTGTTTCACCCGCGTCCTGAGGGAACTTCTTCGCGTACCCGATTAATTTATAGCCTAAGTTACTCCTTGGTACATCAGGTAGCCGCTAGTGAAAGTCCCGTCAAAATCGATCCAGCCGTTCCAGAGATTAGCGTGAACATACAGAAAGACATACAGACAGACAAACATTGTAGAAAATGTCATTTCGGTATATGTACCGCGTGTACATCCATATGCATTTAGTAAAAAGCGGTTTTTTTAGAATTACAAACAGGCACTCCAATTTTATTTATATGTATTGATAAAGTAACAAAAAGGCAGCGATAGCCTAGTGGAGATACCAACGGACTGCCATGCAGAGGGTATCGGGTTCGAATCCACGGCGCGCACCACTGAGTTTTTGGAGTTATGTGCGTATTGAATTGTTAATTATCGCTTGTCCTGTGCCTCGGAGAGCACGTTAAGCCGTCGGTCCCGGTTGTCTTGAACATCTTTGACAGTCGTTATAGGGCGTCAGTACCTCTAAAATAAACTGACACTAGTCTATACCATGGAATATAGCTATCCCTTCGGGTTGCGGAGGTCAGACGGCCAGTCGCTCTGTGGAAAAGCTAATATTCAGCCAAATCCGGTTAGACTAGTAAGCGGACCTCGGGTTGAAACTTGGATAACGCTAAGAGGATGATTGATAAAGTAACACCTAGCAACAACAAAGAATCGCCTTCAATTCATTGTTTTAAAGTCGAATGAACTTCAGTACCTACATTGTCTCTTTAAAATAATTTAGGGCCTTATAAAATATGGTAATTTATTATTGATTTATTAGGTATCGTCCATGTAGTGACGGATTAAGAATACGGATTGTCACCACCTCATACCATCCCATGGGTGTTGTAAGAGCCGACAGAGGGAGCATATTATGCAGAGAACAGCACTTTGAGAAGGAAAACTTGATACAAACCCTATACCAACCCGTTTGGCCAGCGTGGTATAGTAGGCCAATACCTCCTTTCAAAGGAGAGGCCTAGTCCAGCAGTGGACTGTTAAAGGCTGATGATGATCCTACAAAAATAAAAAGACTCATAAATAAGACAAAAAAAAAAAAAATACTGATCGTTTCATGAAGAGTTACATAATGCATGTGCAGTAACGAAACGCTCGGTACATTAATAGTGTATATTGGAATTAAACTACAGTTTACGGATTTTAATGTGTTATATTGGTATCACTAAGTTATTACATTTTAACCCAATATAACGCGATAAAATCCGTAAACTGTAGTTTAATTCCAATGAGTAACATTCGCGTAAACCCAAAAAGATATTATATTAATAGTGTATTTTCTAACTGTCTGATTAATAAACAGCTACCCTAAACAACTGTCAACAAGAAGTAAACAGATTATACACGTGTCGTTGATAACAGCTTGAATGTTGAGCACGTGCGATACACGTTCTTATAATGTGTAATAATTAGCTGTGTCACCTAATCTAACCAAGACTCTTAAAAATAGAATAATTCATCATCAGTCCTATATATTAACTGTCCCACTGCTGGGAACGGGCCTCTTCTCACTATAAGAAGGGTAAGGCCATAGTCCACCACGCTGGCCAAGTGCGTGACAGACTTCATATGGCTTTCGAGAACATTATGGAGAACTCTCAGACATATAGGTTACCTCACGATGTTTTCCTTCACCTTAACAATTTAATACGCATTTAACTTGGAAAAGTCATTGGTGCGCGCCGTGGATTCGAACCCTCTGCGTAGCAGTCTGTCGGTCTCTCCACTTGGCTATTGCTGCTCAAAAATAGAATTCAAGGGCCAAGAATAAAAGAGATATTAATGGAATTAGAACCGAGTTAATTTCATTTCTGAAGGCCAATTATTATTTTCGTGTTTTATATGGCATCGACACTGTATTTTGAACGAAATGCGATTGGATTTTGAATATACTCACATCTGGTATTCTGCTAATTTAATGGCATTTTCTTCTAATCTGTATTTTATATTTACCCATATACCTTTCTTTATAAAGCGTGAAAAATTAGTTCCCTCGTGCCCCTCCGACCGGGGAGCGGTCAAAGGGGGTATGTCGGACTCCCATCCCGTGGGCTGGGTTACCTACTAAAAACCACACGGTGGCTCCGTAGCTCGACGCCAAGCAGGTACAACGGGAACTGTGGTTGTATTGCTCCGCTGTACCTGTCGCGTCCGTCCCCTTGCTTGGGACGCGTGCCCGGGGAAAGGCGGGGTGTGCAATGCCTTTCACAGTACCTACCGTATACCTACCTTGCGTAACTGGCTGACAGACAACGGACAGCCAAATGTATTAGGTGGAAGAATCTGAAATTTGTCATGTATGTTCCTTGGGGGACGGTAGGGGTCTTTTTTTATGTTAATGTGCGGCAAACGAGCAGACGGATTGCCTGATGGTAAGCAATTACCACCGCCCAAGGACACAAGCAACACCACAGGAGTCACAAGTGCGTTGCCGCCCCTTGGGGATTGGGAAAAGGGGTAGGATGAGGAGTGGGATCAGGGAGAAGGGATAGGGAATAGGGCCTCCGGCACTCTCACTCACCGAACGAAACGCAACAGTTTAGGTACTGTTACTTTACGTCGATTTTCTGTGAGAGGGTAGTACTTCCCCGGTCGAGCCGGCACATTCATGCTGAAATCAGCAAGGCTCTACTACCTAGAAGGGTGCACTAAGAAGGGAATTCTTGGAATACCCAGAGGATCGGACAAAAAATATTACATTAAAACAGTGTGCGGGTGTAGCCGCGAGCATCCTCTAGTGTGTAATAATTAGCTATGTCATGCAACATCAGCAGAAATAGTTCCGATATGATCCACGGCCAATACCGTCATCCTCCAAGCGTTATACAAGTCTAACCGGATTTGACTGAATATTAGCTTATCTACAGGATTGAATTGTTATCGCTTGTCCCGTGCCTCGGAGAGCACGTTAAGCCGTCGGTCCCGGTTGTCATGAAGATCTTTGACAGTCGTTATAGGGCGCCAGTAAATTTTAAATTAACTGACACTAGTTTAAACCATGGAATATCGCTATCCCTTTGTGTTGCGGAGGTCAGACAGGCAGTCGCTCTGTGGAAAAGTTGATATTCAGCCAAATCCGGGGGACGATTCAGAATCTTTCGATATCTCATTTGACATTCGATTCCGTTAATTGACAAACGGGGTACCTCATTTTTTGTCAAAACTATCGCATTTCCTATAAAGTTTATGCATTCAGTATGAAGTAAATTAATAAATAAACGGAATTCAATGAATATTTGTTCAAAATATCTCTGATAGGCGGCTTAAAGACGAGGACAATAATTTGACATATCGTACGATTAGAATTCGTGGCATTCTGAATCGGCCTGCCGGTTAGTCTAATAAGCGGACCCCGTGTTGAAACTGGGATAACGCTAGGAGAATGATTAGCTTATCCACACAGCGACTGCCTGTCTGACCTCCGCAACACAAAGGGATAGCTATAGGTAAAACTATGTGTTGCGGAGGCCAGACATGCAGTTCCATGGTTTAGACTAGTGTCAGTTTATTCAGAGGTATTATATAGACAGTCAGGGTATCCGAACGGAATATTTATCTATTACTAGCTGTTGCTCTCGGTTTCACCCGACTTATTTTCGGTATAGCGACAACCGCGCGACCCACCCGGGACAAACTGTAGCCTATATATAAAACCTATAAAGTCCTCAGTCAGTGAAATTCCCATCTAAATCGGTCCAGCCATTCTAGAGATTACCCCGGAAAAACAAAAAGGCAGACTTTTTTAAAAGTTTGTCTATGACTTGGTGTCGTGTAACTAACTATAATTATGCACTTTAAATAACACAGTTACCTATTTTGAAATCACAGAGAGACATTTAAATATTATTTATATGTACCTATAGGTGTATAATGTATGTAAAATGTTAATGTATAGGTCGGTTCACGAATGATGACCACTGCGCAGAAATCATTTTTTAGGTCCCCGTGGAGGTGCGGGGTGAGGCGCGGGTGGAGTGCCAATGGCGTGGCTCCGTTCTTGACGCATTCCCTAAATGCGTCGAGAATGGAGCCACGCCATTGGTGCACGAATGTACATATGCGCGACGGCCGCCATTTGTGGTCAACTTTCGTGAATTTACCTATACCTAATGTGTTTGTTTATACATATATTTAATCATGCATATGTATAATCATGTATTTTGTTTAATTGTTTGGAATAAAATGTAAATGGTTCTAAGTTCATCATTCTACTTTAAGTATAGTATTTTAACCGTTTATTTGCCGAATAAAATAAAATGAAACTATAAGAAGGATTAGACCGACATAAAACATAACATAACTTCACGCCTTTATCCCCGAAGGGTTGGGCAGAAATGTACCTAATACACACCCACACTTCGCGAGTTACGTTTCGGTACCAATGTAAGAGGCGAAAAAAGAAATTTAAAATAAACTGATCCTGTTGGGATGGTATTTTTTTTTTGGTTACAAAACGTAATGAAGCAGCAATAATGCAGCACCTTACAAAATGTAAATTGTGTATTGAGTATTAAGTAGAGTAAATATATACAAGTGATGTAGAAGGTGTAACAGTTGCAGCACCTTACAAAATGTAAATTGTGTATTATGCAAAACCTGGCGATGAAAAAGAGTGACCGTGAGTTTTATTGCCCGTTCTTTCTCATGGTTCTACCTATTGCTTTGCGAACGTGGCAGTAAATGTAAATGTAGAAGCATACAGTAATAATGTTTTAAATTTGAGTATAAGTAATTATTTTATAAATTTATTATTTTGACGTTCATAAGCGTCACATTGTGACCCAAATGAATAAAGGATTTTGAATTTGAATTTGTTAATAGACAACTCTGTTACTGGGTTTTTCTGAATTCTTGTAACAGCACGGAGTCTGATGATGTGCCCGGTAACGGCAATAGGCTCGCCCCCTATTACGTGGGACCTAAAAATGCTTGACGAAATGTGGTTTAATATTACAATTCTGCGTGCACGGGGATACAGGCGTGGGTCTATAAAAAAGAACTTTCTTTCTCGTGTGAGTGTGTGTGCAACTCTGGTGTCGGAGTTTTCAGACCGCCCGAAGACCTCCGACATGGCCTAACGATTCGGAGTAATAAATAAGCAATGACTCTGAGCTTATATCGGCTTTTCAAATCAAATCAAAATCCTTTATTCATTTAAATCACAAAGTGACACTTATGAACGTCAAATTAAAAAAAATAATTACTTAAAGCTTCTACATTTACATTTACTGCCACGTTCGCAAAGCAAAGGCGTAGAACCATGAGAAAGAACGGGCAATAAAACTCACGGTCACTCTTTTTCATCGCCAGGTTTTGCATAATACACAATTTACATTTTGTAAGGTGCTGCAACTGTTACACCTTCTACATCACTTGTATATATTTACTCTACTTAATACTCAAGCATAATCTAGTAAAATTTTGATGTTTATTTAATTAGCCTCCTGAAAATAGACATGGTGAAACAGCAGCATTAAGTACCTAATAATGCAGGCAATCCGCGCAAATGTTCAGAACCATGATAGAAATGATATAGTTTAATATTAAAAATGTAATACCAGCCCGTAAGACCGACATCGACCATTCATCGCAAGTAGCACCCGTTCACGAGTATGACGCATGGGCCAGCCATCATCCCTTCTTCTAAAGAAGTCATGTAGCTAGGAAAAACCGGCATCATCTAAAATAGGGATTTGACTTGTATAGGTGTTGTAAACAACCATAATGCAGAAATCGAATCTAATACTAATATATAAAGCTGAAGAGTTTGTTTGTTTGGTTGAACGCGCTAATCTCTGGAACTACTGGACCGATTTGAAAAATGCTTTCAGTGTTAAATAGCCCATTTATCGAGGAAGGCTATGGGCTATATAACATCACGCTATGCGAAGGGCGCAGAGCAGTAGCCTTAAATAAGGCGGGTGTAACCGCGGGCATCCTCTAGTAAATAATATGTTTTTACCTTTTATGTATTTTAACAACATTATGTACAACTCTCAGACATATTAATTTTTAAAACAATAACCAATTATTTCTAAAACGAGTTTACAAATCTAACAATGGGATCAATATGTTTGTATGTGTACATTTTACCTGTTAACTACTGTGTCGAGTCCAAAGTTGGCATTGATAAGACTTCAGTGAATATGCATTAATTAACTAGGCGGATGTTAAAAGGTGCTAATGATATGTAGGTACTCATATGGCCTAGTAACTTCGTAATCCAATGGCTGTTCTAAATATTTAATCTAGCGATGGATTTGACTCATCATCATCAGACATTGCATAGAATCTCAAAAAAATGCAACGACTATTTTACTGATTTGGATTTGTTCATGATGTGAGCTGGTCAGTTTAAAAGAGCTTTAATCGATAAAAAATGTAATATGCAGTGTGCATGAATAATATTTATGCAGCGATACAGTTAACTTGTTTATTTCTATTGTCAATATTTAGTTTTATATATGCCGTGTGGTTGACGGCATAGAATACAAGTGTCACCACCCCCTATCTTCCCGTGGGTGTCGTAAAAGGCGACTAAGGGATAACACGATGCAAATACCATCTTTGTGTAGAAACGGAAAACTCGACATCAAACCCTATACGACTGCCTCGTTGGTCTCGCGGCATAAATGTGCGAGGTCTCGGGTTCGATTCCCGGGTTGGGCAAAGTGTTATTGGGTTTTTCCGTTTGGAAATTTTCAGTAGCAGCACGCAGTCTGGTGATGTGCCCGGGACGGCAATAGGCTCGCCCCCTATTACGTGGGACCTAAAAATTCATGGCGAAATGTGGGTGTAATATTTACACCTCTGCCTACCCCTTCGGGGATACAGGCGTGAGTATATAAAAAAAAATATAAACAAAACGAAAACTGAAATTCTATATTGTACCTACCAATCACTACGAGTAGAGAGTAGTGGCAGGGGCGTCGCCAGCCGATTGCCTAGGAAGCGGCAAGTTGATATGGAAAATGAGAAAAGTACTGAGAAAAGTATGAATTGTAGGGTTTTTGAATCTATAGGGGGGGGGGGGGGCAGCTTCCCCCCTCTGCTCCCCCTTGGCGACGCCCTTCAGTAGTGGCATTACGTATGTCCAACCTTGTACACCCTGTTAGTGCAAAAGTTAAACATTGTGTACTACGGCACCATACCTGGGAAATTACTGGTTCAGGAGATGTTGAGGCTCAAACTCATACATACATAGACTCACGCCTGTTTCCCGGAGGGGAAGACAGAGACTACTGGAAAGCCATTTGCAACGATCCTGACATATCTCGCTTGCTTCATTCACTCCTATCAAATTCCTCATGCATGCTCTTATGTTCAGAGTACTTCTAACCTGTCCTGTTTTTAGGATGTCTCCAATCTGGTCAGAGAACGTCCGCCTAGGTCTTCCCCTTCGTCTAGTAACATTCACACTTGCCTTGTATATCAAAGTCATAAGTCAAACAATTTTCTAATTAGATACAAAATCGATGCATTTATCCCTCAAATTTGTTCTATAGATGTCCTATGCACCCATGGATAAGTAGGTATTTCGAGCATTGAACGCGCTGCACTGCTGGGCACGGGCCGCTTCTCACTATGAGAAGGGTAAAGCTGCGTATCCATTATGAGCTTCTGGCGCGCGCGCCATGAACGCCCGCGCCGAGAGCGCGTTCACGGAACGCGCTCCGAATATTTAAATGATATCAACTACGCGCGCCATGGCGCGCGCGGCAACTGTTCCAGTGTTCGGTCGTTCAATATGCAACGTAACTAAAACGTAATCAACACACAAAATAATATTACGTCCGTCTCAACTGGCGCGCGCGCCACAATTGAGTTGCCTTTGATGCGCGGTAAAATACCGACTCTAGAGCCGCGTATCGACTTCGCGCTCCAAAAGGACGAACATTGGCGCGCGTTCCAGCCGCGCGAAATTGCTACCATTTTGGAACGCGCGCCAATGTGTTTGTTGGAACGCTCGAATATGGAGCGCCCCGTTCCATCTAGTTCCAACAAACACATTGGCGCGCGTTCCAAAATGGTAACAATTTCGCGCGGCTGGAACGCGCGCCAATGTTCGTCGTCCTTTTGGAGCGCGAAGTCGATACGCGGCTTAAGGCCATAGTCCACCACGCTGGCCAAGTGCGGGTTGGCAGGCTTCACATGTCTTTCGAGAACATTATGGAGAACTCTCAGACATGCAGGTTTTCTCCTTCCTTCACCGATTAGCAGCATTTAATACGCACTTAACTTCTAAACGTCCTTGGTGCATGTCGTGGATTCGAACCCGAGACCCTCTGCGTAGCAGTCTGTCGGTCCCTCCACTCGACCATCGCTGCTCAATCAATGAAATGCTAAAAATAACTAAAAAAAAATAGAATTCCAACTTCCTAAGAAATAACTGTAATTGAGTTATGTAGGTTATTTTAATGTCAAATAATTAATTAAGCTACTCGCTATAAGCGTATTTTTAGACGGCAAATGAGTAATTATTATATTTAAGGATAAATGAGTAACTTTGTATATTAAGGTGGCTGCCCACGTTGCGTGGTTTTGTGCAATTCTTGGTTATAAAGGTGAAATAGCTTGTGTACCGACGTTTCGGTTTGGATTATACTAGTCGTGGTCAATGCTGCGATGTTCGCAGCTACACCCACACATACTACTACAGGTAGTAGAGTCTTGCTGATTTCAGCATGAATGGGCCGGCTCGACCGGGGAAGTACTACCCTCTCACAGAAAATCGACGTAAAGTAACAGTACCTAAAATGTTGCGTTTCGTTCGGTGAGTGAGAGTGCCAGAGGCCCTATCCCCTATTCTTTCCCCCTTATCCCACTCTCCTATTCTTTTCCCAACCCCAAGGCAACGCACTTGTGACTCCTGTGGTGTTGCTTGTGTCCATGGGTAGCGGTAATTGCTTACCATCAGGAGATCCGTCTGCTCGTTTGCCGCCTAATACTATAAAAAAATATAAAAACATTATTTTTACCTGTTTCTTGCCGATCCCGTGACAATTTATGGAAATCCCTTCTTAGTGCACCCCTACGGGTCCCAAGGAACATACATGCCAGATTTCAGCTTCCTGCGCCCAATAGTTTTGGCTGTAGATTGTCCGTCAGATACTTCAGGAAGTGCCTCTGTTCATCAGTGGGCTAAATTCAATCAATTGTGCCTCTACGATAATATGTCTGGATAATAGGGTTGTTTCCACCTAGTCAAATCAAGCACTTTTAATGAAATGTCAAAAGCGACCATTGCTACGGCGGCGTTTTATGAAATAAGACCTAGTGACGTACATAGTTACATAGATTTTTGCTGTCAAATAGAATACTTATTATCAATAAATTGTCGATAAAAAATGTTAAATAAAGTTTTAACATTAATTGATGGATGAAACTACCATTATTTTGACATGTTCAGGGTTCGAGGATATATATCAATGGATATATATCAAGATATATATCCGATATATATCAACCTCGATTCGACGATATATATCAAATGTTTTTTGTGATATATTGCATTACAAAAATGGTTTAAAAAGGATATTATTTTTGCGTTTGTTACTGTATTTCTACTCCCCAAATGTAGATGGCGTGGGAGTAGAGTAAAAAATACTCCCTTATGTTAAGTTCTTATCTAAAAATGGTAACACTTCTGCCAGTATTAATGGCGTCAGTCCGTCAGTGGTGTCAGAAAAAATTCGTTGCGAAAAAGTTAGTATTTTTTTGTGTTTATTGATTATTTTATTATTTGTTTGTTAAAAAGAAAATAATTGACAAAGTGCAAACATATGCAAATAGTATTCATAAATAAAACAATGAAATAATAATATGACTTTCATACAAAATTGATATATATCAAACTTGATATATATCCGATATATATCGTAAGTATCCGATATTTTGATATTTATAATAAATATCGGATATTTTCGAACCCTGGACATGTTTCACTAGATAAAAATACTTGTATAATTTATTTCACTTGCAGGAAACTTCCCTATGTGATTTCATACACTTGAAAGGCAGTCAACAGGAAGTGTTTGAAATGTTCTAACTAGATATTTATCAATGAATTGTAAGCAGCAACTTATCTGTATGTCATAGGTTAGTGCCGTTTCACGTGGCATTGCAGCGCGGGGTCCTGGGTTCACGTTAACATGTGACTTAGTACTATGTAGTTATGGAGTAAACAATATATAATCTATTTATCTAATGCCTTTAAAAGAGCAATTCTTGTATATACAGTGTCAAAAGACCCATCACCAAGCCGAAGTCTACTCGTTTTGCACATCATGACAAGGCATACTAAGCGAAAATAATACATACCTCGAAGCAATGCAAAGTGCGCGCGTGCAATGCACTAGATCCCTACCTTATCCACGGTTGCATAGGGCATCTATAGAACAAATTGGTGCTAGAAAAGCATCGATTTTGTACCAAATTAGAAAAAAAAATCGTGCCGTTGAGCCTTGAACATGCCTTGTGTTGAGCATCTGAGGCATGAAACATAAAGCAGGTATGGCGCCTAGGTAAATAATGTTTGTAATGATTGCTACAATATGGTGTTTAAATTTTTTACACCCCGTATGTTTAGGTAAGGTAGGATATGTATATAATCTCAGCAACGGCTGAAACGATGAACTATCAGATGACGTCTGATAGTAGGGAATGGAAGCGAAAGACATTATGCGCCGACCCCATGTAATATGGGATCAGGGCAGGCAAAAGAAGAACGGCTGCAACGATGAAATTTAGTATGCAGGCGGTTTCGGAGGCGATAAATGCATTTAGCTATGATTCATTTTTATAAAACAAGACAAACCAAAAATGTTCTCCCGAGCAAAACTCGGTCATCCACTTTTTATCATATAAAGATATCTCCAGTCATAATTCCAGTTGCAAATACGCTAACTAGTCTAACCGGATTTGACTGAATATTAGCTTTTCCACAGAGCGACTGTCTGTCTGACCTCCGCAACACAAAGGGATAGCGATATTCTATGGTTTAGACTAGTGTCAGTTTATCCAGAGGTACTAACTCCATATAACGACTGTCAAAGATCTTGATGACATTCTGTCCGAATCCTATCTATCCATCTATCTATCGTCACGCATGTCTCCCATTGGGATAGGCAGAGGCTATGGAACGCCAAATACTCCGGTTCAAACACACCTCTTTCGCTTCTTCGACATTAATTAACCTCATCATACATGCTCGCCGGTTATGGGTACTTTTAATTTGACCCTTTTTAGTACGTCACCTATTTGGTCGGCATACGTCTGTCTTGGGCGTCCCCTGCCGACATCTCCATTCATTCTTACACGATACACTTCTTTCGTATTCATCCATCGGTTCCAAATATCCGAATCCAACAGTATATAACATTATAAAGATAATAAATAATCCTAGATCCGTGTATATATCTGTTGACCACTAACTGAGTTATCGGATAAAACATTATTTATATAACTAGCACAGTATCTAATCGATAATGTCATTATTATATTTAGATAAATATTATCGTTCAAGTGTGAGACACGGAGTGCAATTATTACAAAACTTGGTAAAATTCCTACTAATCTTATTTATGGACGCGCTAATCTCAGGAACTGCTGGTTCGATTTGGATCATTATTTTTGTGTTGAATAGCCTAATTATTGAGAAAGTTCAAAACCAAATATACATACATACATACATAGACTCACGCATGTTTCCCAAAAGGGTACCTATGCAGAGACTGCGAAATTATCCTGACATACGTCTCTTGCTTCATTCACTCCCATCAAATTCCTCATGCATGCTCTTCTGTTCAGGGTACTTCTAACCTGTCCTGGTTTTAGCATGTCTCCAATCTGGTCAGAGAACGTCCGCCTAGGTCTTCCTCTTCGTTCTGTCTCATTCACACTTGCCTTTATATATTGTCCACCTTGATCTGTCCTTCGTCACCTACTTCAACTTGGTTAATCTAATGGATGCTTGAATCTCAAGTACCTACCTACTGCTGGTCCAAATTGGATAATTATTATTCGGTTGGATAGCTCATTTATCGGTAACATCACGCTGTTACCTTTTTTTATAGTAATAGGCGGCAAACGGGCAGACGGATCGCCTGATGGTAAGCAATTACCGCCGCCCATGGACACAAGCAACACCACAGGAGTCATAAATGCGTTGCCGCCCCTTGGGGTTGGGAAAAGGGATAGGATGAGGGAGAAAAAATAGGTGATATTGCCTCCGGCAGTCTCACTCACCAACCGAAACGCAACAGTTTAGGTACTGTTACTTTTCGTCGATTAGAGGGTAGTACTTCCCCGGTCGAGAAGGGGTCTAAGAAGGGATTTCCCGAAATTCCCACGGGATCGGCCAAAACGGGTAAATTTAAAAAAATTGCAGGCGTAGCTGCTGTCGTCCTCTAGTCTGTATATAAAACCTTGCTATCACCTTGGTTACAAACCTTTTATCACGATTGATAATATCATGTTTTTATTTTATTTTACAAGATATCTACAGATGAGATATAATCATTTTAATCTTGTTGTAATATTTTTATAATTACCCCTATTATTTTCTAGATGAGCCCGCGGTTACACCCGCGTTATTTAGGGCTACTGCTCCGCTCCCGTCGCTCATAGCGTGATGTTATATAGGCTATAGCCTTCCTCGATAAATGGGCTATCTAACCATGAAAGATTTTTTTGAAATCAGTCCAGTACTTCCTGAGATTAGCGCGTTTAACCAAGCAAACAAACAAACTCTTCAGCTTTATATATTAGTACATATAAAATTACTAGAAAATGCCTGCATGAAATTGTTAACTGTCGGTTTCCCCGTGCCTCGGAGAGCACGTTAAACCGTCGGTCCCGGCTGTTATGAAGATCTTTGACAGTCGTTACGGGGAGTCAGTACCCTCAAATAAACTGACACTAGTCTAAACCATGGAATATCGCTATCCCTTTGGGTTGCGGAGGTCAGACGGCTTCGCTCTGTGGAAAAAAATATATTCTGTCATATCTGGTTAGACCAGTAAGCGGACCTCTGGCTCCAAGGTATTTTCTTTTTGTTTTACGATGTGGAAAATCCCTTCGGATATCCGACTCTTGGGGAAATGAGAGCCGGAGTATGTGGTGTTACCACTAAAAACCACCTCGACTTTCTTATGTACCCGTGTGCCGGAGGGTCGGATATCGCCAATGCATACGTCGCAACCCACCGACGGGTATTGGCCCGCCAGATGGTCAGGCGGGCCCCGAACAACACCCCCTTGGCGGCGGATGAAGGTGTTGGGCTCCGCCGCCAAAACACCCAGCGGCCGCAGAGGATAGGGAGGACGGCAACGCAACACCGCAACTCCTCTTCCTCTGCAGCCCCACGGGGCTCCAAGGTATGCAAGTCTTCGATGCAACCGAGATAACGCTAGGGCGATGATGATGAATAGAAAATGCCTAAATTAACCGTTTCTGCTCGATCCCGTGGGAATTTTCGGAAAATCCCTTCTTAGTGCACCCCTACGGTCCCCAAGGAACATACATGCCAAATTTCAGCTTCCTGCACCCAATAGTTTCGGCTGTAGCGTGTCTGTCAGTCAGTCAGTAACGCAAGGATTTTATATATTAAGAATATGTCTATTTCGGATGACTGTGTATTGTTGCTTTGTGATGACTCAACATTTATTTGTTTGTTTATAAATAAATGTTACAAAGTTCAACGTTTGCTTAAGTTACAAAGAATTAATCGTTATGCTCTTTGGACTGGACTCAACTCCGCTGGTGCAATTCACTATTGTATTTTTTACCACATACAAGACAGTCTTCCTACTACTTCCTACATGTTTGACATAATCTCCATACATCTTGTGCGGCCGACCTCGTAGGACATTCATCGACCAAATTGGTGACATTCTGAAAAACGGGAAGGTCCGAAGCACCCGGAACCGGCGAGCATGTATGAACAGAGTAATGAATGTAGAGGAAGCGCGTGAGGTTTGTAAGGATAGAAGCAAGTGGCGTTCCGTTGTCTCTGCTTACCCCGACGGGAAAAAGGCGTGAGTTTATGTATGTATGTATGTATCTTGTGCATATATAAAATCCTTGCGTTACTGACCGACCGACAGACAACGCACAGCCAAAACTATTAGACTAGATTTCGGTAGCCTTGCTGATTTCAGCATGAATGGGCCGGCTCGACCGGGGAAGTACTACTCTCTCACAGAAAATCGACGTGAAGTAACAGTACCTAAACTGTTGCGTTTCGTTCGGTGAGTGAGAGTGCCGGAGGCCCTATCCCCTATTTCTCCTCCCTCATCCCACTCCTCATCCTATCCCTTTTCCCAACCCAAAGGGGCGGTAACTTTGTATGTCAGCAGTAAACTTAAAAAAAAAACGAGATAGATATATTCTTATGACGTATACGTATACATTACCGTCTAGAAACAATGTCAAGTTCATTAGATACTGTGTCGTAGACACATTGTGAAATCGGTCTTTACGTGAAATAGCTGTATTACGAAACGAATGATTGAAGGCAGCGATAGCCTAGTAGGTAGCTGAGTTTTAAAACCACGGTGCACACCAGATGATATCAAAGCTAGTACGAGTAGATATGTGAAGTTTGTCACGCACGCGCTCAGTGTGCTGGACTGTGGCCGCACGCGCCTCATAGTGACAAGAGACTCGTGCCCAGCTGTGGGACTGTTTATTAAAAGGATGATGATGATCTGAATATTCAATATATGATCTCTCCTAACTTTGACCCTCAATCTTACCCTCTTAGTGGCGGAATTTCCTAAAAAAGTAATGATCATAATTATCATTTGAGGAACCAATATACAAAGTTTGAAGTCAATCCACTGAAGGAATAATACGTATCATACACAATTTGACCCCCTATCTTACCCCCTGAGGGTAGAAATTTCCAAAAAACATATTCATAGTGTTAACTATCGTCATTTGAGGAACCAATGTAGGAACAAAGTTTGAAGTCAATCAATTAAAAGGAATAAAAAAAATATTCAAACTTTAACCCTATCTTAGGGGAGAAATTTCCAAATAAACAAATTCTTAGTGTTCACGTGTATCATCATTTGAGGAACCAATATTAGACCACCAATGTTACCTGGACTTACTTATGCAGCGTGTATCAAGACCCTTAACGAAAACTGAAATCCCATGTTGTACCAATTACTACGAAATTTTTTTACTTCGGCACCATACCTGGGAAATTACTGGTTCAGGAGATATTGAGGCTCAAAGTTAGTATGGCATTTTTGTAATTAGGTACAAAATCGATGCATTTACTCCGCCAATATGTTCTTTAGATGCCATATGACCCCATGGATAAGTAGGTATTTCGAGCATTGCACTCGCGCGCTTTTAACTCCGGTTTAAAAAAAGCGAAAACTTAAAAAAAAAATCGTTTCCCGTTATTATTTTTGGTTAGTATGACTTGGCATGATGTCCACAACGAGTAGACTTCGGCTTGGTGATGGGTCTTGTGACACCATGTATAAAGGGCTGATGATGATCTGAATATTTAATATATGATCTCTCCTAGACTTACTTATATTATGTACTACAGGATGCTAGCAGGTACGTTTGGCACATATATGTTTCCACACTTGCACGACTACATAATAATATGATAAGCGATCTGACCTAAAGGCAACGAGGCTGATTGCGTGCTCAGCAGACTTAGAAACTACGTATACACATCTTTGTTACTTATCTATCTAACTATTTACGATAGGATAGATCTAGATTACGAGTATTGAGGAGTATGTGCGGAATAAGGCTGATGTAATGGGTTGATTACACCTAACGAGTACATTGGCGAGTCAGTAAATGCACTCTCGGCCGAGAGAGTCGCCGAACCGAGTGGGTGGTCACACGTATTTACTATAGTGGCGAGACAGTATTGACAGCAATGGATCGCAAAAAAAAAAGAATTTAAAAAAGTTTTTAACCAGCTGTTACCAGACATTATAATAAACGAAATGTGGGATTTATTAGAAGATGAAGACTGAAGAATTTGGACTAGAACATGGATGTTAAGATGAAATGCCCTTGGAGCAACAAATTGCCTTTTTAATGAATTGCAGTCAGAAGATCCCAAAGAATTCAAGGCACTTTTGAGAATGACTGTAGAAAAATTCCACAAACATTCATGTATTTTGTAACACTGAATGAATTTTATTGTTGTTTCCATGCTCCATTTGTTATTAACGGATATTTTAATTGAGATTAGGATAATTTGAAAACAAAAACATAAACAAACATTACGAACGAACGAGTGGCGAGTGGCCGAGTGACAATCGAGAGCGTGTTCATACGTGCCGAGCGGTATACCGAGTCGCTGCGGGGGTAGAGAAATGATGCGGGGAGGTGGGTACTCGGCCTAGTAAACAGATTGGGATTCTAGTGACTCTCTCGCCTCTTTGCTCGGACGAGCACTCGGCCGAGCACTCGTTAAAGTGTTTATACCAACCGAGTACTCGGCCGAGGACACGGACTCGCCACTGTACTCGTTAGGTGTAATCAACCCAATAAAGTGAAAAACAGTGTGATACGAGAGAAGTGTGGGCTAAAAGAAGATGTGGTTACAAAGATTGAAAAAGGAATGTTGCGTTGGTTTGGACATTTGGAACGGATGGATGAAAGAAGAAATACGAAAGGAGTGTATCGTGCGAGAATGAATGGAAATGTCGGTAGGGGACGCCCTAGGCGGACGTACGCCGACCAAATAGGTGACGTACTGAAAAAGGGCCAAATTAAAAGTACCCATAACCGACGCGCATGCATGATGAGGTTAATGAATGTCGAGGAAGCGAAAGAGGAAAGAGGTATGTTTGAACCGAAGCATGTGGCGTTCCATAGTCTCTGCCTACCCCAATGGGAGACAGGCGTGACGATATCTTAATATATAAAATCCTTGCGTTACTGACTGACTGACAGACACGCTACAGCCGAAACTATTGGGCGCAGGAAGCTGAAATTTGGCATGTATGTTCCTTGGGGACTGTAGGGGTGCACTAAGAAGGGATTTCCCGAAATTCCCACGGGATCGGCCAAAACGGGTAAATTAAAAAAAAATGCAGGCGTAGCTGCTGGCGTCCTCTAGTAGATAGATATAGATAGATCTAGATACATATAGATACCTATATTTTAAGCTGAAGAGTTGACTGCCTCCGTGGTCCAGTGGTTAGCGTACCTATGCAACTGCTGATCGGAGGTCCCAGGTTCGATTTCCGGGTCGGGCAAAAGTGTAACTGGGTTTTTCCGAATACTCAGGAGCAGACCGGAGTCTGGTGATGTGCCCAGTAACGGCAATTCGCTCGCCCGCTATTACGTGGGACCTAAAAAATCATGGCGAAATGTGGGTGTAATATTTACCTACACCTCTGCCTACCCCTTCGGGGATACAGGCGTGAGACTATAAAAATAAATATAAAAAATAAAAATTTGTTTGTTTGTTAAAAACCTGGTTCTATTTGAATAATTATTGTTGTGTTAGACCATTTATCGAAGAAGGCTAGAGGCTATAATAACATCACGCTATGAGCCACGGGAGCCGAGCAGTAGACTTAAATAACGCGAGTGTAACTGCGGGCTTAGCTAGTTTATAAAATTATTACGGACACATATACCTTGACAATATACAGGGTGTAAAACCCTTAACGAAAACTGAAATCACATGTTGTACCAATCACTACGAATATTTTTTATTTCGGCACCATACCTGGGAAATTACTGGTTCAGGAGATATTGCGGCTCAAAGTTAGTATGGAATTTTTCTAATTAGGTACAAAATCGATGTATTTACCTCGCCAATATGTTCTTTAGATGCCCAATAACCCCATGGATAAGTAGGGAATTTTGAGCTTTGCAAGCGCGCGGTTAAAAAAATGTAGAAACTCAAAAAAATAATCGTTTCCCAGGTATTATTTTTAGTTAGTATGACTTGGCATGATGTCCACAACGAGTAGACTTCGGCTTGGTAATGGGTCTTGTGACACCCTGTATACTATACTTCGTAACTGTAAAATACAAAAATAATGCATAATAAAAAAAGGCTTTGTTTTTTTTTTACTTACGTGAAACGATTTCGCTAATTATATTTTTTTTGCATCTCTTTCACGCCTATGTGAGCTGAGAGAGAGAAAAGAGGTCAAAGTCATTAGGAAGCACATAGACAATTATCTTAAAGCCTATGGCTGCTTTTGTTGAAATAATTGCTTTTTTCTCATCGTAATAAGTAATATCATATGACAACACGGTCGTCTGAGCCTCTTCTTCTTCTGCCTACCCTGTTCCCATATCATTTGGGGTCGGGAATGTCCTTTTCTTCCATTCTTTTCTATTAGATGTCACCTGAACATTCACTCCCTTTTCATTAATGTCATCTTTCACACAATCCATCCATCTTTTCTTTGGTCTCCCTCTTGCTTTATGTCCCTCAACTCTTAAATTCATCACTTTTCCAGTAACATGATTTTCATCCCTCCTCATTACAAGCCCATACCACGCCAAACGATTTCCTTTCAGCTTTTCTTGCACCGGTGCAACTTTCAAACTACCCCTAATATACTCATTTCTAACTCTATCCAGCCTCGTCACCCCACACATCCATCTCAACATCCTCATCTCTGCTACATGCAATCTTCTTACAGCCTTATACTTCACGGCCCAGCATTTCGATCCATACAGTGCGACAGGTCTAAATTATTTAATTAGCAATTAAGACAGTAGACAAATAGCATTCGTTTCTGACTTCTACCAAAGAGCTCAGATATTTACATAGAGGCGCATTTCCTATGGGCGCTCTAAAGACAAACTTTCTGTGACCCAAATTGCCGCTTGGCGTCGTGGCAGTTGCGCTGTGACAGATGTCTCTACGAGAGCAAGAGAGACGGAACGTTCCTCCTGTGTATCTTAACTACGAGAGCAAAAGACGGAGATGGACAACACAAAATATGCACATACACTCATTAAACATGTTATTGTATAACATAACTTGTCGTCATAGTGACGCAATATTGTTTTTTGACGCTAATAAATTTATTAGTAAATTTATTTTAACTAAAGATACAATGTATCTGCCATTTTATATTAAGCGACAAATTGCTAAGTTATTAGCATACAATTTACAGCAAGGCAGTGAGCCTTGTGTTGACAATTTATTTGATAGGGTTAGTACATGTACTAACAACGTTTTTATTGACACATCTTGTGATTTAAACTCCAAGATAGGACAACAGTTAGGCTGCAGTATTTGAATATAGTACATCAAAACATGCAGGGCCTATCTGGCAAAGAGTTAGAGTTAAGTTTATTTCTAGAAAAATATGACGTTAAGGTTTTGTGCTTAACTGAACATTGGTTAAGCACCCATGAGGTTATTGTTATAAATGAATATTACACAGTGCAGAGTTCGTATATAAGAAAGCAGGCTATTAGAGGCGGTTCTCTCATAATGACTTCAAATTTATTAAAATGCAAAGAACGTAAGGATATTGTAAATTTATCTATTGAGCGCACTATTGAGTTGTCCTGTGTGGAACTAGACTTATATATTATAATTTGTGTATATCGACCCCCTTCTGGTGATTATAATCTATTTGAGACTGTTATGGAAGATGCTCTTAATAAAATTATAGGTAGTCATAAGAATATTATAGTATGTGGTGATTTTAATATTAATATTTTAGAGAATTCTTCACAGTGTACTAGATTTCTGAATCTTTTTAAGTCATTTAATTTACGTAATTTATTCTGTGAACCTACTAGAGTCTCTGAAACATCTTCTACTTGTTTGGATAACATATTTAGTTCTTGTGTTGCTAAAAACCCAGTAGTTATTAGTTCTCTTCCTTCTGATCACCGTGGACAGATAGCTAGTTTTTCATGTACAACATATGATAAATTACATACAGTAGAATGTAGGCCTCAAACTACCAATCGTCTTATACGTTTTAAAAACAATATTATCGCTAAACTCAATCCCTCAATTTTGAAC
The DNA here is from genome assembly GCA_944739405.2 of Euclidia mi. NCBI lineage: Eukaryota > Metazoa > Arthropoda > Insecta > Lepidoptera > Erebidae > Euclidia > Euclidia mi. The sequence goes on from OX123209.2 coordinate 3,052,117, forward strand.
TCAGAAAATCCAAATACAATTTATAATTCACTTTTTGGAATAGTAAATAATGAGTTTCAAGTTACTTTCAAGAGTAAAACTGTCACATTAAAGGGTACTACCGGATCTTTTAACCAGTGGGCCACTATAGGTATATACAGAAGTAGAGCCAAATTGTTTGAATTATATGGTATGAAACAACATAGATTTGACACACCTTTTCTAAATTATGTAAAAAACTACTCAAAAATTTTTAAACAAGTTTGTGTTATGGCAAAGTCTAAATTTATTAGTAGCAAAATTAAGCATTCAACAAATGTAATTAAAGAAACTTGGAGAATTATAAATAATGAAACAGGAAGAGCACGACCACGGGAAAACCAATTTGAACTAAAAGAAAACAATTTATTAGTCACCAATCAAACTCAAGTAGCGCATATGTTCAATAGTTTCTTTGCGAGCATACCTTTAACAACTACTAGCTCTTTACAATCATCATCCTTAGACGCTGGAAATTTTTTGCTTAGCAGTGTACCTGAATGCAAGAGCGTGTTTAGATTCGAGCACGTTACCCCGCGAGATATATTGATCGCATATAATTCAATTAATATTAAAAATACCGGCGACTTTTGGGGCATTTCAATTAAAATTTTAGGTACTATAGTTGAGACTGTTGCGCCTTACCTCTCTATAATTTTTAACCAATGTTTTGACTTAGGCGTATTTCCGGATTTGATGAAATTAAGTAAAATCATACCTTTATTCAAATCTGGCAGTAAAAATGACGTAAATAACTTCAGGCCCATCTCTATCTTGCCGGCATTTAGTAAAATATTTGAAAAGATTTTATTAAAGCAGCTACTAAGACACTTTAATTTAAATAGTCTGCTTCATAAGGATCAATACGGATTTACTAAAGGTAGATCCACTACTGATGCGGGTGTTGCTCTCATAAAACACGTTTATAATGCTTGGGAGTCATCTAAAAATGCTATCGGAGTATTCTGTGACCTCTCAAAAGCATTTGATTGCGTTCATCACGACACACTATTGCGTAAGCTCCGCCACTACGGCGTAGAGGAAACCGCACTTTGTGTTGTCGAGTCGTACCTGCGGCAAAGATTTCAGTGCGTCGATGTAAATGGGACTACATCCTCTAAATTACCTATACAGTTAGGCGTTCCACAAGGCTCTATTTTAGGTCCTTTTCTATTCCTTGTATATATTAATGACTTACCTTTTTATTTAAAAAATATCTGTGATGTCGTACTTTTTGCAGATGATACGTCACTTGTTTTTAAAGTAGATAGGAATAGGAATCAATTTGATGATGTAAATAATGCACTTATACAGGTTACACAATGGTTTACAGCAAACAACCTAGTGCTTAATTCTAAAAAGACCAAATGCGTTAAATTTGCTTTACCTAACGTTAGACAACTGGGACCTAATATAAGGCTAGATAGGGAGGAACTTGACACAGTTGACTCGACAGTGTTTCTAGGCATTACACTAGATAATAAGTTACAATGGGGTGCACATATAGCATGTCTTGCAGGTAAGCTCAGTTCTGCTGCGTATGCTGTCAAAAAAGTTAGACAACTTACTGATGTTGACACAGCTCGTCTAGTTTATTTTAGCTATTTTCATAGTGTCATGTCCTACGGTATTTTGTTATGGGGCAAAGCTGCGGATATTCAGAATATCTTCGTTCTACAGAAACGAGCGGTACGAGCTATATACATGTTAGGGGCAAAAGATACTCTTAGGGAACGCTTTAAGTCTATAGGGATTCTTACAGTAGCCTCGCAATTTTTATTTGCTAATATATTGTATATTAGGCAAAATATAGGTTTATTTACTACAAAAAGTGATGTACATAACATAAATACTCGAAACAGGCATAAGTTATATGCCCCTTATCATCGTTTACATAAAGTTAATAATTCTTTTGTAGGGCTAGGTATTCGTATATACAATAAAATACCAATTAGTCTTTTAGAATTGCCATTTAGTACGTTCAAAAGTAAAATAAAAGACTGTCTTATTAGGAAAGGTTATTATACCATTAATGATTATTTCAGTGATAAGGATAGGTGGTCACTTACACTAGCCAACTCTTGATTTTTTTAATTTATATAGATACCTTACTTTTCAGTTTTTTTTTTTATATAAAATCTCTAGTTCTATTAATTTAATATTCATGCATTATTAGGTCATTCAACTTACTACATTTACATTTTCATTGTTGTTCCATAAATTTTATTAAAATTTGCTACAGTGTTAGATGAAGGTAACTCGTTATCATCGGCTGGATACTAACGTTTTTGTAATTTTCGTGTATTCATATACCGTCACTTTCTGTAACATACTTTTCCACCATAGTTCTGAACATGATCGCGAGTTGCCTACATTATAAAGCGTAAGTGGATGCTCCTGTTACACAAGATTCACATTTGAAGACTACTTCAGCACTTAATTTAATAACTACATATTTTGTATATAATATGTATGTTCTTATTTACTATTTACAAGTAATTAATTACAATGTGAAACAGTTGCAGCTCCTTACAAAAACAAAATATGTACCATAACACTGGCGATTAAAAAGAGTGGCCACGAGTTTTATTGCCCGTTCTTTCTCGTGGTTCTACCTATTGCTTTGCGAATGGGCAGTAAATGTAAATGTAGAAGCATTACTAATTTACTTTAAAAATTTGACGTTCATAAGCGTCACGTTGTGACCTAGATGAATAAATGATTTTTGACTTTTTTTTTTTTTTTTTTTGGACGCCAGCGCCGCCAACGGCGCCAACTACGAACTAAACTGGAGACAGTCTCCACTTGGAATCGACACACGAAATCCTTAAGAACTGCGCTTCTATGTAAATCTGTATTCATTGCTTCTACTTTTCCTAACGCTTGGTTGCGATGGTAACATATGCAATTCGATCTTCGTTGACCATGGGACCTATCGAAAGCATAATTATGTCAGTTGTTCCATACATTTTGGCACTTATCGATTAGCGGTATCTAAGCGCTAAGTGTCGCTTTCCATATTCAAAAGTCAAAAAAAGTCAAAATAATTTTCATCTGGGCCACAAAGTGACGCTTATGAACGTCAAAATTTAAGTTAATTACTTAATGTTTCTACGTTTACATTTACTGCCACGTTCGCAATGCAATAGGTAGAACCACAAGAAAGAACGGGCAATAAAACTCATGGCCACTCTTTTCAATCATATATGGTTGTACATTTTATTTTTGTAAGGAGCTGCAACTGTTTCACATTGTAGACATCTACTATTCCTATGTACATTGTACCCATCATTATGAACATTGTTTACCTCGACACCATACCGGAACTAACTGCTTCAGGAGATATTGAGGCTCAATCATCTATTTTATGAATTATTACAAAATTTATTAATTTTTCGCGCCAATGTGTCTTCATGTGCTATGCACTGCACCCATGTATACTTAGTTAGGGATCTCTATCTTTACATTGCGGCTTGCGGCGCCGCCCATGGACACAAGGAACACCGCAGGAGTCACAAATGCGTCGCCGCCCTTTGGCGTTGGGAAAAGGGATAGGATAAGAAGTGGGATGAGGGAGAAGGAATAGGGGATAGGGCCTACGGCACTCTCACTCTCCGAACGAAACGCAACAGTTTAGGTACTGTTACTTTTCGTCGATTTTCTGTGAGAGGGTAGTACTTCCCCGGTCGAGCCGGCCCATTCATGCTGAAATCAGCAAGGCTCTACTACCTTTGAAAGTTGTCAGTCAATCAGTAAAGCAAAAATTTAATATCATCATCATCATATCAACCGAAAGACGTCCACAGCTGGACATAAGCCTCCCTCAAGGCTCTCCACATAGACCGATCCTGAGCCACCCGCATCCATCCATCTTATTGATAATTATTTCACTTTAAAGCTACACCATGCCCACAATAATGCTTTAATCATTCCTGTCCATCCCAAGGTTGCCTGGCAGAGATCGCCCCTGGCGATAAGGCCGCCGTTTGTACATGAAACTTAGCTTTAAGTCACTATATAAAATGTACTTTACTTTGGTGTGCAATAAAGAATACATCCATCCATCCATCCATCCGCTGCCCGCGACTACAACAAGATCGTCGGTCCATCTTGCGGGAGGCCTACCTCTGCTACGTCGTCCGTTGTGTGGCCGCCACTACAGAACCTTTCTGCTCCAATGGCCATCGGTTTTTCGCGCTATGTGTCCTGCCCACTGCCAAGACCTATGTGGGTGACTTTGTTTCGGTCGAATTGTTTCGGTTTAATTTAATACTAATATATAAAGCTGAAGAGTTTGTTTGTTTGTTTGGTTGGTTGAAGGCGCTATTCTCAGGAACTAGGTACTGGTCCGATTTGAAAAATTCCTTCGGTGTTAGATGGGTCATTTATCGAGGAAGGCTATAGGCTATATAACATCACGCTATGAGCCACGGGAGCGGTGCAGTAGCCTTAAATAACGCGGGTGTAACCGCTGGCATCATCTAGTTTAATATATTCAGAATTAAAGCCTTACTCAAAACATGTATCTTTTATTTTCCAGTATGGCAGACAACACATCGAGGTCGCTAAGAAAGTGGCACGCAGCGACAGTTCTGATGAGGAAGAGGATCCTCCAATACCGGATGATAAACCACCGTCGGCGATCATCAAGGAAAATGGCAGCATGAACGGTAAGCCAACAGATTTTCACAAGTTGTAATATTGTTGATCAGCATGAATAGGGGCCGGCTGGACTGGGAAAAATAATCGATTTTAAACTTTAGCGATTTGCATACATCATACAATTTAATGGCAACGGGTCTTATTCGCGATATTTTTTTATAGACTCACGCCTGTATCCCCGAAGGGGTAGGCAGAGGTGTAATATTACACCCACATTTCGCCATGAATTTTTAGGTCCCACGTTACAGGGGGCGAGCCTATTGCCGGTACCCGGCACATTGCTAGACTCCGTGCTGCTACTGAGAATCCGGCAAAACTCAACGCTTTTGCCCGACCCGGGAATCGAACCCTGGTACTGATCAACAGACGCATACGCTATCCACTGGATCACGGAGGCAGTCTTTCATCCTTATCTTAGGTTTTACATACACAGACTCACGCCTGTTTCCTGAAGGGGTAGGAAGAAACTACGGAACGCCATTAGCAACGATCTGACATAACTCTCTTGCTTCATTCACCCTCATCAACTTTCTCATCAGTTTAGTGTACTTCTAACCTGTCCTTTTTTTAGGATGTCTATAATCCTAGTTTTTAGTTTTGTTTTTTTTTAGCCTTAACTTGCCTCATTGCCTAAACGTTTGGTTAGAGATATCACTAATCGAGGCAGCGATAGGCCTAGTGGAGATACCAACAGAATGCTACGTAGAGGGTCGCGACTTCAAACCCACGGCTAGTGCCACTGACTTACTATCGAAGTTGTGTGCATACTATACACATAAATAAAATTGAAGTGTCTGTTTGTAATATTAAAATAACTGCTTTTTACTAAATGCTTATGGATGTATACACGGTACATATACAGAAATGACAATTTTTAAAATTTTTTTAGGTATATCTGTTTGTTCTCGCTAATCTCTGGAATGGCTGGACCGATTTTGACGGGACGTTCACTGGCGGATAGCTGGTGTACCAAGGAGTAACGTAGGCTATATTAACCGGGTACGCGAAGTAGTTCTCTCAGGACGCGGGTGAAACCGTGGGAAACAGCTAGTTTTATAACTTGCGCAAAGTGGCAAAATAATGAGGAAAAAGAATTAAAATCTCATTGTTTTAAATGATTACGTAAATTTCGTTGTTTTTATTAGGCCTAAGAATAATTTTGACGAAATTACGTATACTTTTGACGAAATTAATACTTAGGTACTTACTTTTTTAGCAATGTCTTTTTGCGTAAAAACCACAGAACAGTTTAAAGGAGTAGAATGGTCTTGTGGGCGTGGCAGGCGCGCCGTGCGTGTGAGCAAACGCTCATATTTCGACAAACTTTGTTTGACCGGTCAACAATCGCGTTCATATTGCGACAGCGTACGAAGCTCCGAGAAAAAAAAAATATGCCATCTTGCGCTGTTAGAACGTGTAGAAAAAGAAGCCAGGCATGTAATGTGGCTCGAGAAGGGATTTCTTTTCACCGGTAAGTCCAAAAATCTTAAAATACAAATGATATTTGTAATAATTGTAGTTATTACAATAGTATTATGTAGTTTGTAGACAAAAATGATACTATCGGAAGCAAATAAAAAAAATATACATTGCTGGCAATATAATGTATTTCGTTCACTGCGAACGTCGCGTGCGACTAGCCAATGAATACATCGCGTAGACCGGCCACTGCTACTCGAAGCGGCTGGTCGACGCGTGAGCGATTTAGTGATGTGTTTGTGCAGATCTACTAACGTGATAGCGTTAAATGTTCTTGTGTGAGTTTGACGGCGCATGGTAAATAAACGCTATGTTTGACAGGCTAAAGTCTATATTGATTTTTTTGCACGTTCTGATTTAAAAAATGCGAGTGTGTGCGCGACTGCGTTTCTATTGATTTTACTAAAGTGTATGTGTAGTAGTAGCCGTGTGGTAGGGGTAAACTGGCGACACAGGTTACTGATACATTTTCGTCTAGAGGGCATATCTACTATAATTAATATATCTATGGTAAAAACCTAACGACTCAAGGTCAGCCTAAATTTCAGGTTATTTTTATTAATTTTTATCGCTCGCTTAACAATGTGCCCGGTAGATGGCAATAGGTACGCCCCCTATTACATTGGGACAGGAACATAACTGGCGAAGTGTGGGTGTGTAATACACCTCTGTCTACCCCTTCGGGGATAAAAGGCGTGAAGTTATGTTATGTTTTAATAAAGTGCCCGGTAGACGGCTCGCCCTCTATTACATTAGGACCGACACATGGCGAAATGTGTAATACACCTCTTGGGCAATGGCTCTCTCAAAGGCATGAAGTTATGTTATTTTTGGTGAAGTGCTAAACTATGTTTTGTCTCTGTCTCCAGGCACGAAGATGACGGTGATAGAACGACACGAGATCTTGGGTCCATCGCCAGAACTCAACTACAAGAGAAGTTCCAGTCAGGAGAGGGTTCAGAACGGACATAGACCGGACCAGGCCAAGGGAGAAGTAAGTACCTTACCTCTTCTATACATATTATAGAAATTATCTATTGCCCGCGGTTTTTCGATAACAGCGCCACCTACAGGGTCTATATGTAGCCCTGTAAAGTCTTCTTACTGCCAGTGAAAATTCCATTTAAATCGGTTCAGCCGTTCCAGAGATTACTCCGGATAAACAGAAAGGGATACAGACAAAATCTAAAAATACATACTAACATACATAGACACGCCTGTTTCCCTAAGGGGTAAGCAGAGGCCATTTGCAACGATTCTGACATGTCTCTCTTGCTTCACTCCCATGAAGTTTCTCATGCATGCTGTTCTGTTTAGGGTAATTCTGACCTCTACTTTTTGTAGGATGTCTCCAATCTGGGGGGCGATTCAGAATCTTTCGATATCTCATTTGACATTCGATTCCGTTAATTGTCAATCGGGCTACCTCATTTTTTGTCAAAACTATCGCATTTCGTATCAATTTTATGTATTCAGTATGAAGTAAATTAATAAATAAACGGAATTCAATGAATATTTGTTCAAAATATCTCTGATAGGCGGCTAAAAGACGAGGACAATAATTTGACATATCGTACGATTACTTGTCGTGACATTCTGAATCGGCCTGCTGGTCAGAGAACGTCCGCCTAGGTCTTCCCCTTCGTCCTGTCCCATTCACATTTGTCTTATATATCTTCTTGGTTAGTCTTGTCTCTCCATGTGCCCAAACCATCTTAGCATACCTTTCTCCATGGTTGTCACTACATCTTCTTATACCCCACAACACTCTCTTATCACACAATTCTTTACTCTGTCGGTCAAAGATACACCACACATACTTCTCAGTGCACTTATTTCTACACCATTTACTCAAAGAGTGGGACGCTAAAATTAATATGTCTTTGAAAGAAAACATTTAACCTTTCATCCAACTAAAGCTTTAAGAATTTGAGTTACCATCATCATCATCAGCCTTTGAAAGGAGTAATTGGCCTACTATACCACGCTGGCCAAACGGGTTGGTATAGGGTTTGTTTCAAGTTTTCCTTCTCTTACAGTGCTGTTCTCTGCATAATATGCTCCCTCTGTCGGCTCTTACGACACCCATGGGATGATATGGGGTGGTGACATTCCGTATTCTTAATCCGTCACCACACGGTGCATTTACCAATAGTCTTTAAAAAATATATTTCCTTTCTCTCTTCCAGAACAAAGTGGACTTCCACCTCTCGCACTGCTTGGACCTGGTCAAAGCAGGCATGGAGTCAATCATCGAGGACCAGGTCACGTCCGTCTTCGAAGCCGAAGAGTTGAGGAGTTGGAATCTACTTACCAGGACAAACAGGTAAGACTTACACCTCTGCTTACCCCTTCGGGGATTAAGGCGAGTTAAAAAAAAATTCCAAGTGTAGCGCTCATAGCGTAACTTAGCTTGCAGTAATAGTTCGGCAAAGTTAAGCAACGCTTGCACAGGTCGCGAAATGGATGGTTCACCGCGTGAGGCTTTTACATCACACCAATAGTAGCACTCATAGCGCTACCATTCGTAATAGGTCGGCGAAGTTAAGCAATGATCGCACAGGTCGCGAAATGGATGGGTGACCGCGTGTGGAAACATCAGAGCGCTAGAGCTTAAGCCGTCGGTGCCGGTTGTAGTGTCAGTAGTAGAATCGTTACCTCATGTCGGAGGTCTTCGGACCTCTGAACACTCACACACCAGAGTTGGACACACACTCACACGAGAAATAAACTTAACACCAATGACGTTCAAGGTTTTTAGAAATAAGATGTATGTCATCACCAACGACAACCCAGCGTTCTAGACGCCAGACGTAAGACGAACACTTTCTGACAACACGTTAGACTTATACGTCTTACATAAGACCAATCCAACACTAGTTATGAATTATGACGTACCGCGAATTTGAACCGCACAATAAGAATGCATGTTTGTAGCCCCCTTCGCCCCGCATACCTCACCGCTTTGACAGAATTGTTTGTTTGTAGAAATAAAAACATTCGGTGTCTAGTAGCCGCTTGACCGCGCACAAGTGACTATTCTCCCTTTTTGGTTACAGCGCTATACTCGGTCTGAAGTTACTGTTTCTTTCAATTACGTTATGTTTTAAATCCTTTGTCTCTGTTCTATTCAAATCATTGAACATTTCTTCATGCTAAAAATACGAAGCGAGTCTTAGAATTGTTAACCCGAAACGAAAAAATAATGTCTAATGCCGCTCTTTGTTTCGCGCGCTCCGTGATTACGTGCTAATTGTATGCGTGTAATTAAATATTTTTATACTATGATACATGTTTTTTTTTATTTAATTCGGTGTAGATAGAAACCCTCTACAGTGAAAACTCATAATATATTTATGTCATCGATTTATTTTTTAAAATAATCCTGTTTAAAATATACAAAGTGATTTTTTCGACGATAGCCAATGTTCGCTGCTAAGTATAATAAATTAGAAACTAAATATCAACAAAGAATTCATACGACTTGAACAAGTCATTCATAAGGTTGAAGAAAAACATCACTTCAACTTACTCATGTTACCGACTTATCAACAATAAATGTTTATGTTAGCCCATCTGGCGAGCAGCGGCGCGATATTTTTTTTAGAACGTGAGCGGTCGAGTGAATTCGGCGAATTGGCGTTAGCGGTCAAGCGGGTAGGCTGGGTTGTCGTTGGTCATCACTAATGCTGGGCACGGATCTCTTCTTACCCTAACAGGCTACATTTTTACTAGCTTACATTTTCTTCATAATACGTTATGAAAAGCAATGCGCTTGCTAAACGGTGAAGGAAAACATGGTGAGTCGTGGTGCATGTGTGAGAGTATGACTATGGCCGCACCCGCACTCATAGTGGGAAGAGGCCCGTGCCCAGCAGTGGGACAGTTTATATATTTGACAGTAATGATGATGATAAGTAATTTAAAAACATTTTCTTGACGCTTTTTTCTTCATCTACGCTCCATCCTTGCTAAGCTTTCTATCCGGTAGACTTGAGTGCACAAATGTATTATACACATCCATTTACATCCTTCTAGTTAATTTACCATCCTTTTGGTTAATTTCAAATCTTTCTGAATAATTTCGCATTTTTTTATACTTCGTATTTATTTCGCATCCTTCTGGTAAATTTAGCAATTCTTCTATAATTCGCTTATAGCTAAGCGTTTTTTATACTAAAGATTTTAAACTATACATTTTATTTGCAGAATTCATGGAAGTAATGAAAAGTTAGTATGAAATTGTGTACGCACTCAATATAAAATTAAGACGCTTCTCACGTATATTCGGGCGTCTACATCCTCAATCAATTTCGCGTAACATCCTGGTTTTATTTTAGTTTCGCTTCCTATATATAGCATGAACGCACTGTTTTACTCGCCTTGTTCTTTTTTTCCGTAACATCCTTATACAAAATACATCCATTTCCTTAAATCCGTATTATTTTTGTTATATTTTACATCCTGCGAAACACGCTTAAATAATATAAGCTTTTTCCCTACGGCTCCGTCTATATATCTGTATTATGTTAAAAATATAAATGCCTCTGTCAGTTCTTTGACAAATACTAACAATACTGTCAAGAAACTGACAGTTTCTAGACAAATACTATTTAATGTATTTCCCATAAAAATAATTCTAGGATACAATTTCTATAAATGAAAATGCTCCCTAGAATCCTCCTATTAACTTATATGTATACAACAATGTTGAAATGCCAAATATTATGTACATCATATTGATTTTCGTTTTTTATTTATTACAGGAATCATGTTTTCTTTAATGGTTCACTCAAACAGCAGTTACTTTTTGTTCAGCAAATACGATAAAAATACGATAATATTTAATAAGTTTTAGCAACCATCTATCGAGTTACCTCGCAAGTTTTGCTGTAGAATATTGTATTGTTACAAATTCAAAGTCAAAATTATTTATTCACCTAAGTCAAGATGTGACGCTTATGAAAACAATCTGAAATGTTGCTTAACATTAAGTAACTGCGCTGAGAATGTTTGTTCACATTATGACTGACTCTCGATATACATATATATTTTATGAGTGGATTATTTTTGATTTTCTGGTCATTTATCCTGAGTATCTAGTCCAAAAAGTATTATTTATTTAGATCATGATGTGACGCTTATGAACGCATTTAAAAAATATACTCAGGATATAAATGTTAAAGTGAAAAGGGCAAGATATTTTGTATTGTCAGATGTTATTTATCTGTAATATGTATGTATTTTAGATTATATAAGTAAGTTTATGAGTCATCTGGTTGGTATAGTACAAGCTCTGCTTAGACTGGGATCAGATGATCGTGTCTGAATTGTACCGAGGTGTTATTTATAACAGATTAATCCATTTTTGTAAAGCTTCTGTTTCTAATGTAAGTTGTAACATATATGGACTTGAAATAAATAACTTTATAATAATATTATCTGCATATGTATATAAAATTCTTGTGTTACTGTCTGACTGACCTACACCACCGTACAACCAAAACTATTGGGCAGGCAGCTGAAATTTGGCATGTATGTTCCTTGGGGACCGTAGGGGTGCACTAAGAAGGGATTCTCCTGCATTCTCACAGGACCCGGAAGAAAAAGTTAAAGTTAAAAAAGCGTGCAGGCAAAACAGCGTTTGCCGCACCGGCTAGTATATATTTTTATTCAGAAGGCCAATTCTCCTAAATAAATTTGTTCAAAATGCAGTTTCTTCAGTTTCGGTATTCTCCTAATTTAACTGATATTTGAAAGATATCGCGACTAGATCGTAAATTGGACAATGTTTTAAAATATGTGTCAATGATGAACTATTTCAATCAAATTAGACGATATTGACATTAAGTTATTGTGAGTGAATTCAAAATATAATCTCATTTCGTTCAAAATCCAGTTTCGATGTCAGATAAAATACGAGAATTGGCCTTCATGTTGTTGTTTGAATGATGTCTTCATTTTTTATTATTTCTTTTGCAGACAGTACGAGTTTCTAACATGGAGACTGACAATCATTTGGGCCATGGGGTTCGTTGTCAGATACATGTTTCTACTGCCATTGAGGATAATGATCTTCGTTATCGGGGTAAGTCGTATTTCCGGTTTCAATATTCGATCTATCTATTAATTATAGATTAGAGAAGCATAATTTGACATAAGCTTCATACAAAATTTGTCAAACATGTATTGGCGATGCTAAGATTCTAACTAGCGACTCTAGCGGCGAATTTGGAAGTTGTCCGGGTACGACACTTTTGACAGCTCAATACAATTACCACTTATAATCTAAGAATTACCACTATAACCTCGAAGCAAAGTTATATTGAAAGCTGTCAAAAGTGTCGTACCCGGACAAGTTCGAAATTCGCCGCTAGAGGCGCGCGGATAATCTTTGCAAAGCCAATAGCAAATCACTAAATCCTTGGATAGATTGATTATTGAAAACGGTCGTTATTAAACAGATATATCTGTAAAAAGGGTAGATGAATTTTTTTTGATGTAAAGCTATATTGAAATGCGAAAACACAAAGTAGAGTAACGATGAAAAGTATACAGGGTGTTGTTTGTCATCGGAAGGATTTCATGATCGTATTCAGTATTCGATTACCGTTACAAATATATAAAAAAGAAGAAAATATATTCAAAGTTAAATTAATTTATTCATTTAGGTCACGATGTGACGCTTATGAACGTCAAAGATGTACATGAGTCAAATAGAGATTAGCTTTTTTATTTTTTATTTATAGTCTCATACCTGTATCCCCGAAGGGGTAGGCAGAGGTAAATATTACACCCACATTTCGCCATGAATTTTTAGGTCCCACGTAATAAAGGGCGAGCCTATTGCCGTTACCGGGCACATCACCAGACTCCAGGCTCCTACTGAGTATTCGGAAAAACCCAGTAACACTTTTGCGCGACCCGGGTATCGAACCCGGGATATCCTATCAGCAGTCGCATACTCTATCCACTGGACGACGGAGGCAGTCGCAGCTTAGAGCAGTTGAGATTAATATACATTTTTAACGCCCGCTTGCCTCTGTATTGCTAGTGACCATGCGTTAGGTTAGGTTAGACTCTGACCTTTTATCAAACGGTCAGTATGTTCTGTTTCATCTTATTTATGAGTATTTTATATTTGTTTTAGTTTTATTTAATCAGGCACTGACGTTAGTCAACATTTGTCCGATAAATAATAAAACACTCTGTATAGGGAATCTATAGATTATAGAATTAGGAAAAATAACGAATTGGCGGGTAAATAAATACTATGGATATATCTGTTAATATCTGCCAACCCTGTTGTTACACTGCTTTACTGCCAGTAAGCATTGTATAGAAATATTATTTTTATTAAAATTTTCATTGTTTTCGCTTTTCGAATAGTTTTATATTACTCACGAAAAATTCAGTTTATTTCAAAATTATAATCTAACCTATGTATTTTCCTCTTTTATGTTCTAACATTCTGTAGCTATGATTTTTTTCGTATTTTATTTATTTTCTATATCATCACACATAGTCTTTATATGTAAGCCGAGTGTCCCATCGTTGGCGATTAGCGAGATAGCAAGTGAAAAAGATTTGGCGAGCAGCAATAGGGATGTTTGCAATTAGTCAAATAAGCACTTTTAATAACATTTCAAAAACAATATCTTTGTACGGATTTTGTAATAAATATGAACTTATGCAATGCAATTGACTTCATATTTTTGCTGTCAAGTTGAGTATTAATCTTAATATATAAAATCCTTGGGTTACTTACTGACTGACAGACACGCTACAGCCGAAACTATTGGGCGCAGGAAGCGTAAATTTGGCATGTGTGTTCCTTGGGGACCGTAGGGGTGCACTAAGAAGGGATTTCGTTAAATTCTCACGGGTTCGGCCAAAACGGGTAAATTTAAGAAAATGCAGGCGTAGCTGCTGGCGGCCTCTAGTTATCAATAAATTTCGTAGTAAAAATATCAAAGTTTTAACATGAAACTGCCATTATTTTGGTGAGTTTTACTGTATAACATTACTTATAGCATTTACTGGAGTTTTTTTTTATTTCACTGTTTCCTCAATCCTTTCTTAATGTACCTCTACGGTCCCCTATAATAATATTCATGCCAAATTTAAGGTTCATGCGCCAAATAGTTTTCCCTGTAGCTTGTCTGTCAGTCAGGCAGTAATGCATTTTATTTATTCAGATTTAGTTGCAAGAAACATCCTTATTGTGAAGTTTTCATAGTTTTGTCACTATGATATTGAGTTTCGGAGTGTAATGGTTACTTGTTTTTCTTCGTTGGTATCTAGGATTCCTTGTTTATATTCACAACAGCCCCGATGAAGAATCCAGCTTGTCATGGAGATCTTTGACAGTCGTCATTATTTTGTTGCGTTTCGTTCTGTGAGTTAGAGTTCCAGAGGCTCCATCCCCTACTCCTTCCTCCATACCGCACCTCTTCCAATTCCTTTTTCCATCCCAACTGACTGCATGGCATTTCTGACTCCTGTGGTGTTGCTTGTGTCCATGGACGGCGGTAATTGCTTACCATCAAGCGATCCGACTGCTCGTTCGTCGTCTATTACATAAAAAATCATTGTAGTCTACCTTTGAATATTGGCTATGCTAAGATTCTAACTAGCGACTCTAGCGGTGAATTTGGAAGTTGTCCGGGTACGACACTTACGAAAATTTTAATGAATTTTCCGATTTATCTTTTACATTTTTTGCCATATAATGTAATTAAATAGTAACTATAGTCGACCCGCATTAATCTAATATATAAAATTCTCGTGTCACAGTTTTCGTTCCCATACTCCTCCGAAACGACTTGACCGATTTTGATGAAATTTTTCAAAAAAAAAAAAAAAAATTTTGCAAAACAACGTTTGCCGGGTCAGCTAGTATTTTTCTAAAATTCTAAGAATTAAACATGTACATGGCGCGTTTACTCTGACGTGACATCGCAGCACAGGGCGCGCACCAGTACATCGTAATCACTGCCGCTACTACCCGCCGCTGTAAGGCCGTAACAGCTGATAGTGCGAGTTTGCGTGTTCCTATTTACATCGCAGTTTTTTGGAAAATTGTCGAGTTCTTAAATTTTTTTCAGCAAATTCGACCGCCAAGAGCCTCGGTATAATGTACTGAATCACTGGTATCAGTTTTTGGTACACCGTCCCTTACACCCAGTTTACAATAATACATATATTATGTATTATGACAACCAAACGATATAATATATGAGAAGCAAATGCCATTTATCTAGGCCTTCTGGTTAGACTATTGCGCGGGCGGTTTCAAAGCGAGTCTTGGATGCAACCGGGATACCTCTAGGACGATGATGATGATATTATAGGAATAGGTGATCGGACTGTATTAAAAATAAATTGCGAATTATCATTTATCAAAAATATTGTCTCAAAACACCCTTGTAAATACTAAATTTAAAATTTGCTATAAAAGCATTTTTTTTATTAACACGTTGACTGCCACGTCAGGCACCGGTGCTTGACAGACATGGTGTCTGTTAGGGCCGTGTCAGTCACTAGTGCCTGACGCAAACGTATGTAATTCAAATGATCTCAGGGAGCTGTCAGGCGCGTTTTGGGTGTTTTTTCCGTTGAAATTGACTGACAAGGCCCCTAAGAAACTACGTTCTTCATGGCCCAACATTTCCTACATATGGCACTGATTTTTAAGTTAATATATGTTTTACGCAAAAAATACGTCACAATGAATTTCTAAATATTTTTATTCTTTGAAAAAAAGCTTAAAAAATTATTAAATAGTAAGTTTAGAATAAAAAAAAAACAAAAAAATAACAAAACATGTTAATTTTTTTTATGCTCTTCGATGTACGATGCCTGACAAAATGTCTAACAAAATGCCTGACATGGCGCAATGGCTATATTTTCTCCCGATTGGGCTTCGTCACTCACATATACCTGACAATATTTATTGTTGTCCTATTTTATGTTATAATTATCGAAAAAAGTAAAAAATATTCATATAATGTAATTTATGTCGATATAACACCAAAAAACAGAAAAACGAAATTGCCGTCTTTCAAATTATGCTATGGCAGTTAACGTAAAAATCATCAAAAAAGTACAGCAATTGAGTTGAGTATGTAAAATGATGACATCATAAATCATAAGTTAGTACTAAGTACATTTGGCATACAAAACTGGCGTTTTGACAGATGATAAAAAGTAACTGATTTGACTAGGCAGTCCGATCCCCTATTATAGTTTGCTGATCCTCCCCTTTTTTTTCTTTTCGAGGGGAAACCTTCTAAAGGCTGACTTCACTAAACGAATTGCGATCTCGCTAACCAAATGTTATTTTCTCTTGCCCTTCAGATTTGCTTTTCTACAAACGACTGCCGTCTGACCTCCGCAACACAAAGGGATAACGCTAGGAAGATGATGATGGCAGCATAGGAATTATATTTTGCTGATCCCCAAGCGCGTAATTTCAGGTGGTGACGATGATGTTCAGTACTTGGCTGGTCAGCATGATACCTTTCGACCGTCTCCGGTACCGTTTCGGGCGGACATCTTACATGGCGTCGTTCCGTATCCTCGTGCGGAGTATATCCTTGGTCGCCAAATTCCATGATGAAGAATACGCTCCGAAGACCAACGGATTCTGCGTGGCGAACCATACGAGTGTCATCGATGTGGCTCTTCTGAGCACGAATACTTGCTTCTCATTGGTACTAGAGATTTTTTATTGGGCTGGAAAGCTTTTTGGTCGGTCTGGGCATATTTGGATCGGTCTGGGCGGTTTTCGGAATGTTCTGGGAATTTTTTGGCTGGGCTGGGTATTTTTGGGTTGGTCTGAGCTTTCTTGGTTCGGTCTGGGCATTTTCGGGCTGGTCTGGGTGATTTTGAATCGGTCTGGGCTGTTTTCGGATTGGTCTTGGTGATATTGCATCGTTCTTGGGTGTTTCTGAGCTGCGGGGATGTTTGGTTTTTAATCTTGGTTGGTTTGGATATGAATGGATGGGTGTTTATGGATTGCATTGTTGGGCGTATAAGGATTGGCTTTTTGGGTATATAACTTGCGGCCTTGGGATTATTGCTGGGCGTTTAAGACATCGGTTGGTGATTTAGAATTGCATTTTGCCAGGGATTGGATTGCAGGGAATCTATGTTTGTGACGTCCGTTTTAATACTTATAGGATAAATAATGGAGAAACATATAAAAAAATATGTCTTAGTTTTAATCTTCATACTTTTCATGTCATCCTTCATTTCATTTTGTGTTTGTCCTTTAATACTGTCCTTTCTGTGTTTGTCCTTATATATTATCATATTTATGTGTATATTTTTCATGGGTTTTTAATCTGTGGTCTATCGATATTATTTATTTTATTTCCTACTCTTTTTCTTACTTATTATGTTGAGATCCTATAATTTAGTGTTTTTTGAAATTGGATTACTTTCATGAGATGTTAAAAAATCTGTTGTCCCGTTTCCGCACGCAGTAAATATGAATGTGTGAACGGGACAACAGGATTGTTGTATCTTATTATGATGCCTGTCATTTTGACATTTATCGATGTACCACAATTATCATTTTATATCTAACGGCAGTAATGGGTCGCGTCAAATTATATTACATTACAACATCGTCAAATTAAAATAAGATTTATTCATTTAGGTTACATGTTAACACTTATGAACGTCAAAAACATTATTTTAATTTAATAACAACAGCATAGCGGTTTTTTTCGGCTTTGCCTCGGAACTAAAGGTATTCATAATAATAAATACATGACCTTCTAAAAGGTTTTTATATGCGAAAACTAGAGCATTCTTTAATCGACTGAGCTGAAATTCAGAGCTAGCTTATAATTTGACGGAAAGCCGTAAGTAACTTAATATTATTCGTTCCATTTAGAAAGCCAATTCTCGTAATAAATTTTCATTGAGATTGAATATGGATTACTGAGGACAGATGGCAGTCGCTCTGTGGAAAACTTATATTCTGTCTTTAAGCACTGGTTAGGTTACAGACGACAGTCTTGGATGAAACCGGGATAACGCTAGGATTATGAAGGATTTCTTATGAAATAAATGACAAAAATATACATGAATAGAATAGTGCATTTTCAGTCCCATTACAGACCATTTTTAACTGTCAATTTTACCGTTTTTAGACATTCAAATTAAACTTATTTTCATTGAATAATTGAATGTTCTGTAAATTGACGAGTGACGTTGAGTTTACAGCGTTTGTAGGCACTAAATTTTTATGTCGAATCATTTTTGACGTTTTGTTATTGACGTTCATAAGCGTCACATTGCGACATTTAACTTTGACTTTTACTTTTGAAATATTATAATAAATATATATATATTTTATTATAATAAATAATTTCGATCCAATTTCAATCTCAATGGTATTTATTAATTACGTGAGTAAGCGCCAGTTTCAATCTCCTTATAAGATTCAGTTACATTTGGCAAAAATCTCATACAAATTTCGTACTAGCTTTTTCCATACTAGCATTTTCGGGACGTTTCCCTGCAGTAAATTGATAAATGCTAGTGTGAACGAGCGTTTAGTATCAGATTTATCTGGCATATAAGGTCAAGACGGTTAGCCAAATAAATTCTAAATTAAAACGAAATTTGACTACTGTTGTCAACGAAATGAATCATTCAAAATAAGAACGATAATTGAATATGGTTGTCAATGAAATTGAAATTTCAAAATTAGAACGATATTTGATTATTATTGTCAACGATTAATTATTAATTTCGTTGACAATGTCGTTGTCAACGAAATTAATAATTCAAAATTAAAACGATATTTGAATATTTCTGACAACGAAATTAATATTTCAAAATTAGAACGAAAGTTGAATATTTCTGTTAACGAAATTAATAATTCAAATTAGAACGAAATTTAAATATTTCTGTCAACTAAATTTATAATTCAAATTAGAACGATATTTGTATGACGTCATCTGCCAAGTAATTGAACGGGAATTTATATTGGGGTCGTTGAACTGCCGAAACTGGCTTCAAATTGGCTTGGTCACTGGCTTGGCCACTGGCTTTTTGTTGGCATGCTGTCCTCATTGGGTAATCATCATAGGTGTGGTGGTTGGTTGCGTGCACAGCGTGTGTCGGCACACTGCCCGACGGTAAAACTAAACAGCGTGTCAACTACGCCGTGTCGCTGATGTGTTTCAACTTCCTGTCGCGGAGTATATCCGCCGTGGTGACGTACCACGACGTGCACAACAAGCCGCGGCGCGGGATCTGCGTCGCGAACCACACCAGCCCCATCGACGCGCTCGTGCTAATGTGCGACAACACTTATTCGCTGGTGAGACTTGGGGAGAATTACCCTACATGATGGGTAAATTACCCTACATTTGGGGTAAACTTCTCCTCGGCCCGGGAAAATATCCCAAAATTTTTGGGGTAATTTACACGATATTTAGGGAATATTACCCCAAATTAGTGGTAATTACCCCAACGCAAAGTAAAATCACACTCCCAATCAAATTGCTCACTGGTAAGTAATTTTGGGGAAAATTCCCTGCTAGTCGCGAAAATTACCCATATTATCGGGTAAATTACCCTGATTTTTAGGAAAATTACCCTATATCTGAAGCTGTTTAATTAGGGAAAATTACCCCACTTTCAGACTTCTGCTGTTACCTGTTGGTAAGTTACTTGAGTCTCTGTCCTATGGTAAAACGAAACTGCGCGTGAACTACTTGGTGACACTGACGTGGTTCAGTTTTCTTACAACGACTACCACGTACAACAGCTACTGGTTAGTATTTCAGAGGCAGTTTAGGGTAAATTAGCCCACTTTTATGGTCATCACTCAAATTTGAGGGTACATTCTTTTTTATTTTTCCTTTTTTTATTATTTATAGTAATAGGCGGCAAAAGAGCAGACAGACGGATTGCCTGATGGTAAGCAATTACCGCCGCCCATGGACAGAAGCAACACCACAGGAGTCACAAGTGCGTTGCTGCACCTTGGGATTGGGAAAAGGGATAGGATGAGGAGTGGGGTAAGGGAGATGGAGTAGGGGATAGGGCCTCCGGCACTCTCACTCACCGAACGAAGCGCAACAGTTTAGGTACTGTTACTTTACGGCGATTTTCTGTGAGACTCTGGTAAATCTACACTGCTGTTTGAAGAGATATTCTCGGGATACCATCCCAATATCCACAATGTCCAAAGTAAGTAAATTATTATCAGTAACTATTAAGACAAGTGAAGAAAGAATGACGCATAGAATATATAAGACAAACGTGTGTGGGCAATTCGGTTGCGGCAGAACTCGTAGGACATTCGACGACCAAATCGGTGACTTTTTAAAAAACGGAAAGGTCCTAAGTACCCGGCAACGGTGAGCATGTATGAAAAGAGTAATTCATGTAGAAGAAGCGCGTGAGCTTTGTAAGGATAGAAGCAAGTGGTGCTCCGTTGGGTCTGCCTACCCTGACGAGAAAAAGGCGTGAGTATATACATGTATGTAGCTATTAAGACACTTTCAGACCAAATATGCGTTACAAACTTCGACGGCAGTCTAATCTACGAGAGTCTTGTCCCTTGATGTTGGCAACTTGTAAACCACTTTGCTGAAAAAGGGGTAAAATACATACCCACCTTGCCTAAAAAGGGGTAAAGACAGGTAAGTTTAAACGTATCCTAAATGCAGGTAATTATGTACAAAACTAAAATTTTGGATATTTTATTATTTATGATTATTATGTATGCTGATTTATAAACTGTGTTGTCTTTGGGAAGCTAGTTGGGGAAAGCATGCTGGTAAATTATTAATGTAATTACCAAAATGTAACTGTAGTATGAAAAGGTATTTAATTAGGTACTTACTTACATAAATTATGGGCTACGGAACTCTAAAAAGTGAAATGTTAAAATCGCCAATATATTATATACATCAGAAGGCCATTTCTCGTATTTTATATGACATTCAAACTTTAAAAAAATAGATTAGACTTTGAATTGGCTCAGAATCGGTATTCTGCTTATAATGTCATCGTCGTCTAATTTGACTTCTATAGTTCGACGTTGACACATTGTTATATTTGCGATCAGTTAATTTAGGAGAATACCATTTGTGACATGATTATGGCAATGAAATTAGATCGAACAACATGTGAACAAATTTATTTAGGAGAATTGGGCCTGTGATTAAGTTTTTTGCGGGTTTCAAGATAGTTAACTTTCCCCTGGGACTTCACGAGTGTCAAAACTCATTGTCATCAATGGTCACTGATGCTGTACCTGGCTACAAAGGTGACACAGTAGTGGGAATGGGGCGAGAGCTAGTCCCACTTATCAAATTATTATTTCAGCTAAATGTCTTATTTATTATTGATGGAAGTAAAGCTTCTTCACTCCCCACTTTAAGGACCCGGGATCAAAAAAGGTACAGAATACATAATGCTGGTATTAAGTTGACTACGCGGTTGGCGTAGTGGTATAAGCGGCTGCTGACTCTGTGCCGAGTGTTGTGGGTTCGATCCCCACACGAGACAACACTTTGTATGATCCATAAATTGTTGTTTCGAGTCTATGTGTTCATCGTGTCCGTTGGTTGTATGTTTTTAAAGCCCCCGCGGCACAGTATTTACTCCCAGTACGGGAGTTGTCTTTAAAATAAAACATTCCACGTCATAATGGTACGGCAAAGATAATGTTTTAGTCTGATATGGGGTAGATCTGTGAAATACTAGTCGTGAAGTAGTGAAGTACTAGATCCTATATCTAGGCGATCAGCCACCTCATACAGTCCTGTGAAATACTAGCTCGAGAAAGGGATACCTCACTAAATATAAGGGCTCCTGTTAAATGTTTTATATGATTGTTTTTAGATCGGTCAGCGGCACGGAGGCTTCCTCGGTTTACTGCAGAGGGCGCTCGCTAGGGCGTCACCACACATCTGGTTTGAGCGATCAGAAGTTAAAGACAGACACGCTGTCGCTAGAAGGTTAGTAGTTTAGGTATTAAGTTCTTTTTTCAGAACATGGGAGAAAATCTTCGTCTCGACTTCGCAATTCGATTGTATTAAGTGTGATTGACAGAGTTGGGGCTTGCAGAGCTGTATGACTCTCCTTGATAAGCCTTTGAGGCCCTCGTAACCCGGTCGTTACACAGGTTTTGCTGTCCGAATTAAAAATCAATTAAAAATCTATTGCTATGAATCACATGTGATACATGGGACAGAAAATGGGTTAAAGTGTGATAGACCGAGATGGGGCTGGCGGAGGAGGTGTGTGAGACACTTTGTGCGTGCTTGTTGATCCTGGTCCCGGGTTCGAATCCCAGGTTTTCTTCAAGAATTCTCAGTAACAGCACGAAGTCTGGCAATGTGCCCGGTAACAGCAATAGGCTCTCACCTTGTTTCGTAGATCCTTAAAACTAGCGAAATATGGGTGTAGTATTTCACCCATGCCTACTCCTACGTATGATATCAATATATATATATATATATATATATATATATATATATATATATTTATAGACTCAAGCCTGTATCCCCGAAGAGGTAGGCAGAGGTGTAATATTACACCCACATTTCGCCAGGAATTTTTAGGTCCCACGTAATAGGGGGCGAGCCTATTGCCGTACCGGGCACTTTACCAGACTCCGAGCTGCTACTGAGAATTTCCTAACGGAAAAACCCAATAACACTTTGCCCTTTGATATCAATAGTTACTAAAAAATTTACTAGTAGATGTCTACAATGTGAAACAGTTGCAGCTCCTTACAGAAATAAAATGTACAACCATTATATTTGATTGAAAAGAGTGGCCATGAGTTTTATTGCCCGTTCTTTCTCGTGGTTCTACCTATTGCATTACGAACGTGGCAGTAAATGTAAATGTAGAATCATTAAGTAATTAATTTAAATTTTGACGTTCATAAGCATCACTTTGTGGCCTGATGAATGAATGATTTTGACTTTTGACTTGACTCCTACGGGGATACTCAAGTCTATAAAAAAAAAAGTTGACTGCCCACCAATTCTCGGTCTACTCCCTGACATTAACCCATCAGGTTAAAAGTTCTAGTAGACAACCCATCAATTCTCGTTCTCGTCACAAAATTTTTCTCACATTTACCCCACAGTTTTCTCAAATTTACTCCGCAGGTTAAAAGAGCACATATCGGTGCAAGACAACCCGCCGATCCTGATATTCCCTGAGGGCACCTGTATAAACAACACGTCGGTGATGCAGTTCAAGAAAGGAAGCTTCGAGGTCGGCGGCACCATCTACCCCGTGGCTATCAAGTGAGTCAACTTACCCCACTTTAGGGTAAGCTTTTTTATTTATTAGTTTACCAGTAGTTATTACACCAAAATAAACAATTGGCTGGATCCGGAAGGCAGAGGACTGGTCATCGGGGCGCATGTTGGGACAGGCCTATGTCCAGCAGTGGATCGCAATAGGCTGTTTGTAATAATCGATTTTAAACTTTCGCGATTTGTATACATCATACAAAAACAATTTAGCGAGTCTTCATTGTGTGAGCTTAACTTATTTAAGGTATAAATACCTATTTGTTTCCGACGTTTGCCGTGTGGTTGACGGCATAGAATACAAGTGTCACCACCCCCTATCTTCCCGTGGGTGTCGTAAGAGGCGACTAAGGGATAACACGATGCAAATACCATCTTTGCGTAGAGACGGAAAACTCGACATCAAACCCTATACGACTGCCTCGTTGGTCTCGCGGCATAAATGTGCGCGTGGGATCGAGAGGTCCCGGGTTCGATTCCTGGGTCAGGCAGTGTTATTGGGTTTTTCTGTCACGAAATTCTCAGTAGCAGCACGGAGTCTGGAAATGTGCCCGGTACGGCAATAGGCTCGCCCCTTATTACGTGGGACTAAAGTATATCTGGCAAAAAGTGGGTGTAGAAATACACCTCTGCCTACCCCTTCGGGGATAAAAGGCGTGACGATATGTATGTATGTATGTGTATGTATGTTTCCGACGTTTCGCTCTCTTGCACCGAGCGTGGTCGCGTCCCCGAATTTCGGAAACAAATAGGTATTTATACCTTTCACGCGATTAAGACCCGCTTAATTATTTTTATATGATGCAATAGACTGATTGATTGAAACAGTTGTGCGTTATTTACCAAAAACGTGTCAAGAAAAATAGTGATATTTTGACACAGAATTGTTCACTGGCTACCCCATTTTAGCTGACGAGTGAGTGAACCTACCCCTCGTTAGGGTAAATCGAGTATATTTTCATGGTAGCGTTTTTTTATGTAGATATATTAAAATCGCGTTTTGTAGTGATACAAGCAAGTTGCGTTCCGTTGTCTCTGCCTACTCCGGCGGGAAAAAGTCGTAAGTATATGTATGTATTACGAAACATACCTCATTTTAATTTTAAGAAACGTACCTCAGGAGTACCCTTCTCATAGCGAGACTTAGCTTGTCGATCGTGACAGATCGGTAAAGTAAAGCAACGCTTGCACAGGTCACCACTTGGATGGGTGACCAAGTGTGGCATTTACATCTGAGCGCTACCGTGCTTCGGAGGGCACGTAAAGCTGTCATTCCCGGTACTTGTCTAAGGATAAGGATCGTTAGGCCACGTCGGAGGCCTTCGGGCGGTCTGGAAAACTCCGACACTAGAGTTGGCCACACACTCACACGAAAAACAAACAACAGTGAGAAGAGGCCCGTGCCCAGCAGTGGGACAGTTATATACAGGGCTGATGATGATGATGACCTCAGGAGACCTAAAATACAGGGTTGCCCTAGTTAATCCACTGTTTAGCAAGCAATATTTAACACTTTGGCTGCCATGGGGGGTCAAAATGACCGGCACCACTATGGTCACTTTGAACACCTTTTACTCGCTGACGGTCATGCGTGTAACGCAAAATACCATTACAAGTGGCCGGCGCGGCCCCAATGATCACTTTAGATAACTTGGCCTCAAAATATTTTTATAATTTTTGGGTTGTATGAATGTTTTTGTAGCGAGTGAAACAAAATTATGATGTAAATTAAAGACAGTATACTTTTTGAAATATTTTTATTATTACAAATCAAAGACATTTAATGACACATTATTTTGTGTTAGGATCAAAGTAATTTAAAATAAAAAACAAACTGAAAATTAATGATTTTTAGCAACAAGGATGACCGGCAATTTAACCGGCGCCGTGGCCCCAATGAATAAAATATTACATTTGCGCCGCGCCCGGTGTAAATGACCGGCGGACTAAAAACAGCATATAATATACAAAAAAAATGTATAAAAACACATATTATATATAAATATCTTATAAAAAGTTGTTTCACGTCATTTAAACGACTGATGAAAAACGCAAATATATTCGAATTTCCGTATGGCAGCCAACGTGTTAATAATTTAACTATGGCCTTACCCTTGTCATAGTGAGAAGAGGCCTGTGCCTAGCACAGGTGCCTTAGGACAGTTTATATACAGGGCTGATGATAATGACTTAATTACGTGTTTTCAAGGTACGACCCACGTTTCGGCGAGGCGTTCTGGAACAGCTCCCGCTTCGGCATGCTGCACTACTTACTGAACATGATGACCTCCTGGGCGATCGTCTGTGACGTATGGTACCTCCCAGCCATGACCAGGGCTCAAGACGAGTCCGCTGTCGACTTCGCTAATAGAGTGAAGGCTGTCATCGCGAGGAGGGGCGGCCTGGTCGACTTGCAGTGGTGAGTTTGACGTTTATCTTCTGTTTAAGTACCCTAAACAGAAGAGCATGCATGAGACACTTGATGGGAGTGAATGAAGCAAGAGAGGTATCTCAGGATCATTGCAAATGGCGTTCCGTGGTCTCTGCCTACCCCTCCGGGAAACAGGTGTGAGTCTATGGCTGGCCGGTAGGCGCAGCGGGAGTGTAAGCGACTGCTACGTCGAAGGTCGCCGATTCGATGCCCGCTCAAGTCAAAAATTTGTGTGCATGAACATGGATGTTTGTCTTGGTCTAGGTGTTTCTATGTATAATATGTATGTATTTACAAAAAATGTTTTTCCATTATCTAGTACCCATAACACAAGCTCTGCTTAGCTTGGGACTAGATGGTGATGTGTGTATGTGGTAGAATATTAGAATATGTATGTACAAAAGTTGCTAAAGGTAAAACCATAATGCATATCAACAATTATTCATCACTGCTGCTCAATTCCACCTCATTATAGAACGTTAGTCCGCGTCACTATTTTTGGGATAGCCCATATAAATGATAATGTTACCCCATAATTGAAGTTACCCGAACAATTGTTGAAATTACCCCTTGTTGGGGTAAAGTCACCCAGAATTGTACTTATATTTACTGATATTTTTAATGTGTTTTTTTTTACTGTTCGTTTATTTTTTGTCTGATATAGATATTAATGATTCTTCTTCCTTTAAGGCAGCGATAGCCTAGTGGAGATACCAACAGACTGCCATGCAGAAGGTATCGGGTTCGAATCCACGACGCATACTAATGACTTCGGAGTTATGAGCGTATTGAATTGTTAATTATCGTTTTTTTTTTATGGTAATAGGCGGCAAACGAGCAGACGGATTGCCTGATGGTAAGCAATTACCGCCGCCCATGGACACAAGCAACACCACAGGAGTCACAAGTGTGTTGCCGCCCCTTGGGGTTGGGAAAAGGGATAGGATAAGGAGTGGGATCAGGGAGAAGGGATAGGGGATAGGGCCTCCGGCACTCTCACTCACCGAACGAAACGCAACAGTTTAGGTACTGTTACTTTACGACGATTTTCTGTGAGAGGGTAGTACTTCCCCGGTCGAGCCGGCCCATTCGTGCTGACATCAGCAAGGCTCTACTACCGTTTAACGTTTAAGTGATATAGAAATAAATGTTTCTTATTTATTCTATTTACTAAATTGATGTTTTTTGTTCCAGGGATGGACAACTAAAGCGCATGAAAGCCAAAAAAGAATGGCGAGAATTACAACAGGAAGAAATTAGCAAAAGGTTAAAAGGTGAATAAACTGTGATCATTAGATAAACTGTTTTAACAGTGATTTATTAATTAGATGTGCGGGGACATTATCTGTGAAAATAAAATAGCAGTGACATAAAAATAATATGTTATAATTAGCTACAAATGAAGTGATAGAGAGCTGGTATCAGTTTTGAGAAGGTATTTAAGGCAAGCTGAAAATTTGTCCCACACCTTTCCTATTATACCCCCCCCAACACGGAACTGCAGATCTGGTTGTTAAGTAGCGGGTCTCAACGACAACCCAGCCTACTAGACACCTAATGTTATCATTTCTACAAACAAACAATTCTGTCAAAGTGGTGAGGTATGCGGGGCGAAGGGGGCTACAAACATGCATTCTAATTGGCCGGTTCAAGTTTGCGGTACGTCATAATTCATAACTAGTGTTGGGATTGGTCTTATGTAAGACGTATAAGTCTAACGTGTTGTCAGAAAGTGTTCGCCTTACGTCTGCCGTCTAGTAGGTTGGGTTGTCGTTGGCGGGTCTAAATCAACTTAAGGTTTTTTTCCAAAATTCTATTTGAGGCAACATGCAATTTTTAAATGTTGTAGTTTAATATTAAAGAATTTAAAAATATGAGCCAGATTTGAGGGCCAGGTCTGCAGTTCCGTGTTGGGGTATAACAGGAGAGGTATGAGACAAGTTTTCAGCTTGCCTCAAATACCTAGTCAAAATTGATGCCAGCTCTCCTACTATGAGGGCCTAGGCAAATGGCATTCGTTTCTGATTTCTACTTTCGCTAACGCTTGGTTGCCATGGCAACTTAAGGAATTCTTTCTTCGTTGACCACGTGATATGGTATAGAAAGCCTATGTGAGTTCCATACATTTTTGCGATATGGCTAATCGAATGTCATTTGGCTACAGGCCGTTAAGAAATAGCTACGCGTTATTCAAAATCATTCGAATGGTGTATTTATTCGTGGGTGAAATGTATTCGATTTATTCGATTTGTTGCTCGATTTGGGTATGTTAATTTATGTTTGTATTTTGGGATATGTACCTATATGGCAGGGATGCTTAAACTTGGGGTCTATAAGGCCTCAAAGGTCCTTAAAAAGTGAAAATACTGATCGGAGAAAAATCTTAAAATCCTGTTTGCAACTAGAGAACACTTAGTTATCATTAAATTTGCTGATACACTTAAGCATTCACCTGTAATGAGCATTCTTGCGAATGTTACAAAACAAATGTGTGTTTCGGCGAGCATTCTTACGAACGTTCTGGCGAGCATTCTAGCGAATTGACTGTAAATTTGCTTCGAAGGTTTTGCCAAAGAGCTCAGATATTTACATAGAGGCGCATTTCTTATGGGCGCTATAAAGACAAACTTTCGGTGACTCTCGGTCTCTACGAAAGCAAAAGAGACGAACGTTACTCCTGTGTATCTTAACTACGAGAGCAAGAGAGACGGAGAACATCGCCAGCGCCGCCAACGGCGCCAACTAGGAACTGGAGACAGTCTCCACTTGGAATCGGCACACGAAATCCTTAAGAACTGCGCTTCAATGTAAATCTGTATTAATTGGTTAGATAGTGAAAATGTTCGCAGCAATGTTCGGCTTTGTACGTTCTCTTCGACAAAACAACAAACGGCGAATGCTCGCTGTTCTGTTACAAGTGAATGCTCAGGTGTATCAGCACCATTATATACAGGGTGTCACAAGACCCATCACCAAGCCGAAGTTTACTCGTTGTGGACATCATGCCAAGTCATACTAACCAAAAATAATACCTGAGAAACGAATTTTTTTTTGAGTTTTCACATTTTTTAAACCGCAATTAAAAGCGCGCGTGCAATGCTCGAAATACCTACTTATCCATGGGGTTATAGGCATCTAAAGAACATATTGGCGGTGTAAATGCATCGATTTTGTACCTAATTAGAAAAATTCCATACTAACTTTGAACCTCAATATCTCCTGAACCAGTGATTTTCCAGGTATGGTGCCGAAGTAAAAAAGGGTCGTAGTGATTGGTACAACATGGGATTTCAGTTTTCATTAAAGATCTTTTTACACCCTGTA
This sequence comes from Euclidia mi, assembly GCA_944739405.2. Classification (NCBI taxonomy): domain Eukaryota; kingdom Metazoa; phylum Arthropoda; class Insecta; order Lepidoptera; family Erebidae; genus Euclidia; species Euclidia mi. The sequence goes on from OX123209.2 coordinate 3,081,340, forward strand.
TATTTTAATTTAATAATAAAAATAAAGCTTTTCATGTATTTATATGGGATCTGTAAGGCTGGCCTGTTTTAATAATATTTTATCTCTATACCACGTACGTTTGTTTAAAATAATGGGCTATCTATAAATTATGCCTAATCTTTTCAAAATAATTTATTCATCTATGTTACAATATAACGCTTATGAACGTAAATTTTAAAGTTAATTACTTAATGAATTTACGTTTATTGCCTCGTTCGCAAAGCAATACGGAATCACGAGAAAGAACGGACAATGTTTAGAGGGGGTAGGAGGTCGACGAAGAGTCACTTGGTGTGACAAAGGAGGGAACCCGTTTCAAATATCGTGACGCTATGTTTCAGAATGCAATAATAATAATATTCTACCACATTCACACAACACCATCTAATCCCAAACTAAGCAGAAGCTTATACTATGGGTACTTGATAATGGATAAACATACATGTATACTTTCCTTTTATTTATATCTAAATATAAAAATGAAATTTGCATATTTGGCTGCACCTGTTGTCCAGTGGATAGCATATGCGTATGCTGATCGGGTCCCGGGTTCGATTACCGGTCGGGCAAAAGTCTTACCGAGTTTTTCCGCATTCTCTGTAGCAGCAAAGAATCGGGCAATATGCTCGGTAACGGCAATAGGCTCGGCCCCCATTACGTGGAACCTAAATTCGTTCTTCGGGGATACAGGTTATAAAAAGAAGTTGTATTTTTATTTCTTCCTTCGGTGAAGACATAATGACATCACACTAAGGAAATTCTCACAAATCGGTATAAGGTGAAGTGTAAAAATTATGAAAATTGAAAATAAACTACATGTTAAGGATTTTATCGTGATATTGGTTTCACTACTAAGTTATTGCATTCAATCCAAATGATCTAGATTCGCGTAAACCCAAGAAGATATCATGAAAATTATTTGACATAATTTATAGATGCGCCCTAACGAATATTTCGGCACTGTTGCAAGCGCCGTGATCACGGATGTTCTCTGTTACAATCGTGCTGCGCACAATTTAATTAATTAGCTACAGTTACACCACCTATGTTAATTATCGCTCGCTTAATAATGTGCCCGGTAGATGGCAATAGGCCCGCCTCCCATTACATTGGGACCGAAAGATAACTGGCGAAGTGTGGTGTAATACACCTCTGCCTACATCTACGGGGTTAAAGGCGTGAGGTTATGTTGTATCATGTTACACCACCTCTAGATAGCTATATCTGCCAGTTAAATTCGATAGAGTGTGAGGAAGCCCGCGTCCAGCAGTGGGACAGCATATACACCATGTATTTTAAGTCAGTGTTTTCCTGAAACTTATGTACGCAGCCCATGATAAAAAAGCTTCCTATAGCATTTATTTTCCAAAATATGTATAAACTAGTCGACGCCAGCGGCTTCGCACGCACATATTTTCGAATTTCCCGTTTTGCCCGATCCCGTGGGAATTTCGAGAAATCCCGTCTTGGTGCACCCCAACGGTCCCCAAGGAACATCGCGCCGCGTAGTTTCGGCTGTAGCGTGTCTGTCAGTCAGTCAGTAACGCAAGGATTTTATATACTTATTAAGATTTTTTTCGTTTCGAATTTTATTTTCGTCAAAATTAATGTTTCATAGCATAACAACGTGACGGTCGATGCGTAAGATAAGGCTGGTATAAGGCAGCGATAGCCTAGTGGAGATACCAACAGACTGCCATGCAGAGGGTATCGGGTTCGAATCCACGGCGCGCACCACTGACTTTTCGGAGTTATGTGCGTATTGAATTATTAATTATCGCTTGTCCCGTGCCTCGGAGAGCACGTTAAGCCGTCGGTCCCGGTTGTCATGAAGATCTTTGACAGTCGTAACAGGGCGTCAGTACCTTCTTAATAAACTGACACTAGTCTAAACCATGGAATATCGCTATCCCTTCTGGTTGCGGAGGTCAGACAGGCAGTCGCTCTGTGGAAAAGCTAATATTCAGCCAAATCCGGTTAGACTAGTAAGCGGACCCCAGATTGAAACTGGGATAACGCTAAGAGAACGAAGAAATGTTGATTTTAAAGAAAATTTTTAATAGAATATAAGTTAAAATATGTATATTTTGTAAAATAAATGTTATTGGTAGCTTCTATATACAGGGTGGCGCTACCATAGGGGCACTTTTTGAACAGAGGCATAGCGTACAACATTCTAAAGCCTTGTGCCAAAAATCAATTAAATCGGTGCAGTAGTTTAGCCACAATATCGATTTTAAGTTCAGCAATTTTTGCACATGCTTTGAATGCCACACAGCTGATACAAAACGGTCAACGACCCTACATTGTGCGCCCCGACTCGCTACGACGCGACGCCTTGACGTCATCCGAAGTTAGGCTCAGCGCAGATAAAACGGAGCGCAGTGGAGAGGATTTTATTAACGCACTTGAAAATAAACTTTATTTTTTTTACAATAAAGTGCATAAATGAACCTGACAAAAAACATTCGCGCGTCCTCGAAGATACGCGGGAAACCTCGCGCGGCGTCGAGTCGGCGCCCGCGTCGTAGTGAGTCGCGGCGCGCAATGTAGGGTCGTTGACCGTTTTGTATCAGTTGTGTGGAATTCAAAGCAAGTGCAAAAATTGCGTAACTTAAAATCGATATTGTGGCTAAACTACTGCACCGATTTAATTGATTTTTGGTACAAGGCTTCAGAATGTTGTACGCTATGCCTCTGTTTAAAAAGTGCCCCTATGGTAGCGCCACTCTATATATCATGGGCTGAGATGAGAAAACACTGCTTAAATTATATGGCGTATACAGGGCTGATGATGATGATGATGATGAAATCCGAAATGTAAACGAGATTTGTAAAATAACTTAACCGGAACATATCAGATGGTGGTAAATCTGGTCTTTATTCTTGTAATTTAATAATTTATTCGAACTTGCGATCATTAAAAAATATTTTGTTTTTTATTTTCGAAAGAATTTTTTTGTTAATGCTTTTAGGTTCTCTTGTACTGAACTCTGGCTATAAAATATGAAAGATTAAGTAATCAAGATATTGTATATTTGAGGAAAAAACTAAATAGACCAGTGTTTTTCAATCTTTTTCATGAAATAGCTTTTTTCTAGGCCACCAAAGTAGACTGCCTCCGTGGTCCAGCGGATAGCGTATGCGACTGCTGATTGGAGGTCCCGGGTTCGATTCCCGGATCGGGCAAAAGTGTTACTGGGTTTTTCCGAATTCTCAGTAGCAGCACGGAGTCTGGTGATGTGCCCGGTAACGGCAATAGGCTCTCCTATTATGTGGAACCTAAAAATTGATGGCGAAATGTGGGTGTAATATTACGCCTCTGTCTACCCCTTCGGGGATATAGGCGTGAGTCTATAAAAATAAATCAAAGTAGAGGCCATCATGCCATTATTATTAATAGGTATTTTACTAGCGTGATGACTTTTGCTATAGGACTCCATGTATGCTTAAGATCAGGCGGCATGCAGCCATTTTGATAGGCATCAGTAAAAAAGAATGTTCTAGACCCCTTAGCAAGTTGTATAATGTTACTTTTGTAATAATGCAAACCTCGAAGGGGAATGGTCCTACACTTTGAATAACACTGATTTAGAACTTATATAGAATTGCTTTGCCTATATCAAAAGCATGAATTGGAAACGACGTAAATCTTAAAGAGATGTACTGGAAAATATATCGTAACTGTTTGTATTAAAGCTCAATATTGATAAATAATACTCATATATTGTCTATATTGTAGTAGGCTACAGTCAAAATAATGAATTAGGCGGCATCCATTTATTACGTAGACGCATAGGGAGAAGGGGTTTGATCTTGTCTTATTTTTTGTTACAAAGAGGGGGATGGGTTATTGTGCTTTTTATCAGTGTTTCCCAAACATTGTTCTGCCATGGCCCGGTAATTTTCACATTGCCCCTTCGTGACCCATTGAATACTTTTAAACCTAAGCTGGTTCCATTAAGGTTAAATATTACACATTTACAAGGTACTTAATTATAATATTTTGGTATCGCCTATTTAGGCACTAAACTATACGTCGATCGATAGTAAGTATTATTTTTAAAATAAGGCAGGAATTTTGCGATCCTGTAGTTTATTTTGACGGCCCGGTACCTGGTCGCGACCCGACAAATGGGAAACGCTGGTCTAGATAGTTGTTACGTAAGTTCACAAAAAATGCGCAAAGATTATACTCGAAATAATAATAAACTCAAACAGGGAGGGAAAGAGGTTGGCTGAATTTTATTTATGCTTACTTTGAGAGAAGAGAGGGTCTAAAACTGAGAAAAATCGTCTTACGTAATAAATGGACGCCACCTTATTTTCATAATTTCTTTAAAAAAAAATGATTTAGAAAGTACTCTGGGATAACTAGTAAATAAAAAATATACACGATTAAAAATGGTATAAGCATTTTAAGATTGTTACTTAACTATTATAATAATATTCTACCACATACACAATACAGCTAGCCCCAAACTAAGCAGAGCTTATACTATGGGTACTAGACAATGGATAAACATACATGTATGTCATATCCCTTTCTTAATTTGTTTGAAGAAACCTCAAATTTATTATGGAGACATAATTTCGCCTATTATTGCAATATTAAAATGCGTGTAACATTTTCATTCAATATTTTGACTGTAGGCGAATACATTGCAATAAATATTTTTGTAGCAAAAAAAAAAATCGACAAAAGCGCGATAAAGTATTATAATTGTGAGAATTACATCAACGCTCTATCGTGCTTCGGAGGGCACGTAGCGTCGGTCTCGGTTGTAGTGTCAGTACAAGAATCGTCAGCTCATGTCGGAGGTCTTCGAACCTCTGAACACTCACACACCAGAGTTGGACACACACTTACACGAAAATAATTAAAGAAATGTACCAATTATGGAATACGTCCCTAATAATCTAAATCATGATATTTTGAAATCTTTGTGTCGTTTGTACTAGATCCTAACGGTGTTCCACAGGATGTCACAAGACCCATAACCAAGCCGAAGTCTACTAATTTTGCACATCATGCCAAGTCATACTAAACAAAAATAGTAAATGAGAAACGATTTTTAATTTGACACATTGTTTAAGCCGCAATTAAAAGTGCGCGCGTGCAATACTCGAGATACCTTCCTATTCATGTGTGCATAGGTCATCTATATGTATAACAGATCGATTTTATACCTAATTAGAAAAATTGTATGTTAACTTTGAGCCTCAATATCTCCTGAACCAGTAATTTCCCAGGTATGGTGCCGAAATAAAAATATTTCGTAATGATTGGTACAATATGGGATTTCAGTTTTCGTTAAGGGTATTTTTACACTGCGTATATTATAGCACTGTAAGAGAAGAAAAACTTGATACAAACCCTATACCAACCCGTTTGGCCAGCGTGGTATAGTTGGCCAATTCCTCCGTTCAAAGGAGAGGCCTAGTTCAACAGTGGACTGTAAGGGGCTGATGATGAATAGGGTAGGGCGGGGCTAGTTGGGCAATTTTTCACTTTAGCGGTTATAGCTCCTCACCGATAAGTCTGAACGGCTTGTTATGTGTACTAATAGTTTACTAATCTATCCCTTTATCAAAGTGTCCCTATTAATTTATATTCAATAAGTCAAATTAAAAGCTAGACTAGTTTAAATGCAGAAAGTCAAGTATGCTCAACATACCCCATACGTGAGGTAAGTTGAGCAAGGGTATGGGGCAAATGGAGCACTAAGAAAGTGTAGTCAAATCATGGGTATAATGTTAACTAGACATAAATAAAAAAAAATTGTTTGGCAATCAACTTTTTATTTATAATCTTCTAGTAGAAAAATTACAAAATCTAAAGATATTTTCTATGTAAAAAGAAACTGAAAATATAGTTAACAAAACATCAATTAAAAGATATTTTCTATAAAAAAATAAACTGAAAATATAACATCAAAACATCAACTTAAACATATTTTCCGTTCAGGGGCAAAATGAATCCACGCTTATCTTGTCAATGTCATCCGTTTGATACCGAACTCTTTGGCGGCGGCGTTTACACTTTTTCCCTCATCGTTTACAGCCTTTGCAGCATCATTTAGGTCTTGAGTAGAGTAAGAACATCTCGTAGTCTTTCTTTTATTATGCCACATCCTGAAAAAAATACAAAATAACATATATTACTTCGTTCTAAGTCGTGGGGTTAGTTGAGCAACTGTAGCTCAATTAGTTGAGCTACAGTTGCTCAACTAGGGGTAAGCCCCAACCCGAAATTTTAAAACAAAAGCAAGGTTATGAAAAATCAGTTATAATCATACCCAGAACCTTAATACATATCAAAAGTACAATAAATTTATTAAAGTTTAACACTTACCTGACTGAACACGGACAATATTTGACTATTACAGACGAAACATGCCGGCTTACTATTATTTTACTTTTTGGTCAGAAAATAATCAACGCCCGCGTGTACTTCACTCGATCGACAAGTCGCCACTGGCGGTCGCGCGATGAGTTCCCCTCCATTGACCCCTTCTTTCCGCTATTTGATGCTTTCGTGTGCGGTGCATAGTTTTCGAGATATTTCGATTGCCCAACTTACCCCTATGCTCAACTAACCCCGCTCTACCCTATTAGGAACGTATTCCATAATTGGCACTTTTCCTTCTATTTATAATGCGTCTCTGCGTATTTCTTGTGTAAATACTATTTAAAGCAATCACATATTAAAGTAGCACACTATTTATTTTTAGAGCGAATGCACACTCGCTGCATTTAATGTCGGCAACCGGCTATGTGGCGATCGCATCGCGTTTTGGCGATTCTACAGCCAAATCGTGCAATTATTAATTGCACGTTTTGGCGATTTGAGTGTAAATTGCGGGATTTAACGGATGTCCCAGTTTGGTGTTCTGCATTTTAATTGCTCGATTTCATAGTTACATCGCGGTTTGGTGATCCAACGTTCATATTGCGCGATTTGGTGTTTTGAGTTGAAATCTCGCAATTTAGATGTTTGAGTCCAATCGCCGTCGACGCCAAAAAGCTTTTTGATCGCTACAATTGGAGTTTTTGCATTTGTATATTCGGCATAAAGGGTCTTGCCTCAAAGCAAGTAAAAAAGGTAGATACTGCACTCCGTATATCGATAGTGAAGCCAAAAATAGGAAGATCATCTACACACAGCGGCAAGTGAAGCTTATCAGTTGCAGTAGGATTTTAATCCTTATTTCTTACGCCATAAGAACGGTGCAAAGGTCAAACTGTCTAGCATGTCGAGTAGCCGTGTGTACCTTAACGCGCTCACGCTTCAAATGAAGTTAGTAGAAATTTAGGTAGATGACCCACTATAAATAAAAAGAGAGTGCACTTTTTAATGTTTGTGTAATTGAAAGAATGTAGCGCTCATAGGGAGATTTGCCATTCGTTCGATTGGAAAAGTTAAGCAACATTCACAGAGGTCATGATCTTGATGGGTGTCCATTTGTGCGTCATTTGAATTAGTGATTTGAGTGCGCGTCTCTACCTTCGGAGGGCATGTAGCGCCGTCGGTGCCGGTCCTTGTCTCAGCAAAAGAAAGGTTGAATTAAGTGTTAAATAAATAAATAATAAGATAAATAATCAAAACTGTATGTACGAAATAAAGTAGATAGAACGGCGGACTTAATGCTAAAAGCAATATTAATTTAAATTTACTGCGGGTCTCCCTTTTTTGGCTTCACTGTCCACATATCTACCTTTTTTACATGCCATGAGGGTATTGCCAGTTGTCGATTCAAAGAAGGCCTGTATGTATTAGTCTGTATCATTTATCTGACTTAGGTTAATTCAAGACTGAAAATGGAAAAAAATGTTTTTAAAACAATTTCGTCTGGGATAGTTAATTTGGCTTTTTTTCTATTGTGAATGTATGTTAGTCTTCGAATTATGAGGGTTAGTATGAATTTAGCTAACGCAAATGTCAACTCGATTCGAACCCAATTGGCGCACTGATTGGAAGAAAGATATTAACGTTGTTTTTTGGGTTCCGTAGCCAAAAATGACAAAATACAAACCCGTAGTTTCGCCATGTCTGTCTGTCTCATGTAACGGACTGTAGCCGCACCCGCCTCATAGTGAGATTCCCGTGCCCAGCAGTGGGACAGTTTGAATACAGGGATAATGATGACCCAGAATTTGACAATCAGTGGGCCAAATGCTTTAAAACCGGGTTGAGAAATGAGGTAGTTGAATTTGTACTTATCTTCTGAAGGTAGGTTAGATACTAACCGTATGAAATGATACAAGCAATACTTCGAAGGGCTTGGCGCCTATAGGCGCCATAACTTTAGTGTCTTGTTTACTTTTTTTTTCAAAGCGGTAATACTAAATGACCGCGTTCACCTATAGGTATCATTATAATAAAGCATTTGTACCTCAGTTCACTATTCTCAAAGTGACAACTTTTTGAAGGACTACGAACTTCTATAGATACCTAATATTTCAATTTTTGTGGCCTGTTTACTTGTCTTGTAAAGTGTTAACACTTTGAAGCACCGTGTATACCTATAGGTACCATTACATTGAAGTATTTGTGTCTCTCATATGTGATAACTCTTTGAAGGACTATAAACGTCTATAGTTATACGCGTCATCACATTATAAGTTTTGTGTCTCGTTTATTGTCCTCCAAACGGATAATACTTCAAAGGACAATGAACGCCTATAGGAGTCAAAACATTATAAGTTTTTTTGTCTTGTTTAGTTTCCTTTCAAAGCATTAACACATTGGAGGACATTGTGACACCTATAGGTGTTATAGGCGCCAAAACATTAAAACAACTTCTGTGCGACAGTGTACGCCTATAGGCGCCAAAACATTATAACTTGTCTTTATTGTTCTTTAAAGCGTTGAAAACCCTTGGGTGTGTATTATATGCCTCAGTGGCGAATTAAGGGATTTGTCTGGGGGAAGCATGGCCGTTGGATTCCTATATTCGCATCTGATATACCTTATATCAAAATCGGTATAGTTTTATAAAATGGACTAAGAGCAAATGGATGGCAATATATTTTTAGATTGCTCAAGATGGATGTATTATGAAAGAAATAAATGTTGTATTACATAGTTATGTGTTTTATTATATACCTCTTTCACTGTAGTTACCCCTTGACTGCCTTGGTCCAGTGGATAGCGACTGCTGATCGAAGGTCCCGGGGTTCGATTACCGGGTCGGGCAAAAGTGTTACTGGGTTTTACCGAATTCTCATTCTCTCACTCTGGTGATGTGCCCGGTAACGGCAATAGGCTATCCCCCACAGACATAGATCTACATAGATAACGCAAATGCATGCACTTCGCGTGTCTGAACTCCGACCAAGCGTCGAGCTTGGTCGCCACTAACTTCAGTCCCCGCGCGTCTGTTTTACCGTTAAGTAAACTTTATTCACATTACGTTGCCGCTTTTGCTTCGGACGTTTGATCTGACGTTGTGTATTAGGAGACGATGAATATCGCACAAGCGATACTGTCGCGCATCGCTTCGACTTCGTGATGCAGGCAACGTCACAGTAGGTATTAAAAAGTCGGCACGCTTGGTTTCAATACAAATCGTGATAATTGCGTTATCTATGTAGATCTATATCTGTGGTATCCCCCTATTACGTGTGACTTAAAAATTCATGGCGAAATGTGGGTGTAATATTTACACCTCTGCCTACCCCTTCGGGGATACAGGCGTGAGACTATAAATAAATAAATAATTTCGAGACATTCCACAAGGAAGAGTTTTGGCCGAACGGCCACAGCCTACAGCGGAGGCGGCAGCGGCGAGCGTTTTCGATAGCTATTTTCATAGTTTTCCTAGTGTAAGAGCAAGAGAGACGGATGTTCCCCCCGTGTATCTTAACACTTTCACTGTCCGACCGCAGACACAATAGGAAGTCAATTGTTATGAGCCACATGTGGTTCATGGGACTGTGAATGGGTTAACTACGAGAGCAAGAGAGACGGAGAAACGACGCCAGCGCCGCCAACTACCAACTAAACTGGGGGCAGACCCCACTTGGAATCGGCACACTGGACTGCGGTTCTATGTATAAATCTGAGTGTTTGGACACGATCCTCGAACTAATTGATCAATATAAAATCATTTTCAACGAATAGCGCAAAAGGGTTTTTATTTTTATAGACTCATGCCTGTATCCCCGAAGGGGTAGGCAGAGGTGTAAATATTACACCCACATTTCGCCATGAATTTTTAGGGTCCCACGTAATAGGGGGCGAGCCTATTGCCGTTACCGGGCACATCACCAGACTCCGGGCTGCTACTGAGTAGGTATTCGCAAAAACCCACTAACACTTTTGCCCGACCTGTGAATCGAACCCGGAACCTCCGATCAGTGGCGTAGGAAGGAGGGGAGCGGTCCGCTCCTGGTGTCACCCTTTTTTAGGGTTCCGTAGTCCACCAGGAACCCTTATAGTTTCGTCATGTCCGTTCGTCTGTCCGTCCGCAGCCTAGCTCAAAGACGCCTGGTGCTAGAAAGCTGATATTTGACATGAATATAGACATACAATATTGCTACAGAACTGTAGAATAAAATTTAGGAAAATATTTTTTTTAAGGGTATCTCCCCTAATTATATAGTGGGGTCGATTTTTTTATTGGTTGAGTACCCCATTGTGTGGGGTATCATTGGATAGGTTTTAAAAAAATATTATTAGTTTGCTCAAATCATTTTTCGATCAAGTGATTGGTTTGTCAAATATCAAGCTTTGAAGTGAAAAAAATTTTTAGACTCAAGTGTCCCCCCCCTCTGCCGGCTAAACTATTAACTTGGAAGAGGTGAAAAAAATCACAAATGTAGTACATATAACGAATTTAAAAGGAAAACTATCAGGACTAAGTAGACATCACTAGTTTACGAGTAATCGTCGGTTAACTTATAAATACCTACCTAATTCTGTGAGTTTACATTGGGAGCGCTGGCTTAATCTTAAAGCTGTCCGTTTTTAGTCCCATGTGAAACAGAAGTTATTATCAATAATGGCCATTACTGGCAACTACGGCACCCTACATTGCGCGTGGCCCGACACGCACTTGGCCGTTTTTATTGGGGTGACACCCACCCCAAATTCGACTTTATAAACGATTTACAAATAAAAACTAGCTCAGCACTACTATTGACGTCTCATTCAAGTTAGCCCGTAATTGCTAGGTATCGACTAAAAAGAAAAAAAAGGTCGCCCGCCAACTTCTGCCCCGGGTGCCAGGGGGTGACGGGTGTAAATCGTTTATACCGTGGGTGTCGTAAGAGGCCACAAACAACTAGGGACGGATATTTGACTGTGCCGCTGTACCAACTAATCCGACCAGTGCGATGGTAGGTATCGTGGGTTCAATTCTTCCTTTTGTTATCGTGGCGCAAGATATGAGAGGCGTATGTCCAGGGCGTCTAGTACGAGTTTGCACTCGATCGTCACGATGACTATATTCAGTCGACGGGAACAATATCCATACATTTTCTTTAAATGCGCTCTACCATCTACCAATCGTAAGGCGTCTTACGCTGACGGCACGCGCACCGTCAGCGCTGATGGACGAGATATATGAACTTCAAGGAAGGGTTTTTGAATGACCCGTAGCTATCCAGCGCTGATAGCTACGCAGCCGTACGCGTCGCGCGTCGGCCCCGCCACAGATAATATAATACCCTAGTAGCCCCGCGTAGCTTTCGGCGCTGACGATCGCTCGAGCGCCTCTGGCCTCTGCTTTCAGTGAGCGTACTGAGCGTTCTAGTGTCGAGCGGAGCGGATGTCGTCAGTGCATAATAATTAACACTCCGCATTTTGGTTGTCGTCTGTACGGTAAGCCGGTCAGTACGATACTAAAACGAGCCACACTGAGCCTCACCGATGACAAACGACGCGCTGAGCTACGAGCGCTGTCGGTGAGCTTCTTCTGCCTGCCCTATTCCCTTATTACTTAGGGTCGGCGCAAAATGTCGGTGAACTTGAGACTAAAATCAGCTTTCTATCCGCTAGAGGCGCTTTTAGAAATGGTATGGAAATTGTTCCCGTCGACTTGTCTATCGTCACCGTGACAATCGAGTGCCAAACTCGTGGTAGATCCTCAGTAGTAGAATGCAAAGCCTATATGATGATGCCTTTCGTCTTCAATAGTTAAACATACATAACTTCACGCCTTTTATCCCCGAAGGGGTAGGCAGAGGTGCATCACTTCGCCAGTTATGTTTCGGTCCCAATGTAATAGGGGGCGAGCCTATTGCCATCTACCGGGCACATCATTAAGCGAGCGATAATTAATTAACAATGCACACATAACTTCGAAAATTCAGAGGTGTGTGCCTGGGGTACCTGCGGGATCGAACCCGAGACCATCGTCTTGTAAGGCCGTTACGTTCACAACTGGGCTATCGCCGCTTTTATAGTTAAAAGTGAGCCAATATCCTGTGTAAAGTTAGGTCTGCTCCTATTGGAGTCTCCGCTTCGGGTCTCCGAAACCGGTGATGCCCCTGGATGCTGGCAGACTTTTCTTACCTTGGTAAATATTTAGAGAGGGCCCATCTATTGGCGAGTCAGCGTCTGACCCTTTGCGACGTATCTACTATATACCTAACCTACCTAACTTAGGGCAGGCAGGGGCTTTCATCCATAGTTTTATTTTTTAGGGTTCCTTACCTAAAAGGTAATAAAAACGGGACCCTATTAGTAAGCCTACGCTGCCGCTGTCTGTCTGTCTGTCCGTCTGTCTGTCTGTCACCAGGCTGTACCTCATAAACCGTGATAGCTAGAAAGCTGAAATTTTCACAAATTATGTATTTTGGTTGCCGCTATAACAACAAATAGGTACTAAAAATAAAAAAAATGCAAATATTAAGGGAGGGTCCGATACAATAAACGTGTTTTTTTTCGTATTTTTTGCTCAAAATTACTAACGATAACAGGTAGACGCTTAAAATTTTCACAGAATATGTAGTTATATATTACTTTTCAAAATAAATTATTAAACAAAAAGAAAGTAAATAATAAAGGGGATCTTCCGTACAACAAACGTAATTTTTAAGCAATTTGTTACTCGATCTTAATAAACAGGTAGAAACTTAAAAAGTATTTAAGTAATAAGTTTACATAATACATACAACGAACGTGATTTTCTTTTATAGATGATGGTACGGAATCCTTCGTGCGCGAGTCCGACTCGCACTTGCCCTATTTTTTAGGTATACGGGACGTTAAATAAGAGTTATTACCCTAATAAACTGGAATAATACCCATGAAAGAGAAATAAATTAATAAGATTAATTAATTTAAAACCACAGACAGACACTTTATGTGTAGATATAGATGGAGCTGAAGTTTGATTTATTTCCAAGGAGGTGATATAGACTGAAGGTCAAAGGGAAACTGAGAGAAATCTGTTTTATAAGATCCAGAAAGTCTGGTTCGCGAAGTTGGTGGTGCAAGACTATGAGACTCGCGCGTCGCGTCCAGGGGCGCCCAACATTTTTCCGCTTACTAAATTGTAATTCATACATACATACATACATAACGTCACGCCTTTTATCCCCGAAGGGGTAGGCAGAGGTGTATTTCTACACCCACTTTTCGCCAGATATACTTTAGTCCCACGTAATAAGTGGCGAGCCTATTGCCGTACCGGGCACATTTCCAGACTCCGTGCTGCTACTGAGAATTTCGTGACAGAAAAACCCAATAACACTGCCCGACACAGGAATCGAACCCGGGACCTCCCGATCCCACGCGCACATTTATGCCGCGAGACCGACGAGGCAGTCGTATAGGGTTTGATGTCGAGTTTTCCGACTCTACGCAAAGATGGTATTTGCATCGTGTTATCCCTTAGTCGCCTCTTACGACACCCACGGGAAGATAAGGGGTGGTGACACTTGTATTCTATGCCGTCAACCACACGGCGTAAATTGTAATTCAGTACGGACATTATTGTTAATTGTTTTGCGAATGAAAATACAAGTCCTTTATATGTATAATTGTTTAAGTTTCATTAATTTAGTTTCGCGATATACCTACTTTTTCAGTTTCTGTTCAAAATGTATACTTAATCAAATAACATTTTTATTATTTTGTTTTGTAAGACTTGTATTTTGCCCAATCTCGTTATTGCAGCGTTTCCCCAGATTTCGATTAGATACAACAAATGCGGTTTTACCAGGGAATTGTTAATTGTAAAACGTAGTTTGCGTGGTATGCATCGAAAATTAATCCGTAAGGAGACATGGAGGGATATTAATTTAATAATTAAGTGTTTAATGTGAAAATTCCATGTTAAGGAAGAATCTATATGTAGGCCAAGATATTTTTCATGTGTTTTAACCTGTAAAAGTCTATTATTTATTGTGAGATGTGAGAAATCGGGTATTGGTTTATTTTTAGCTTTATAAAGTATATAGCTAGTTTTGGAAACATTGATATTATGTAGATTATACTGAAAACACTCGTAAACGTGAAGGTCCTGCTGGGCCTGTGAGAGGTCAAGAATCTCTTTTTCTTTGTCTTTTATAGGTAGTAGAGCCTTGCTGATTTCAGCACGAATGGGTCGGCTCGACCGGGGCGGTACTACCCTCTCACAGAAGATCAACGTTATAGGTAGTAGGGCCATGCTGATTTCAGCACGAATGGGTCGGCTCGACCGGGGCGGTACTACCCTCTCACAGAAGATCAACGTTATAGGTAGTAGGGCCATGCTGATTTCAGCACGAATGGGTCGGCCCGACCGGGGCGGTACTACCCTCTCACAGAAGATCAACGTTATAGGTAGTAGGGCCATGCTGATTTCAGCACGAATGGGTCGGCTCGACCGGGGCGGTACTACCCTCTCACAGAAGATCAACGTAAAGTAGCAGTACTTTTCTGCTGCGTTTAGCTTGGTGAGTGAGAGCAGTGAAGGAAGCGAACGTACAACCGATTCCCAAAAAGGGGTATCGTTCTGATCCAGCTAACTATCTACCCATACCCATCACCCCTATTCTCTGCAAGGTATTCGAATGGATTATCAACACCCAACTCCTTCGCTACCTAGAAGATCGCTCTCTTATCAATGATCGACAATATGGCTTCAGACCGAAACGATCAACGGGCGACCTTCTAGCGTATGTCACTTACCTTAGGGGTGAGGCTATGGACAGGCACGGGGAGTCGTTGGCTATCAGCCTCGACATCTCCAAAGCCTTCGATAGAGTCTGGCATCGTGCGCTTCTTTCCAACCTTCCGGCTTACGGCTTGCCACCTCGATTGTGCAACTGGGTTGCTAGCTTCCTGCATGAACGACGTGTTCGAGTTATTTGCGAAGGTCTAAATTCAAAGTTTATGCAGGTAAATGCTGGTGTGCCCCAGGGATCCGTCTTATCGCCCACACTTTTTCTTCTGCATATCAATGATATGCTCACTTTTGGGAGCATACATTGCTATGCAGATGACAGTACCGTGCATGGGCGGTATCTCGGCCATCCTGGCCAGGCCGACATTGAGGAAAATAGGCGAAAACTTGTCGCTGAGCTTGACCAGGTTTTGAACAGCATCTCGAATTGGGGTGCTGAAAACATGGTCGAGTTCAACGCCAAGAAGACACAGGTGTGCGCATTTTCAGCTAAGTTATGTCCATTCCTTCCCCAACCTTCTCTTCTGGACACTCCACTACCGATACAGGACAGTTTAAATATACTTGGTATGGACATACGCCGCAATCTCAACCAGAGAAACTACATTGAGGGTGTCATTAAATCGGCATCTCAAAAACTCGGAGTCCTGAACAGAGTGAGGAGGTTTTTCACGCCGGAGCAGCTGTGTCTATTATACAAAACTCAGGTTCGCCCCTGCGTGGAATACTGCTCTCTTCTCTGGAACGGCTCCGCTCAGTACCTGCTAGATGCCCTTGATAGGTTGCAGCGGCGTGCTGTCCGTATCATAGGTGACCTTGAGGCTACTAAGACCCTTGAATCTCTGCAATTATGCAGGGACGTAGCCTCAATGGCTGTCTTTTACCGATTGTGTCACGGTGAGTGTTCAGAAGAACTCTTTCAACTCATCCCACCCTCTCCTTTCCTATCCCGAACAACACGTGCCGGGTTAAGGTGCCACCCTTATACGGTAGATCAGATACCGTCACGTACGAAAAGGTTCGGTACATCTTATCTTTTCCGTACCATAAAGATGTGGAACTCACTGCCAGCTCACGTGTTTCCTTCCTCCCTTGATCCTGGGTCCTTTAAGCGGGGCGTGAAAAAGCATCTCTCAAGGCCGTCAAAGTGAGGGATGTCATGTCACATTGCTTAACCAGCAATTGGGGATGGTGGCCTTCCCAATAGGACTTCACTGTCAGCTTACCATCAGGCAGCGTAAAGTCAATTTGACAGCCTTTTTTGACGTGACAACGTCTTATAAATTGGTTTGCCGGGTGACACTTCAAGAAACTGCGTTACGCTCCGCTCACGTTATGCGCTCACAATGAGAGCGAGTGAGAGGCACGCGTCCCGCCTAAGAGCGAGAGAGACAGACATAAAAAGTGAAAGGCACGCGTCTTTCATCCTTCTTCCTACTATACGAATGAATATTCACATTAAAATTATTTTACCACTCAAAGTCGTTGTCACGTAAAACTTTCGCCCGTATACCGACTTTACAGGCAACCAATTTTTTTAATAAAAAAAAAAGAATAGATGAACCAAAGTAAAAGAGGCATGTGTTGTCGGCGTAGAGAGTAATATTCCCGTTTAAGCCTAGTTCGTGCATATTATTAAAATACATTAAAAAGAGCAGAGGCCCTAGTATTGATCCTTGTGGAACGCCGTGGGATATGGGTAGTGGTGGACTTTGGGAGTTGTAAATTTTTACTATTTGCGCTATCTTTGCTCAAACGAAGAAAATTGCAGAAATTCTACCAAATTTATGATTGTTATTAGTTGAAGAAGGCTAGATTAAAAATAAAGCACAAAAAGATGATTTTTTAAAATTTTTTAATAATGGATTCATGATTGTTATTAGATGAAGAAGGCTAGATAAAAAATAAAGCACAAAAAGATAAAACTTTTGTAATTTTTTTAATAATTGATTCTAAATTGATTACATTTGACTTTCAGTTATATATTTAGGTCATGAATATATCACGTAAAGTATATTATAAAAAATAAGTACAAAATAAGTACAAAACAAAAAAAAAATCATATACCTACTTATGTATGAACAATCGTTAGTTTTTGCCCTTAACACGTTCACTGCAATCACTGCGGACGAAGAAAACTATGTACCTCTCGCTGGTGCGGAACGATTATTTTAGGTGTTTTTAAGGTTTTGACAGAGACAAATATATATTTCGGCTTGTAGTCAAAATTTTAGGTATTCCCCATAAAAACATCACGACAGGCCTTTTTCGGCCTACCACGCAATAGCGGTGAAATATGCGGTGAAATATGCTCAGTGCGGCAGTGGGTTTATTTCAGCCCGCCAACCCAACAGGCCGCCGGCGACCCGATACCGCACAGAGCGCACGCGCCGCCAGTTAGTGTTGTGCTATCTAGCTTATCTCACGTGTGTTCTGTCGATAAAATTGACGAAGGCAAACAATTAAAAAAAAATACAAATTTTGGAAGATAGAGTGATTCGCCCTGCGATTATAATTTATTTTATTATAATTATAGATAGTAACAATAGTGATGAAATATTTTCAATTAAGAAAAATAAAAACTATTGAGGAACAAAACATCATGGACAACCAAGTAAAAGCGGTAAGTTTTGCTTACTACCTACACGTGTATTTATAGTAGTACTTATAATATTTGGAAATGTACGGTTACCTGCGAAAGTGCAGTGACATTCGCTTTTTAACCCCCGACGCAAACAGAGCGGTGCTAAAAAGATTTCGATCTAGTCTTTTTTGCTTGAAAGGTAATTTAAAAGCTTCGCTCAAATATACAATAGATGTACGATCGCAGCTCGAAAAACGGTACCAATCAAACTGTGCTTAGTTACAATTTTGTGCTGGGTGCTACGAGAGACTGCGGCGAACCTTCAGTAGCGACGAAGCAAAAAAAAGAGTGGAAAAATATAAAAAATATTGCAGGCAATGCAACATGAATCTTTGCGTGTCATGTTTTCAAAACAGCCACAATTAAATTAAAATCTTCATTTATTTTATGTACGATAATTCTGTTTTAATTTTCGATATTCCTTTATTTTTGTATGTCCCATCACTGTTAAAAATACCTTCTAGTGCGGTTCAGGTCGATATCGGCCTGGCGCTTTTCCTGGTTTATATCTCATTTCCTATTTGGTAGATCCCGGGGCGAATCAAACCTAAGGAAGCTGGGTTCAAGGTTATTCCAACAGAATAAAAAAAATTGTATAGGTAAATCATGTTTTCGCAAAGTTAAAGCATTTTGAGCTAACCTAGTGCCGATGGGTCGAAAAAGACCTGCCACGCACTGGCGGAAAAATTGTTGGAGGCACATTTCGGCCTGCCGCCGCACCAGATGAAGGTTTATGGTTTTACTTGCCGCAGCCAACGTGTTAATATACCTATACAAGATAAAATCTCTTCAACGTTTCAAGTCATCATTCCCAGGAAATACTGTGAAATACTTCCTCAAGTGTGGCTTCATTTTAGAAACAACATTTTCTTGAAACTCTTTTATTTTAATATGTCTTTGCTCCTCATCTAACGGACGAAGTACTCTTTTAAACCCTGTATTGTCCTCAGCAAAGAAGCCAGTCTCATAATCATCGGCGTTCGAGCTTCTCAACCTAATAAGATTCTCTATAGGCCACCCTGTAGCGAAAAAATATCCATAGACTTCTGCATTATATAATCTTTTACGTTTTATTTCGTTTAAGGCTTTGCGTAATTGTTCATCAACTACCGCTCTTCTATCCATCCATCGAGGTATACCAAAAGTAACGCAACCAATGCTGTACAACAAGTTTTTACGAGTAAAATCAATATACTCGTTTTTAAATATGTCACACAAGAATTCATTTGCAAAATATTCTTCGAGAGTTTTATACACGAACACTGCGATGTTGTCAGCGCTGACGTGCGAGATGAGACCGATCTTTTCAGTGCCGCACTTGATTTCATTAATCACAGCTTCATATTCACCTTCTCCTTTAAATGGATGTAAGTCTTTCAGTTCATCTATGTGTATTCTATGGAAAAATAGTGTGTAAGCGGCTAATCTCTTGTGCAAAGAAAGACACTCTGCATAGCTTTTCAAATATTTTGTTAATATAGTTGGTCTGTAAATATCCATTTCGTTTTTATCTTGGAATAGTATTTTTAGTTTTGTTTCTATGAACATTTCGTAGACAGCAAGTAAGCTAGCATCTAGATTTAATTTCCAGTTTATAGCATCTTCATCGCCGCATATGAGGTTTACGAAATAGTTGGCGTATAGATACAATAGTAGTGGAGTTCCCATCACTATATCGATCCTGCTTTGGACAAATCCTCCTTTTAAGTCAGTCAGGTATGGATTTAGCGACAATGGTATCATGAATTTCGACTTTTCGTGTCGACTTAAGTTCGGAAAAAATCGACGTACGTAATCAAAGAACATATGATATATTGCTGCAATAGTTGGGTCGCGTTGTACATTCAAAAAGTCAATGAAGGACGTCACCTTTCTCAGTTGAACTTCGTTAAGCTTTTTAATGTTTATGTGTTTCTTCCAATACTTTTTTAAATATACATCCTGATCAATGTCGTCAACGTATTCCAACTCATACGATTTACCCAAGACCCTCTGTAAGTCTGGCAGGATTTCACTGTAGGGTCTGCTGGTCACCCACATTTTATGTTTCTTTGGATAATTCATCACCACACTAAATAAATTAATAACTTTTTCTTTGTAATGGGGACATATTTCGTCGAAACCATCAAACAAGAATAGTAACTGTCGTTCGTTATAGAAATGGAGGAACATGTTCAACTCAAAGTCGGCCATTTCATCGCCCGTAGAACCGTCTAGATATACTTCTTCGAAGTTCTCTTTTAAACAAATTTGAAGATTATTATTTCTTAAAATAACTTGGCACAAAAGCTTTAATGTTTCCACGACGTTGATGTTTTGTTTTTGTGTCTGCCAATTGTGAAAGGTTTTTGAATGATCTAGTAAGTTTGTTCTTACTATCCAAACCCCGGCATCAAATGTTTTCTTGTTTAAGGATAAGTGAGTAAGTAATGTTGACTTACCCATCCCTGGAGCAGCTGTTATGAGGACAACGTCTTCGTTGATATCTTCGAAACGCTTTAACAAACGTCCTTTGGATTCTTGCGCTTCATCGTCATATTCCGCAATATAGTCATATGGTACATTATTGTTGTCAATTGGAGCGAGATGAACTTTTCTTTCAACATATAAATATCGCATTTCTTCATAATTCGCATTACTGAGCGATGTACCTACCTCGACGAGCTCACTGCTAATTATTTTGTTTAACACGGCTCCTCTGACATACGCAGCGGATTTGTCATCTATAAGTAAATCTAAACTAACTTTTACACCTTGAAATATTACTGAACTCTTTCCGATGATATCTTTCATAGATTCACGTGTTAAATCAATTAAACTTAGACCTTCCTCGTTAAGCACGATGTCAACTTGTTCGAAATACTCCTGCGCCATTTTGACAAAACCTTTCCTTACCATGACAATAATTCTTTTGTCTGCCATCACTTCGGCGAGTTCGTCCAGAACTTTATGTAGCATTCGACTATTTTTTGGGCTATCGCACACAAGTATTAGCATCTTGCTGGTATTTTTCAGTTCTACCATTAGTGCAGTGTAATCTTTAGTTGGCAAATATAATATAAATTCTAAATCAAATAACGCATAATTGTGTTTTTCTTTGTTCATCAAATATTTTGTAACCTTTACAATAGTAAGACTAGGTATATCTGTAACTATAATAGCTCTTGAATGTTTTTCTAAGGAAGCTATAGATGTCATCGCCTTTTTATTAAAATCGTATCTGAAGTAATGGATGTTGTTCATATATGTCGTAGTTTGCATTGCACTGATGTGTGGTTCAATAAAATATATGTTATTTACCGCTTTTTCATATACATTCTCTGCTTTTGTGAAAAACTTTCCCGTTTTGGACATCCACCATTTTTGTATTTCGTTATGGTAGTATATAGCGATTTTATCTGGTACCAAGGATAAATTATGTGGTGCACTTGTGTTCTGATGTCGATCTATCTCTTCTCTCAGTAATTTCTCCACACCATTATTATTGCTTTGTTTCTCATACACTATGACTTTGTTAAAAATAGTCTTCGCTTCTTCAGTATAATCGAATTCTAGTTTTGGGAAGCTAGTTATAGCCTTTGTATCAAATCTATATGAGTTGAATTTGCTTGCAATATTGTCACGACTAATTAACTTGTCATACAGGCCTCGAGCATTATTTTCCAGTGATTCATAATGCTCGGTGAACTTAAGAAGCTTACTGGTCTTATCATAAACAAGTAAATTACCAACGGCACTACCGAGGCCACCAGTAAGACTTAAGAAACTTTCTCCTACACTCTTGTCTATTGTCACAATATTATACAAATCAACTGTTTTAGATTTCTGGCATAATTTGTCTATTAATTCCATTAAGGTGTTGAGTCTCTTCTCTACTTTAGCCGAATTGCCCGCTATCGTTAAATCAATATTGCCGAATGTAGCTGGCACTTTCAATTCAAGTGACAGTAATATATTCTTTGCTGCTATTATTTCTGCTTCGTCAACCATCAACAACAGACCATCTTGAGACGAGTTGATACGTTTCAATTTCTCAAGATCACTATCAGGTCTTCCAATGATAAAGTTTAAGTTGTCATTATTATAAATAATACATGTTCCAATTAAAGGACTGAGTGTAGTTGATGACGGTTCTGATAAAAACTCTGATATTTGCTTCTCAATCGTATCGTTGATGGAAGACATTGCTCCGTCGTTCTTTGACTTGGTTTTTTGTTTCTTTTTGTTCTTGAACTGATTGTTCACAAGTATTTGATATATTTTGTCTCTCAGTATGACAAGATGGTTGTCTGCAGTAAAGATGAAATCACGTTGGAATGTTAAATGTCGATATTTTCTTACTTCTGGTTCAGGTTTCTTTTCTTCTTGTCCTTGTTTCGGTTTCGTGGCTTTTGATTTGGAATCATGAATTTCTTGATTTTTAATCTCGGGTCTAGCATTACCATTTTGTATAACTTTTTCCTTAGGCTTTTTAATTTCAGATTTAGTTTTTATTGTTTGTTCTGATTGCTCAGATTTATTCATTTGACATTTACAGTCAGAAATTTTATCAGTCTTATGTGTCACTTGGTTATCTCCAGCTTTGTTATTTTGACGAATGTTTTCACTTATTTCAACTTGTTCATTTTTCTCTGATATACCTTCAGACGTTTGTCCATCTTTATTTTGATCAGATTTAATTTTAGAAACGTTTGTAGGTTTTTGTTCATTTTTCTTAACTTTTCCTTTCTTTGATATAACTTCTTCAGTTCTAATCTCAGATACATGTACAACTTTAAGCGCCAATATTACGTGATATAGTACCATGTACTTATCTAACATTATATTCATCGATTGGTCATTGAGGAATGTTGCAAAATGTTCAGCCAGATTCGTGATTTCGTCTTGTAAAATTTTCTCGCTAGCAATTCCTAAATCGTTTTCAAGAAAAGCGGCTTGGGAGCCTTGTATATTGCCTTCACCTGTACCAATCAGGTGACATAGCTTTTTAGCAAAGTTACCTTGGTAGGGCTTGCGCGTATGTTTAAGTGATGGAGAGGGATTTGCCTCTGTAGGGGCTGTTCCAATGTTTGTATCATCACAAAACTTTGCATTCGTATACAGAACAAACAAGCATTCTGTATCTTCAAAGTTGCCCTTAAAGAAATCTTCTCGACTCCGACTTTTAGATGCATAGAAATTTTCTTTAACTCGAACAAGACTGTCATGAAAGTTTTTGACTAAATCATAATTCAAATAGCTATTATCGTCCTCTTTGTGTTTCGCTTGGATAAAAACGAGTAAGGGACGTTCTAGTCCGGTGATTTTGGCTCTGAGACAGACGTCATCGAACGCTCCAATGTCGTCCATGTTTGAGGCGAGGTGGAACTCTTGAACGGTGTCATCGTGGAGTAGTCTGAAGAGGATTAAGCTGACGAGCCTCGTCTCATACAGTTGTCCGCTGATACCGGAGGTGCCTGCACGTTTCTTGTACATGGTTTTATCCTTTGCTTGTATGCTGTGACTGGTATGTTTATCCGGTGCTTAGTAACTCTGATTCATCATTCGTCGTTACCGATTTCTATCCAAGAAAAATAATTCTGTAGGTTTTAAGTAGGCATGACTATTTGTTCCATGTTTGGATGTAATGTATATGCTTTAAGAATATACCTAAAGGAGTATTAATTATCAGTTCTTGTTATGATAAGTACTTGTTATCACATCGTAGGTACCTATAGGCTGTGCTTGGTGTGAACTCGGATGATCGTATGTAAGTTGTACTAGGGTATTATTATTATATTATAGTTCCACTTTAGACGCTGGTCTACATTTTAAAATTAGCATCAGTAGGGATAGGTGATCTGTAAAAGAAATGAAATGTCTTATGTAGAATCTTATCTTAATATATAAAATCCTTGCGTTACTGACTGACTGACAGACACGCTACAGCCGAAACTATTGGGCGCAGGAAGCTGCAATTTGGCATGTATGTTCCTTGGGGACCGTAGGGGTGCACTAAGAAGGGATTTCCCGAAATGCCCACGGGATCGGCCAAAACGGGTAAATTAAAAAAAAAATGCAGGCGTAGCTGCTGGCGTCCTCTAGTACTAATATATAAAGCTGACGAGTTTGGTTATTTATTTGGTTGAACTCGCTAATCTCAGGAACTACTGGTCCGATTTGAAAAATTCTTTCAGTGTTAGATAGCCTTATCAAGGAAGGTTAACATTAAGGTTAAGGCTATATAACATCACGCTATGAGCGACGGGAGCAGAGCAGTAGCCTTAAATAACGCGGGTGTAACCGCGAGCATTCTCTAGTATGACATAAATATTAAATAGATTTAAAATTTTATCGTTTACTTTCATATAGAGCCAGCTACAAGCGTTTAATACGCACTAGCTTATTCGAAATACGGTATTTGTGGCATACTAGCGTATAAATTAAGATTGTTTACGTTATAAAAGTGCTGAGAGAACAAAGCAGAAAGTAGAAGATAACAGCGAAGTAGAAATAATTTGAAACAATTTTTTTATTATTGAATTTTAACAAAATGTTTAGTAAATATCTAGATAATAGGAAATAAAAAACTTACTTACTTACTTAATGTTAATAAGTACGCGTACTTAACGCGATTAACAGCCGAACAAAGTATAACATCCGAACAAAGTTTTTCTGAGGCATTAGTAATGTCAAAGATAACAATCATAATACTGTAATGAGCACACTATATTTTCCATCAAGTGTAATTAGTTCTGTCTGTTTTATCATCATATCAAAGCTAAATATGTTAGATTCAATATTTACTTAGAACTTAACACATTTGTTTTATTTTGGCTTTCAATACTGAGCTTCTACATTAAGTAAAACATTTAGCCACCTGAATGAGCGCACTGTTTATAATTGTTCCTAGTGCCGATATGTTTTGAATATCAACGAGATAAGATAGTAATATCAATTTAAGTACCTATCGTCAACAAACAGAGGCCCAATTCATGTAATCATATTTGTTCAAAATGCAGTTTAATAATAATAATAATAATAATAAGTTTATTTCTCAAAAATTGTACAAACCACTTACAGCTGAACAAAAAACAATGGAATTTTGGGTTCACAATAAAACATGGTAAGTAGTGTTTTTGTGACTCTGGTACCCAAAGAAAGATTGAACTTGTGTTATGGGTACCAGGTCTCTCAGAAATTGTCGGCAAAAGTTATATAGTTTAGTTGGAACGTGATTACAGATTAAGAACATGTGGTTATTACACAACGATCCAAAGTACATGTGTGTGTGTGTGTGTGTGTGTGTGTGTGTGTGCGCGCGTGAGCGTGCGTGTGCGTGTGTGTGTGTGTCCGTGTGTGTGTGTGTGTGTGCACGCCCGGAAAAGTGTTATACACATACATATATATATCTATATTATAAGATTGATACCTTAATTAAATTTTCTGTTTCATCATAGTTAAGTGTTAAAAGCCACTCATGTGTTTTTATTTTACAAGAATATTTTGGGAGATGGTATATATAACATAGTTTATTAATTTGGTTGTATAAGTAGTTACCGAGTATGTGATGATGACGCTGAGCAGTAGTTGTTTTTGACTTGTACGTGGGGCAAATTTTGTATTGACGACGGCGTTTAGCGATATTTGCGTCATATTGAAGGCTGCAATGTTTTCGAAGTATGGTATGTAGCACAAAGATCTGTCTCACTGACAGTACTTTACATTCAGAGTACAATAATGATGTCGGGTATTTAAAGTTTTTAAAGTTCATCACCTTAAGGACAGCTCTCTGTGCCCGTTCCAATCTTATAAAATGTGTCTTTGGGGCCCCTCCCCATACAGAGATACAATATGTGAGTATTGATTCGCATAAGGCATAGTAAACAGTTTTAAGTGTTTTCGGGTCTGCAGAGTGTCTTAGCTTTTTAAAGATAAATATGAGCTTTCGTACGCGCGCGGTGAGATTATCAATGTGAGTCTTCCAAATCAATGACCTGTCAATATGTATCCCAAGATATTTGACTGCAGTAGACTTAGTCAAATGAGGACAATTACACAACTCATTCAAAGAGCAGATATCAGTGTGGGCTTTGAGAACAAGATGATCATGGACAAGTGACTGTGATGGTCTCAGGCAGAATGGAATATAGGTAGTTTTATTTAAATTAATAGTTAACATATTCGTATAGAGCCAACCCATCACTGATTTAAGAGCATTTTCTGCATGCATGTACGTCTCTGCCCAGTTATTACCATACAAAAGTAGAGCCGTATCGTCCGCATATGTATAAATATTGCAGTTCACTAGTGAGAGCTTGCAGAGACTATTTATATATATTATAAAGAGGGTTGGGCCGAGAACAGAACCCTGTGGGACTCCAAAAGTTAACGTTTTTGTGTCACTCATCAAACCATTTATGTTCACACGCTGGGTTCGATCACTAAAATAATCTTGGAAAAGTTTATGAGTGATTCCACGAACACCAATGGCTTCCAATTTGGAGAGTAGATGCGGAACAGACACAGAGTCAAAAGCCTTGGAAATGTCGAGAAAGATACCCATGTACTTCTTCCCTTTGTCTAGCAAGGCTACAGTATCATCTACAAACGAAGCAATAGCATCTACGGTAGATTTTTTAGATCTAAATCCATACTGATTAGTTGCTAAGATATTATGTGGTTCTAAATAGTTCAGTAAACGATTATTGATTATTTTCTCCAGGATTTTGGAAATAGCTGGTAAGATGGAGATAGGTCTGTAATTATTAACACTGTGTCTGTCCCCACCCTTAAAAATTGGATGAACGATTGCGTTTTTAAAAACTTTTGGAAAGTTCCCTGAGGATATGGAACAGTTACATATGTGCGTAATAACAGGCGTTAGAGTTGGCAAACATGATTTTAAAAGCTTCGCTGATATGCCATCCCAGCCCGCCGTCGCATCTGACTTGAGCCCAAGAATCAGTTTTTCAACCTCGGCATCGTCAGTGGGTAGTAGCACAAAGGAATTTAATGCCCTAGGTTCAAACAAGGGCATAGAAGACAATTCTGTGGGACTGAAGGCTTCAGCTAATCTCTTGCCAGTATTGGTGAAGAAATCGTTGACAGTATTCAGCGAATACATATATAATCCGAAGTTATATTTAAAAGCTCTGCGGGTGGCGAGTTGTTTCGGTGAGTGGATGTAATAGTTTTAATAATTTTCCAAGTTGCTGTAGGGTTTTTCTGGGCCTTATGAAATTCCATTCTCTCAAAATCTCTCTTTAAATTTTTAAGTAATTTATTGCAAAAATTCCTGTATCTAACATAAGTTATTTTGAGAACATAGTTATCGAGGTCATTTTTAGATTTTTTACATAAATTGTCCCTGTTACGAATACATCGCAGCAGTCCATTAGTAATCCAAGGCTTAATTATTCGACGTCTAGATGGAATTCGTATCGTCTTGGAATGTTTTGTAATGGTAGAGACAATTTTGGCAATCAGGTATTCAGCAGCCATGTCTGCATCTGTAATATTCAAAATTTCACTGAAATCAGTAGCAGCGATCTCAGAGACGACCGCAGAGTGATCAATTTTAGTACGATTTACTGAGGGGTTTGGTAGTGAACGGCTCCATTCTAAGCTAATTAAAGTAGGTTTATGATCAGTGATATAAGTATCAACAACTAGAGTCACTATATTTAGGTCTGATTTTATCATGACATGATCCAAACAAGAGTCGTCATGGGTGGGGAGCAAATGTGAAGGCAGTAAACCATGCGAAGCTATTAAATTAAGATATTCGTGCGCGTTTTGAGTAAGATTATCAGAGGATATATTTATGTTGATGTCCCCCATAATAAGTATATTTTTTTGTCCTGAGATTGATGTAAGAACATCACTAAGTCCGTTAGTAAATTTTTCAGTATTACGTATAGACGGAGAACGATAAAGTGCCACAACAGAGAGCTTGAACTGGTTCAAATGACATATCAAACAGCTAGCGTCTGGCATTTGTGGTTCTGTTATATTATGTACTAAGATATTTTTAACAAAAATTATGACACCATCATTTTGGTTTTTTGGGTTACTGGAGTGATATGTCAGATAACCGTCCAATACGGGGATAACGGAGCATGAATTTAACCAACATTCGGATAATATTATTAGGTCACATGATACATTCAGATTAGTTAAAAACACTGTCAAGCTATCAAAATTACAGTTTATACTACGTATATTTAATTGCATGATATTTAATGTTTTGTTTGAACTCTTAATATATGTTGAGCATTGTTCGGGGTTACAACTATATGCAATACCACTGCCGAATGTATCAATTTCGTCTAGAATATCAGTATCAAGCATTATAAAAAAAATAATATTATGATGCGCAACGGAAAGACACAGTATTTAGACATATGTATGATAGCCGAGGTTAAGTATATATACCGATATTTAAGTATGCGATTATGAGCAGCGTTTAATTTACGTTTAAGATATGTTATTAAAAAATATATGTTATATAATAAGTGTAAATACCTTTTTTCGCTAGATTTAAAGGAGTGGCGTATTATAGATGATAATATGTGAGTGTCTGTATGAGTAATACGTTAGTACGAGTAGTACGTTGAATTATATTCTGATTCTTGTATGTGTAGTGAGTATGTGTAGGCTTAAATATATCGTATAACCATACCATAAATATGTTTATCAAATAATTTATACAATCATATAGACTAATCTTGAATGTACAGTTTCTTAAGGCATGATAACGAGTTAATAACAATAGCGTTTTTGCCTTCACATTCCTTAAGAAATATTTTTCCGTTTTGGTACCAACGAAATTTATAGTTGTGTGTGCTACAAAATTTCCGCGCTTCATAAAATAGTTGTCGTAGACTGCCAGGTATGTGCTCAGCAACATAGATGGGGATAAGTGGGCCACTCACCCCAATGTGTCCGGTGTTCAGCTTTTCAGGCTTCGGCAGCCCCTTGTTGAAGGAACGAGTTGCTGCGAGTACCTGATTCTTCTTTGAGACAGAAAGAAATTCGGCAATTATCGGCCTATTGGTGCCCTTTCTCCCCGGCAGACGATAAACATCACGCAGCTCTGATGGGGTAACATTCGCCTGCACCGCGTTACAAATTTTCGTTACAACTGCCGTCAGATCTGCAGTAGTCTCCTTTTCCGTCTGAGGAACATTTCTTATTTCAATAGTAGAAACTCTAGAACAGCTTTGAAAATCGTTGATCTTTTTTTCTAGGGCCAATATGTAAGTACGCTGCTGAGCTTTTTCTTCCTCTAATTTTTGAATATTTTGCCTCATATCTTCATAGCAGTTGTTCAAAAATGTCATAGATTTTTCTATATCGGCGTTTGTCCTTTGAATATCCATATTCTGGCGCTTTACTTCCTCGCCATATCGGAGCTTAATTTAGCCAAAATATTATCTTGTTCTGCCTTCCAAGATTTCAGCATGTTAGTTATTCGGTCCTCAAACTCTTGAAACTTATCCTCCGGTGAGAAATCTGGACGCAGTCGCTTATTCCTAGAAGTGACATTGGCTTGTTCGGTACCACTAAGGGTTAAATAAGCATTATCTGGCGTGAACATAATATCCTGATTGTCCACTTCGGCAGTTTGTGGGGGAGTGTGAATCGTTTTAGGCATTTTAGATTAAAATATATTTTGCGCGATTGATAAACAAAAGGAAAACGCACGGGACTGCAATAAACAAATAGTACGCAGTTAAAGCTTATGAAAGCGATCGCGCTCTGATGAGTCAGATCGAGCGGTGCGATGACGTAGTGGGGTCCGTCGTCTCAACACTTCGGCTGCGCTCGGCGAAGATCGGCAGCGGCGCTCGAGTCTCGCGGTCCGCAGTGCACGGTGGGGCCGTAGCGTGGTGGGGGTCACTCAGCGCTGTCGTTCGTAGCGGCGCGTTATTATGGTGCCCGCGTCTAATATTCGCTTGGCCGAGTGGTTTAAGCACCTGCCTGTCACGCCGGTGTCGTGAGTTCAAACCACACCCGTTCACCAATCAACTTATGTTAATCACTTGAGTTCAAGATTAGCACTCACAAAAATAGTCTATCCCTTTCGAGGGGTGGAGCCACTCCGTTATAAGTCCTTAGGAGTAAACGAGAATTGAAAATACAAAAATTAGCCAATACGAATTTAGATGTAATAATTTAACGACAAAATTAAAAATGCACCGAACACACGTCCACCTTCGGCAACGATACTCGAGAGAGATGAGTTGAGTTTCGATCGAATCAGTGTTATACTTAGGTATATGATAGATAGTATTCTCCTAAATTAACTGATACTTGCATAATATCGCAACTATAGTTGGTGCCACGAGAAGATAGACTTTTTGTAAACACACATTCAGGGCTTCACAACCTTTTTTCAAACAGTTGTGTTTTAGATTTTATACATTTTGAACAGATTTTTTTTCAATGCCTAATTATGCCACTATGTTTTTAAATTTATATGGTTAAATTTTACTGAAATAAAAATATTTGATTTTGTGTTTGAATGGTCGAATGTTCATAAATTTACCGATCTATTTGTCGTTTTACACGTAATTTATTCTGTAAATAAAGGAAAAATAGAGTACCATGTAGGTATGTTAATGATAGAGTACACACCTACATGTTACTCTATTATGGACATAATATTATTTCTTAAAATTATACACAATAAATAATTTGCTCAAAGTAGCCTACCTATTCTAAAATATTAAATTATTGACCAACAATGAATAATATTACAGATAACTAGCTAGTACATTGCTTTTACGTTATGTATGAATGAAAATGTCAGAATGAACTTGAACAAAATCCATTCAAAGTTTGTTTAGTTTGAAAACACGATATCTTTTTTAGGTATAAATAATTTTCTGCGCGACTAATAGTTTACCATCTGCTGTTTTGCAGCCGCTTTTTCGAGATGCAGGCAGCGGGAAGAGCGTTGCGATCCTATAAACTTGTATTTCACTTTACATTTCCCCTTCTTGACAACTAAAAAATTTAATTTTGTCCTCTAATAAATGCATGTTAAGCCCAAGAATGAAACATTTCAATGAACTAACGCCAAATGTTGACATTCTAGGTGTCAGTACCTCAAAACATTAAAAGATCCTGTTGAGAGCGCATAATAGCGATAAAAACCCGATCCACTGACATATTAGTTTCCAATGACACGTATCTATGTACCGTTGCGCTCATTGGATTTGTCAAAGAGTTTGGACGTTTAGACTAGAGAGAACATGCCCTATAAATTTCCTTATACCGAACGTGCAACATGTAATGTCAGTTGGTCTTAGTTGGTTAATCATAACGTCAAATTACGCGTCTCATTTAAAGAGGCATAGACTCTTTACATACTCATATCTTTGACTACATTCTCTAAATAGCCGTGCTGTGATCTGTCATCAGTGTAAAATTTGTTGGGCGTTTGTGTTTACATTTTTAATAACTTTTTTGCATTTAAATAGTAAGTTAGCTTATAATAATTAAATAGTGTACTCATTAATTAATACACATCGAGTATGTGATATCGGGATGTGGATGCCGCTATTCTCGGAACGGAAATAACAGGAGAAACTTTATCTTCTAGCAGTGAGTCGGATTTTTCCAACAAATTTATTTACTTTTCTCGTATTAATGCTATAATGAGTGTTAAGTTTACACAATATCATTGTGTTGCAAATCAAAGGAACAGCTTGCATACGTATGTGTTATGAATTTAACTCACAAATTGTTATTTAGTACATTTATTGATTTAATAGCCTTAGTGATGGGATTTGACAGTGAAAGGAGATATCGATGTTTTTTCATTGAGGGATAAATACGGAAACTAACTATCGGACATGAAAGTAAAACTGTCGCTGGAAGCGACAGCGGGTAGCCGCGGTTGCTAAGTTGGCAATAAACAAAGACGTCCAGCGGTCTAATTTTCTATCGCGCGTTTGATAGTAAGCGCAGTTTAATGTACATAATTTACTTAGATACCTACCTTAAAAGTAACGTCTATTAACCTAAAGCCAAGTGTTCCAGTGTACGCGCGTGTGTAGGCTTACATTTTTGCATCTATAAAATAGTAGATGGATTAGGGATGTGAGTAGCATTTTTTATTATTAAGAAGGTGTTTTATATTACAGGCCTATTAATGACGTCACAAGAAAACGTTGGATAAATGCCGTTGGACGGCCTAGTTTGATTTAGCAGAAGTACCACCGTATTTGTTCACGTCATTTTGAGAAAAACTGTTTTTAAAGACAGAAAGCACCTGGCGTCGTTTAAAACCGAAAGCTCTGCCTACATTACATTTATGCCCGGACATTGCACACCCGGTAGAATTATTTATCCAAAGCTAAACAAAAAGTGTGTAATTTTAGTTTGAACATATTAATAAAATATAATAATTACAACGATTTTAATTAATCTACCTACTTCTATATTATTTATCATATTAGTGCTATCCTGACTGATCAAAGACGTCTTGCCTTGTAGTCCGCTACATAATATTCTACCATAAAATATAATATTCTTTCACATTCACACAACATTATCTGGTCCCAAACTAAGCATATCTTGTACTGCGAGTACAAGACAATCGATAAACATGCATGTATACTTTTCTGTAAATATATTACATATTATACATAGTACCATCCAGACCAAGACAAACATCCATATTCATGCACACAAATGTTTGACTTGAGCGGGAATCAAACCCGCAAGCTTCGGCGTGGCAGTCGGATTACCTACAACTCTAAAAAAATCGAGCAGTGTCCAACGTTAGCGATAGCAAGCAACGTGATATGATGCGACGCAAACAAATTGCCAAAGCCTGCCGCGCCGCATTAGCCAATCTGGTATAATTCGTACAATACATAATCTAAGTGACAGTTTCTTAGCATCTCATCGCCACGCATCGCTCATTAGTTTATGAATACTTTTTGTCAATAGATTTTATGGCTAAAACGAACAATTAAACACGTGAATTATTTTAGTACTGTCTGTCTGGTAAGTCTTTGCAAAGCACTGTCCTGCGTCGACAGCAAAAACTACAATTTCAATATTTTAGTTGTTTACTTCTACGGCTTAAATATATCGACACATACTAAAGTTAGACATTTGACCAACAATATTTATCGATAAATCATCACTGTTACGAACAACACTCGGTTTCCTAACTCTATGTTTTGTCTACTGTTTGCCTACCACGCGGCTGCTATAAGAGCGTGCTGCTAAACCTATCGACAGCTCTTTCTATCATACTGCATGTGCCATTAGAAAGAAGATATCAATCATAGCAACTGCTGTTGTTATTTAGTGTTACTTCTATGCCTTAGGTTATATTTCTTTGGGATTTGTCATTATTTGTTTTTGACAGAACTATCGCTAAGTCACTTAGTAGAAATTCTTTGTTTACAAAAAGTCTATGTTCTCGTGGCACGTACTTTAGATCGTAAATTGAACAGTGACAACTATGTGTTGACGTTGAACTTTATGTGTCAAAGTGGAAGATTACAATAAGTGAAGCAGAATAACAATTGTGAGTCAAATCAAAACCTAATCGTATTTTGTTCAAAATACAGTGTTGATGTCCGATACGAGAATTGGCCTTCAGAACAACGTCACAAATGTTTCTCAAGCAAAAAGGTAAATCTTTTACGTAAAATGTTTAGTTAAGGCCCTGAGATACTGCCCTGTGGCACTCCCTATTGAATAGGCAAACCAGTGAATATTGAGCGGTTTATATCATCATTTTGGATTCTGTTACTTTGTAGTATAACTAAATCTTTCTTATCCTTATTTCTTTTCGCGTGAGTGTGTGTCCAACTCTAGTGTCGGCGTTTATAGACCGACTGAAAGGCCTCCGACAGGCCTAACAAGCCTCTTGCCTCTGGCCTGAGACAAGTAGTCCATTGAAATGTTAATGTTTTTTTGGGCTTAGCGTGCATTAGTCAGAGGACGGAATTGTATTTAATAGCTGTCAAGAG
Source organism: Euclidia mi (assembly GCA_944739405.2). Lineage (NCBI taxonomy): Eukaryota > Metazoa > Arthropoda > Insecta > Lepidoptera > Erebidae > Euclidia > Euclidia mi. The sequence goes on from OX123209.2 coordinate 3,115,107, forward strand.
TAGTGTTAAGTTAGTGTAAAGTGAAATCCAAGTTTGTGGGTCGCAGCCCTTGTCCTGCGGCCGCTTTCTTGAAAAGAGTGGTATAAATGATTTTTCTACTTTGAAAAATAAATAAAAAAAACCATCCACACCACCACTTTTTCAAAGATGGCAGACGCGAAACAAGAGGTACAAAAATTTGGATTAAGCATTACATCTAAAAAATAAAATTGCGTCCTCTGACAAATTCAACTTCAAATGTAACTTTTCAATGGGCTAAAGAACCAGGACCTAAAGCTTTATATGCCTTCTGAAGTACACCAACACTCTGATGTAAATGTCACAAGGTCACCCATCTAAGTGCAAGCGGTGCTTAACTTCCACGACCTGTTAGAAAGGGAAAGCCATCATACCGATGACGTGTTTTCCGTCTCTTTGCGAAGATACTATTTGCTTTGTCGTATATTATCCTGGCATAATGTAACCGTGTGGTAGGTAACGGATTAAGAATACGGATTGTCACCACCCCATATCATCCCATGGGTGTCGTAAGAGCCGACAGAGGGAGCATATTATGCAGAGAACAGCACTGTAAGAGAAGGAAAACTTGATACAAACTCTATACCAACCCGTTTGGCCAGCGTGGTATAGTAGGCCAATTCCTCCTTTCAAAGGAGAGGCCTAGTCCAGCAGTAGACTGTTAAAGGCTGATGATGATGATGATATTATCCTTAGTTGCGTTTTACGACACCCACGAAATGAAATAGAATTTGATATCGAGGTTTCCATGCCTTCTTAAAGATAGAGAAGAGATAAGGTTGAAAATAAAATAAAAATAATGCTTTATCATATATTTATTTAAATATATTTCTTTAACATAACGTATTTAATAAGCGTCACACATATTATAACATATTAAAATATGGCTTTCATATTTGTTTAAAATGTAATTTAAAATTCATCGTTTTCAAAAGGATGGAATTTGTGGCCCAAGGATCTGAAAAATAAAAAATAATATCAGACCAAGTTCCTATGGGTAGCGAGGAATGCTTCGGCGATACCCGACCCTCCGACACACGGGTACATGAGGAACATGGGTTGGTTTTTAGTCAGTAAGAGTCTGACAGTCCCCTTCGCCCTTCCCCCAGGGCGGAGGGACTCCATGAGGATTTTTCAACCCGACACCAAAAAAAGGGGTATAAGTACCTATCCAAATTATCCCACTGCTGGCACTTTTTACTGGGTTTGCCAAATTCTCAGTAGCATCACGGAGTCTGGTGATGTGCCCGGTAACGGCAATACGCTCGCGTCCTATCACGTGGGACTTAAAAATTTATAAGTCGAATTTTTTTTTTCACATCACCATCTAGTCCCAAACTAAGCAGAGCTTGTACTATGGGTACTAAATAATGGATCAACATACATTATATACTTTTTTTTGTAAATACATACATATTATACATAGAAACACCCAGACCAAGACAAACATCCATGTTCATGCACACTAACGTTTGACTTGAGCGGGAATCGAACCCGCGACCATCGGCGTAGCAGTCGCTTACACTCCCGCTGCGCCAACCGGTCGTCAAATGTAGGTGTTATACACCTCTGCCTACCCATTCCGGGATACAGGCGTGAATAGAATATATAATGAAATACTTACGCTGTCATAGGCACCATTCTGCCATTGCAATCGAAACTGTCGATCAAATTCATGTCTTCCTGCGACAACTTAAAGTCCAGAACGGCGAAGTTGCTCGCGATACGAGACTTCGTAACGGACTTAGGTATTACTATGTTACCGCGGTCGATTTGGTATCTGAAATGTATAATGTAAAAAAATATATAAAGTAATGTAAAAATATAAAATTAAATAATTGAGTCTGCCGATTGCCTTGGGTTTGGAATTGGGAGATCTCGGGTTCCATCCTCGGGTCGGTCAAAAGTGTTACTAGGTTTAATACTCAGTAGCAGCACGGAGTCTGGTAATGTGCCCGGTAACGGCAATAGGCTCGCCCCCTATTACGTGGGATCTAAAAATTCATGGCGAAATGTGGGTGTAATATTACACCTCTGCCTATCCCTTCGGGGATACAGTCGTGAGTCTATAAAAAAAAAAATTAAAATATGAGTCTGCCGTGGTCATGGAAGACTCAAAAAGTTCCTGTAAAGAAATGTGTAACATTCGCGCAAACACAAGAAATAAATAATGTTTAAAAAAACTTAACAATACGCTTTTATAAAATCTAAATAAAAAAATAACATTATTTAGCAAAATAATTGTAAAAATAAAACTTAATTAGGTAATTAATTTTACTTTTTACTTTGCTTTTTTATTTTATATTTTTTGTATTTTTTTAAATATCATATTATTGCTTTGTCATCGGTCCTATATAAATATGCAAAGTTTTAAATTAATCCGACGTTTCAAAGTCGTTCAAATTCGCGTCCAAAGTTTCCATTACATATGCAGATACATACAACCGAAGCTAATAAAAGTGTGTTAAATTAAAAGAAAAATAACAAGCGGCGATAGCCCAGTGGTGTACGTAACGGACTGCCGAGACGATGGTCTCGGGTTCGATCCCCAGGAACCCCGGGCACACACCTCTGACTATTCGAAGATATGTGTGCATTAAACATGTTAATTATCTTCATAATGTGCTTGGTAGATGGATACATTGCGACCGAAACATAACTGACGAAGTGTGGGTGTGTATTATACCTACCCCTCTGAGATAAAGGCGTGAAGTTATAGAAAACTTACCTTATAAGAACTTGCGCTGCGGTCTTGCCAAGTCGGTCGGCTATGGCCTTGAGTTTAGGGTCATCCAATAGCTGAGGGTCTCCGGGTTTGGCCCAGGGTCTATCAGGTGACCCCAGGGGAGAATACGCAGTGATCTTAATGCCGAGAGCCTCACAGAAGTCTTTGAGACGACGCTGGTTTAAGTATGGGTGACATTCCACCTGGAATCAACATAATAATAATTAATATAATATAATTTTATAGATTTACGCCTGTATCCCCGAAAGGGTAGGCAGAGGTGTAATATTACACCCACATTTCGCCATGATTGTTTAGGTCCCACGTAATAGGGGGGCAAACCTATTGCCGTTACCGGGCACATCACCAGACTCCGGGCTGCTACTGAGTATTTGGAAAAACCCAGTAACACTTTTGCCCGACCTGGGAATCGAACTCGGGGCCTCCGATCAGCAATCGCATACGCTATCCACTGGACCACGGAGGCAGTCTACGGATTCTATTGCGATATAATGCTTTATTGACATGACGTATAAAGAGAATCTTCTAGAAACTACATTATTTGTTATTATCCGACGTTTCAAGAAATCGTGGTCAGGAATAGAAACATTGGATATTAATAAATTATGTAGTTTCTAGATTATTCGGTTCAATGGCAGTTACTCATGGCTCATCGCGTGATAATATCACGCTATACCATGCTATGCTAGCCACGGGAGCGGAGCAGTATACCTAAATAACGCGGGTGTAACCGCGGGCATATCTAGTCTATGAGAGAATAATATATGGTAAAAAAAAACATTATATTACCAATGAAAATAAAGTAATGAGTGTAGAGGAAGCGCGTGAGGTCTGTAAGGATAGAAGCAAGTGGCGTTCCATTGTCTCTGCCTACCCCGACGGGAAAAAGGCGTGAGTATATGTATGTATGTATGAAAATAAAGTACAGTTTACGAATTTTATCGCAATATTTAAAAATAATGATGTCTGCCGTGACCATGACTTCGAAACGTCGGCTAGTAATAAATAAAACTGTAGTTTCTAGATCATTCGGTTTAAATGTAATAACTCAGTGAAGCCAATACATCGTTATAAAATCCGTAAACAGTGGTTTAATTTCAATGTGTAACATTTTTGTAAACTCGAGAAGATATTATAATACCAACCTGATTGGTCACTGGTTTGATCGTAGCATGCTCTAGCAAACGAGTTATTTGCTTAGAGTTAAAGTTGGATACACCAATACTGAAAAATAATACATAAAAAACATAATATATAAAATATATTAAAACAAACAAAAATAATAAAACTGTTAATTTACAGTTTTATAAGTGGTTTTTACCAATAAGTAACAAAAATGTGAAAGATTTATATGGCATTGAATTGATTTTATTTATTTCATAAATAATTTAATAACGCTCGGTAATCGATTTAAGTTCATAGATTAAAATAAAAAGAGATCTCAGTGACGTCTCTTTTACTTTCAGTCCAGTATGACTTTGTGTGTAAGGCATATTTTTATAAAATGACTAGAGGACGCCAGCAGCTACGCCTGCATTTTTTTTAATCTACCCGTTTTGGCCGATCCCGTGGGAATTTCGGGCAATCCCTTCTTAGTGCACCCCTACGGTCCCCAAGGAACATACATGCCAAATTTCAGCTTCCTGCGCCCAATAGTTTCGGCTGTAGCGTGTCTGTCAGTCAGTCAGTAACGCAAGGATTTTATATATTAAGATTACTAAGTATTATAGAACTACCAAGGTACATTTTATCTATCATTTTATATATAAATTTTATATTTCATTTTTAGGTGTGAAATTTTATATTTATAATACAGCTATTGCGCTTCATTTGCGATAAAACTGTCACTTAGTTATACTTACACATATTGTTTTGTAATTAGTTACCAATAAATTTGTTATAGTTATGAATGTTAAAGGGCGGCGGAACAGAAGCAGATCGCGAAAACGATGGCGAGACGATCTAGACTATTTTGACAGAAACTGGCCCAATTTGGCAGAAGATAGGGATGCTTGGAAGAGTGTAAGGGAGACCTTTGCCCAGCAGTGGGACAACATAGGTTAAATAAAAAAAAAGTTAAATGGTGCCCAAGATACAGGCATAGCCTAGTTCGGGACCATCAAGAATGCAAATGGTAAATTGTTTATTCGAAATAAATACTTACTTACGTTAAGTATGAAAATATAGAGATGATAAAAAAAATTGTAAACGTAACGCTTGTTCAAAGTTACTTCAGTGGTGTCCAAGCCATTTGTCACAGAGCAAAGTATATTTTACAAAGTATATTACTGTTCAATTTACGAAACAGTTTCTCGTGATCTACAAGGACACTACTAAATGTAAAATCATGTAGTAAATAACTTAAATTTTGGCGTTCATAAGCGTCCTGTAATCCTGTTGTGAAGGTGGAATAAATCAGGATGTATCCCTAAATCCTGATTTATTCCACCTTCTTCCCCGATTTGAAATGTAATCCGGCAACTCTATTTAAGACTGCAGTATGAAAGAGACAGAAACAGACTATATTATCTCTTACCTTTTCACCAGACCTTCAGTCACAAGTGGCTCCATAGCTTTCCAAGTCTCGACATAATCCACATCAGAGTATAGAATTTTCCCAGATTCATCAGTCGGGAATAATGGCCCATCCTCCTATAAGGAAAATATTATTTTATAAAGCGGCGAATATATACACATAAATATACATAGGTATATAGACTCACGCCTGTTTCCCGAAGGGGTAGGCAGAGACTACGGGACGCCAACGCAACGATCCTGACATATCTCTCTTGCTTCATTCACTCCCATCAAGTTTCTCATGCATGCTCTTCTGTTCAGGGTACTTCTAACCTGTCCTGTTTTTAGGATGTCTCCAATCTGGGCAGAGAACGTCCGCCTAGGTCTTCCCCTTCGTCCTGTCCCATTCACACTTGCCTTATATATCTTCTTTGTCAGTCCATCCTCTCCATGTGCCCAAACCACCTTAACATACCTTTCTCGATGTTTGTCACTACATCTTCTTTTACCCCAAAACACTCTCTTATCACACATTTTTACTGTCGCTTTTAAGTGTTAATTATCGCTTGTCTCGTGCCTCGGAGAGCACGTAATACCGTTGGTCCCAGCTGTCATGAAGATCTTTGGCAGTCGTTACGGAGAGTCAGTACCCTCAAATAAACTGATACTGGTCTAAATCGTGGAATATCGCTATTCCTTTGGGTTGCGGAGGTCAGACGGCAGTCGCTCTGTGGAAAAGTTGATATTCTGTCATATCTGGTTAGACCAATAAGCGGACCTCGGGCTCCAAGGTGTGTAAGTCTTGGATGCAATGCAAGCAGTATAATTACTGATGACTCTCTTATCAATTTTTTTTACAACTATCCAAGAATAAGAGAGTGAATGAAGCAAGAGAGATATGTCAGGATCGTTGCAAATGGCGTTCCGTAGTCTCTGCCTACCCCTCCGGGAAACAGGCGTGAGTCTATGTATGTTATATGTATGTACAAAGCTTACCTTATAAGCCTGGGGCCAGTGGATGAGGTAGAGGTCCAAGTATTGTAGGTTCAGATTATTGAGGGTTTCTTGCAAAGCGCCCCGCACGAGGTCCGGCCGGTGGAAAGTATTCCACAATTTAGAGGTCACAAAGAGATCTTTTCTGTAATAAAATAATTTTGTGACAGATTTTTTTTTATAGATTTACCCCTGTATCCCCGAAGGGGTAGGCAGAGGCGTAAATTACGCTCACATTTCGCCATGAATTTTTAGGTCCCACGTAATAGGGGGCGGGCCTATTGCCGTTACCGGGCACATCACCAGACTCCGGGCTGCTACTGAGAATTCGGAAAAACCCAGTAACACTTTTGCCCGACCCGGGAATCGAACCCGGGACCTCCGATCAGCAGTCGCATACGCTATCCACTGGACCACGGAGGCAGTCTATAATTTTTTGGCAGAAATAATTTTATTATTATTGTACAGTGTACAACATTGTACATGTATAGTGTAAGCGGCGATAGCCCAGTGGTGTACGTAATGGACTGCCGAGACGATGGTCTCGGGTTCGATCCCCAGGTACCCCGGGCACACACCTCTGACTTTTCCAAGTTATGTGTGTATTAAAAATGTTAATTATCGCTCGCTTAATAATGTGCCCAGTAGATGGCAATAGGCTCGCCCCCTATTACATAGGGACCGAAACATAACTGTCGAAGTGTGGGTGTGTAATACACCCCTGTCCAACCTTTCGGGGATAAAAGGCGTGATGTTATGTTATATATTATGTTAAATAATAGCTTACCTCGAGACAGTGCCGTCGTTAATTTTAGCGGTGATCGCTTCTCCCACCTCCTTTTCGTTACCATAGACGTACGCGCAGTCTATGTGACGGTAGCCGATGTCTATGGCATCCTTCACCGCTTGAGTCACTTCACCTGGCTTGGACTGCAAAATAAGAAATAATTTCATGTTTGTAGCTTATTAGATTTTTAATGAAGGATTTTTTAACAGTTTAAAACACCTTCATTAAAAATCCGAAATTTTCCTAAATCTAGTTCCGGAAACACAATTAAAAATTAGGCATATCCATACTTTTGACATTGTTGGCTCCCTGATTACGATCTATGCTTATTAGTGAGTCCCAACCACTCCGGTGGTCTGTCCCGCCACCGGAGCACATGGGAAAAATGTTTGCATCTGCTCCGGTAGCGCTGACATCGCCTTTTAACAGGGTGGTTAACACAGATTTAGTTCCACCTGCCCCAGTGGGAACTAGCAGGTTACTTTCCCGGTAAAAGCAGATCGGGTTAGATGACACTTAATCTGTGTCATCTACCTCTTTAAGTGGCATGGTCAGCGCCACCGGGGCATATTCAACAATCTTAATCTTAATATATAAAATCCTTGCGTTACTGACTGACTGACAGACACGCTACAGCCGAAACTATTGGGCGCAGGAAGCTGAAATTTGACATATATGTTTCTTGAGGACCGTAGGGGTGCACTAAGAAGGGATTTCCCGAAATGCCCACGGGATCGGCCAAAACGGGTAAATTTAAAAAAAATGCAGGCGTAGCTGCTGGCGTCCTCTAGTAATATATAAAATCCTTGCGTTACTTACTGACTGACAGACACGCTACAGCCGAAACTATTGGGCGCAGGAAGCTGAAATTTGGCATGTATGTTCCTTGGGGACCGTAGGGGTGCACTAAGAAGGGATTTCTCGAAATTCCCACGGGATCGGCCAAAACAGGTAAATTAAAAAAAATTGCAGGCGTAGCTGCTGGCGTCCTCTAGTTTTCCTATATGCCCCGATGCCGGGGCAGACCATCTGGGTGGTTTGGACTCACTCGCTCTTATGACTGACGGTCTTGTTGGGATCGCGGGCAGCGGAAGGATGCGGGTGGCTCAGGATCGGTCTATGTGGAGAACCTTGGGGGAGGCCTATGTCCAGCAGTGGACGTCGTTCGGCTGATGTGATGATCATGCAGTTCTTCATAAAATGAAACTAACAACGACAGATAATATAGTAGTAGATAATGCAGCACCTTACAAGGAGGCAGTAATAGCCTAGTGGAGATATCAACACACTGCCATGTAGAGGGTATCGGGCTCGAATCCACGGCGCGCCCCAAAGATTTTTCGAAGTTATGTGTGCGTACTAGAGGACGCCAGCAGCAACGCCTGCATTTTTCTTTATTTACCCGTTTTGGCCGATCCCGTGGGAATTTCAAGAAATCCCCTCTTAGTGCACCCCTATGGTCCCCAAGGAACATACAAGACAAATTTCAGCTTCCTGCGCCCAATAGTAACGCAAGGATTTTATATATTGGTATCTACTTTCCTTAGGGTGCAATTGAAGAAATGGTCACATAAAATGTCACGGCATAGCTGGGGACCACTTCGCCAAATTCTATATAATCTTCTGCTGGACAGGGCCGAAAAAGGTGCAGGCATATCTGCAGGCATTTTCTAGTAAGCATCATCATCAGCCTTTAACAGTCCACTACTGGACTAGGCCTCTCCTTTGAAAGGAGGAATTGGCCTACTATACCACGCTGGCCAAACGGGTTGGTATAGGGTTTGTATCAAGTTTTCCTTCTCTTACAGTGCTGTTCTCTGCATAATATGCTCCCTCTGTCGGCTCTTACGACACCCATGGGATGATATGGGGTGGTGACATTCCATATTCTTAATCTGTCACCACACGGACAAGTATAATGATTATGAAATAAGACTCTGCGTTTCAAGTACTTGTAAAAATACAACTGCAGATAAAAGTATTTAACTTGTCATTTAGTAGTAATATTATCAGTTGTATAGCCGTCATCAAATATTGTTTTGATAATGTGTTATCACCTTATAGTGACATTGACCTAGCTCTTCAAAGTTAATAATATTACATTTGTAGCAAAGAAATTTCCCTCATATGTTGTTATTTTAGGTATTAAATAATTTTAGTGTGTATGTAATGGAGACATCCTAAAAAAAGGACAGGTCAGAAGCACCGTAAACAGAAGGGCATGCATGAGAAACTTGATGGGAGTGAATGAAGCAAGAGAGGTATGTCAGGATCGTTGCAAATAGCGTTCCGTAGTCTCTGCCCACGCCTCCGGGAAACAGGCGTGAGTCTATGTATGTATGTATGTAATGGACTGTGGAGACGATGGTCTCGGGTTCGATCCCCAGGTACTTACGTATTTGGAAGTTAAGTGTGTATTAACATTGTCTCGCTTAATGATGTGCCCGGTAGATGGTAATAGGCTCGCCCCTTATTACATTGGAACCGAAATATAACTGGCAAAGTGTAGTTGTGATATACACCTCTGCCAACCCTTTTGGGGATAAAGGCGTGAAGTTACGTTATGAAAAATGGCTGGCAGTGACTGGACACAAAGAGCCGGAAATCGGGCTCAGTGGTGTGCCATTGGAGAGGCCTATGTCCAGCAGTGGACTCTTGCCGGCTGGTGATGATGATGATGATGATGATAGTGATGATTATGATAATGATGATTATGAGGAAAATTTATATTCTACTAGGTTCTAATACATATTGAAATTGATTATTACATAATGAAGAAACATAGTACAGCTCAATTTATGACCCCTTGTTTTGAAGTCATTAATACACACACACATACATATCCTCACGCCTTTTATTCCCGAAGGGGTAGGCAGAGGTGTATTTCTACACCCACTTTTCCCCAGATATACTTTAGTCCCACGTAATAAGGGGCGAGCCTATTGCCATACCGGGCACATTTCCAGACTCCGTGCTGCTACTGAGAATTTCGTGACAGAAAAACCCAATAACACTGCCCGACCCAGGAATCGAACCCGGGACCTCCCGATCCCACGCGCACATTTATGCCGCGAGACCAACGAGGCAGTCGTATAGGGTTTGATGTCGAGTTTTCCGTCTCTACGCAAAGATGGTATTTGCATCGTGTTATCCCTTAGTCGCCTCTTACGACACCCACGGGAAGATAGGGGGTGGTGACACTTGTATTCTATGCCGTCAACCACACGGCATGTCATTAATCAAAAAGCTAATATTTATTGTATAGAGATTTTAACTTAGCAGCTTAAACAAATAAATCATACAGATAAAAATAATGGCTTGAGAATATTACCTATAGTTAACACTTGTCTAATTTTGAGATAATATACCGTAGTTGCGCTTGCCAAATCTGTTATGTGCATTTACACAACTTTTCAGGAGCGCAAAAAAACTGTTTTATACAAAAGTTTATCTGATTATACTAAGACAAATATAACCATGTGGTTGCAAAAAAATATGTTTTTGTAATGGTATTGTTTATTATTGCATAATAATAACTTAAATTTTTACGACATAACCTAACAAAATTGACACATGTCAGTGACATAAGCCTGATATGTGAAATTCGTTTCACATATCAGGTTTTTGAGGGTAGTTTGGAGTTCACATGTCAAACTTTTCACAGCAAGTATTACACATGAAAAGTTTGGCAAGTCCGTTTCTACATAGATTTCGCACATGATTATTTTTACAAAGCATGCGGCTTTAATAGCTAGCGACATCTAGCGAAAAAACGAAAAATCAAAAAAATGCACATGTCAGGTTTGGCAAGCGCAATGACGATACATTTTAGAGTAGGTACTATATTTTAGAGTAAATATTTATCTCACAGTAAAGAATGCCCGCAGGTACAATTTATTTTATTTTTTATTTATTTATGAACTCACGCCTGTATCCCCGAAGGGGTAGGCAGAGGTGTAAATATTGCACCCACATTTCGCCTTGTGGGTGTAATAGGTACAATTTTTTTTCAAATTATCATTTATTTCCCAATCCTGTGGAAATTTAGTCCTCAAGAAACATACATGCCTAATTTTAGTAATTTTAGCTTCTTTTACCAAATTTTATTCTACTGTGCATTGTCTGTCAGTCAGTCTGTCTGTTTGTTCTCGCTAATCTCTGAAACGGCTGGACCGATTTTGATGAGACTTTCACTGGCGGTTAGCTGATGTATAAAGGAGTAACTTAGGCTATAAATTAACCGGGTACCCAAAGTGGTTCCCGCAGGACGCGGGTGAATCCGCGGGAAACAGCTAGTAATGTATAAATATGTAAATGATATTGAATTCAATGGTTGATATATATTCTATATTCATGTGTATGTGTTTAGCAATATTTATGTATGCTTATCAGTTATCTGCTTGGCATAGTCCAAGTGCTCCTTAGTTTAGGATCAGATGTATTATTAGTGGAGCCGTAAAGACAGAGATAAAAACTATTGCAGACAGATATGGCCAGTAACTTTAAAACTTTTATTAAACTCCCATTCAATAACCCAATTAGATTTTACTTTATATCATAAGACTTACATATGCAACTAGCATGATGTACTGTAATAATGTGTTGTTAAGAGGTCCTTACCGGATGCACCCAATCAAACTCTAGAATAAAACAATGTCGCCTCTGTACATTGGACGCATGGCCCGTGTAAGCCTCAAAAACCAGGTATCGTTCTTTCTAACGATAAAAGTTACTATAATACCCGCGAAAGAGAGACATATAAGATTAGTATATATCTTATTCACCAATATACAGCGTACAGCAAATTAAAATGTATCAACATTACCTTCCAAGTTCCAATCCCCAAAATCGGGCACTCGTAGTCATTGGAAAACTTAACTTTGGGCTGATTAGAAGCCATCGTGAGTTACTATACAAGATAAAAACTCAATTTAATCCTTAGTAATACCGCAATTGAGTTTTATCAAGCTTTGTCGGCTGAAAACCACGTATTTTACCGGCTGTCAAAATGATAATCACAAAAACAAAAATGATTTGAAATGACAGTAGAAAATTGGTATTGCCATTATATAATTTTATTAATTACCATGTATTTTCTATATTCTAAGATTTCTAAGCCATTGCCACAGGCCATTACTGGTACAGTCAGCATCAAAAGTCGATGACCACATTCAGATTTTCAAAATCAATGAACATAATATCACCCATAAATCGCTCAACAAGAAGGGCGCCACTATTGAATGAACATCATTAAAGTTCAAAACTAACTGAACACTACTTGTCAAAGGTCACTGAACACCATTTTGTCAAAAATTGCTGATCGTTATAATATCCGAAAACATTTAGAATCATCAGTTTGAATTTATACCATCGACGTAATTATAGATTTTTTAGTTCGATTGAATTGTAACCTTATTCATAAAGCAATAAGACTTATTTTCAAAAATCACGCAGATTCCGTTCAAATTCATACCGTCGACTTAGTTTATGATTTTTATAGTTACGATTGAATTAGAACCCAATCCGAGGGTCTAGTACGAAATTTACACGGTGATGATAGGCTAGTCGACGGGAAAAATTTTCATCATCATTCTCTTAGCGTTATCCCAGTTTCAATCTGGGGTCCGCTTACTAGTCTAACCGGATTTGGCTGAATATTGGCATTTCCACAGAGCGACTGCCTGTCTGACCTCCGCAACCCGAAGGGATAGCGATATTCCATGGTTTAGACCAGTGTCAGTTTATTTAGAAGGTACTGACGCCCTGTAACGGCTGTCAAAGATCTTCATGACAACCGGGACCGACGGCTTAACGTGCTCTCCGAGGCACGGGACAAGCGATAATTAACAATTCAATACGCACATAACTCCGAAAAGTCATTGGTGCGCGCCGTGGATTCGAACCCGAAACCCTCTGCATGGCAGTCTGTTGGTATCTCCTCTCGGCTATCGCTGCCTTTTGACGGGAACAATTTTCATACATTTCCTTAATGCGCCCTCTATCCATCGCTACTATCCGATAAGGGCGCTTTTAGAAAATCTGTGGAAATAGGGTTGTTTCCAACTAGTCAAATCAAGCACTTTTAATTAAATGTCAAAAACGACCTTTGTCAAGGGTTTTGTATGAAATATGATATAGTGACGTCATAGTGTTTTGCTGTCAAGTAGAATACTTATTATCAATAAATTGACGATAAAAAGATGTTAAATTAAGTTTTAACATTAATTGATGTATGAAACTACTATTATTTTGACATGTTTCACTAGATATAAATACTTGTATAATTTATTTCACATGCAGGAAGCTTCCGTGACGATCGCGTGCAAAACTCGTGGTTTGTTTGAAAAACAAACTCTTGGTAGACTCCCTATATACCTACATATAAGACTCATTTTCAAAATTCACACAAATTCTGTTTTAATTCAATTCTTTGTAAAACTGTTTACCCTTGAATGTAAAATAATATTTCTACTTAATTATCACTTTGTATCGACTGTAGACCATTGCGGTTGCAATTATTTATCATCTATAAAATTTTGTATTAGCTTAAAAGACTATAGTATTATATACAATTATTTACTTCATAATACTTTAATAATAATTTATTTAATGACATTAGTTTATCAAATGTAACGACCTCCTTCATTTAGTTCTCGGACTCGGACGTCACTGGCCGTACTGGCCGAATGACTGGTGACGTGGTGTTATGCTTTTTTACCAAAACTTTGAAAAGTCATGGTCACCTATTTATGCCCTTTTAAGATAATCATTCATTTCTGGCGCTTGTCATGTTGAGCAATTTAGGTGTATAATATTATGGTGTACAGCGATATTGAAAATCTAAATGTGGTCATCAACTTTTAATGCTGACTGTACCTATTAATTTTATTTTCATCTAAGTCTAGATCAATTTACAATGAAATAATATAAAATAATATTGGCGGGAGTGCAAACGACTACTATGCCGAAGGCCGCGAGTTCGATTCTCGCTCAAGTCAAACATTTGTGTGCGGCAAAATGGATGTTTGTCGTGGTCTGGTGGTTCTTTGTAATATGTAGGTATGTATTTACAAAAAAAGAGTATTTATGTATGTTTATCCATTATCTAGTACCCATTGGCGATGCTAAGATTCTAACTAGCGACTCTAGCGGTGAATTCAGAAGTTGTCTAAAGCACGACATTTGAAAATTCTAAATGCAATCTACGTCAGATGAATACTTAACCTCACCATTACCTCGAAGCATTGCATTAAAAGCTGTCAAAAGTGTCGTACATAAACACCTTCTAAATTCACCGCTAGAGGCGCGCGGATAATCTCTGCATCGCCAATAGTAAGTACAAGCTCTGCTTAGTTTGGGACTAGATGGAGTTGTTGTCTTTTTCTGTAATTCTTAAAGATAAGACAAAACCTGCAACATGCCTAATTGCATTTTGTCTCCTTTTACAGTGTATACAATTATGAAGAGGCACGGCGTCTCTTTCAATTACTTTTCTGATTTGTTTATGACCAAGGAGCTATTGGAGCTATTATTGTATGTAGATAGCGTTTCAAGAAGAGTAGAAAACTTGTAAGCGTCTTTATTCTCCCTAATGATAGAACTCCATATGTTCGAGTGAGATAGCCATTGAGCTCATTAACAGTCTTGAATGACATGTGATTAGCTCATTGCTTCTGAATGGCTTATTAACAAGCTTACTGAACTAAGCATAACCTAACATGACCTAAGCTTCTGACGGTAATTATTTGACATATTTCAAGTTAATTTTAGGGATCTACGAAAGGCTAGGTAAATAATTATACAGCTTTTCGCTATCTATTGCTGGATATCGGCCTCACCCACTTTGCGTCACGATAGCAATGAATACAGATTTACATACAAGCGCATTTCTTAAGGATTTCGTGTGCCGATTCCAAGTGGCGAGTTGGCGACTGTCGTCAGTATAGTACGTATTTGGCGCCGTTGGCTGCGCTGGCATCGTTCTCCGTCTCTCTTGCTCTCGTAGTTAAGATACACAGCAGGAACGTTTGTCTCTCTTGCACTCGTAGATACAACTGTCACAGCGCGACTGCCACGCCACCAAGCGGCAATTTGTGTCACAGAAAGTTAGTCTGCAGAGCGGCCATAAGAAATGCGCCTCTATGTAAATATCTATGTTCTATAAATAACGATAGCAAGGGATTTCAAACTTCAGTTGTCAATGTCAAGGGAAATGCTCACTCCATATTTTTATCTACGGATTGAGAAGCACGGTATCTCGGTAACTTTATCAGCGGAGCCAACAGTACCAGACAAGTGTTTGCTGGCAGTTATTAAAAAGATAGCACCACTCTAAAACGACAAGTTAAATACTCTAATCTCGAGTTATATTAGGTACAATAACACTTGTTCGGCCCTTGGTTTCATCTTCGTTCTATCTATAATAATATGATAAAGCTGAAGAGTTTATTTGTTTGGTTGAACGCGCAAATCACAGGAACTACTGGTCCGAGCTATAGAACATCACGGCAGTAGCCCTAAATGACACAGGTGTAACCGCGGCTTCATTAAGTTATTTATATTGTACCTAGGTACTATGTGAGCCCGCGGTTACACCCGCGTTATTTAAACCAATTCATTTTAACCAAACAACCAAACTCTTCAGCCTTATTATATTAGTTTAGATATCAATTTCAGTTGTTTAAAAGAGTGCTACGCGAGGATCTCGGCTTCGAATCCACCGCGCGCACCACTGATATTTCGAAGTTATGTGCGTAGATATAAAATTATTAATAAATTATCGATTGCTAAACGATCGATGAAAACACAGCAAGTAATCCTACATGTCTGAGAGTTCTCCATAACATTCTCGAAAAACATGTGAAGTCTGCCAACGCACATTTGGCCAGCGCAGTGGACTATAGCCTTACCCTTATAATTATGAGAAGCGGCCCAAGCCTAGCAGTGGGGCTGAGTGGGGCAGTCTACATAAAGGCTGAGGTCGACGTATTAAAAAAAAGACCTAATACATTTTGAGCGGGTAGGTGGTGCTGTAGTGGGTATGTTACCGATTTATAGGACAAGCAGAACGACGTCTGCTGTTCCGCTAGGAGTTATTATAATTTTAACATAGCTGCATCCGTTTGCCATGAAGTAAAGTCGGTACATACAGCGAGAAGTCAAGCTATAGTTGCTGTACGATTCCAACACTTATTTCCTACGCCACAAGAACGATACCTACAAAGGTCAAAAAGTGTCTAGGTTCACCAGGAGCTCTGTGTACAACCTATATCTTGGCAAGAGGCGAACGAGCAACCGGTTCTCAAAAAAAAATGATTTGATCCAGGCAACTATCGACCCTACAAATGCCATAAACCCTATCACCCCAACATTTAACTCTTTCGCTACCTAGAAGACCACTCTCTCATCAGTGATCGTCTATATGACTTCTGAATTAACGGGTGATCTTCTAGCGTATGTCACGCATCTTTGGGATGACGCTATGAACAGACATGGGGAGTCGTTGGCTATTAGTTTCGATATTTACAAAGCTTTCGATAGAGTCTCGTACTGTGCGCTACTTTCAAAGCCTGCAGATAAGCAGTATACGGCTTGTCACCTCGATTGTGCAAATGGGTTGCCAGCTAACTGCATAGACGCCATATCCGACCCCTCTCTGACGGTCATGCAGTCACGTCATGAAAGTTTCTCCAGATAAATGCTTGTGTGCCCCAGGGGTCCATCTTATGGCCATCACTTTCTTTTTGCATATCAATGACATGCCCACTATTGGGAGCATACACTGCTGGTGTAGGCAGAGGTGTAGGTAATATTATACCCACATTTCGCCAAATTATGAATTTGTAGGTGCTACGAAATAGGGGGCGAGCCTTGTGCCATTCCCGGAAACTTTGCCAGACTCCGTGCTGCTACTGAGAATTCGTTAAACCCAGTACCACTTTTGCCGCCTGACCCGGAAATCAAACCTGGGATCTCCTAATCAACAGACGCATACGCTATCCACTGAACCATGGAGGCAGTCGAGTAAAAATAAATAATATTATACCTAACTTCAAAAGATAACTTATACAATAGATGTCGAAAGTTTCGATGCCCAAGTTGGGACATAATAATGTAGAAAATTCGGGCAAAAGATATTTAATTATAAACTTACCTTCCAAGTCCCAATACCCAATACAGGGTAACGCTGTCCATTGTTAAAAGTGATCGTTGGAACCGCCATTTTGAATACGCTCACACGCCGAGGCACTGGCACACACACTGAACAGCCTATTGAGCTCAAGTTATCTGTTTATCAATAATCTACTTCAAACAGCAATATTAAATATGATATTAATATTATATAATTTTATAGTTGTTTGTTTTAGCCACGAATGCTTGTCAATGTTATCTATGAGAGTAGGTTTGTCACGCGGTTTTTTTCATATTTTTTTTACGTTGTGAATCACTTGCCTCTGCTCGCGGCTTCGCTCGCATGGCAGTTAGCTATTCATTAATTATACGTCCAGCAGTGGACTGTAATAGTCTGATTTAATTGGATGTGAAAGTATATAAATACCTTAAAACGTAACACGGTATTAACGTATAAATTATTTACATACTTACCTACTTATTATTATATGTATTATATTTAATTTATCATATCTAGATAACCTTATGACCGTTCCGTACATCTTTCAATAAACACATTAGATTATTTCCTTGAATTATTGAACTTTAATTAATTACTTATAATTTTATAGGCAGCGATAGCCTAGTGGAGGTACCAACGGACTGCCATGCAGAGTTTATCCGATTCGAATCCACGGCGTGCACCTATGACTTTTCGGAGTGATATGTGGGTATAAAATTGTAAATTATCGCTTGCCTCGTGCCTCGGAGAGCACGTTAAGAGGAAACACTACGGGCAAGAGAATTGAAAAATACCTTGGTATTTGTAAAATCTATTGCTGTCGCGCAGCCTCAAGCCTCCCCCCGCAGAGCGCGATAGAGACAACGCAACTGCTGGACCAAAAATACCTATTAAATGTTCACAAAACCAACGTTTCGTATTCCCCTGATTCCTTCTCCAAAACTTCATCGATTTTACTAGTTTTTCATATTTAATTAAAGAAAGGCTTTGGCCGTGTTCCTATGTTTTCCTTTTTTTAAATAATCTAGCCAAATTTGTTTTTTGGATGTTTGAACACAGCGAAAAATCTGGCCAATTTTTGAGATATTTGAAGGTTCATATCTTTTTTAATATTTAATTTATGAAAAAAGGAAAACATAGGGACATGCCAATCGGGGCCATACATCTTTTGGAAAAAATAATTGCTCTACTAACATTATCCAGGGAGAAAACAGGAGACTACGTTTGTATGGAAAAATGGCCGTGGTGTTTCCTCTTAAGCCGTCTGTCCCGGCTGTCATGAAGATCTTTGACAGTTGTTATAGGGAGTCAGTACCTATAAACAAACTGACACTAGTCTAAACCATGGAATATCGCTATCTCTTCGGGTTGCGGAGGTCAGATAGGCAGTCGCTCCGTGGAAAAGATAATATTCAGCCAAATCCGGTTAGACTAGAAAGCGGACCCCGGTTGAGACTGGGATAACGCTAGGCGGATGACAATATAATTTAAAATTTAATGAAGATCATAAATATTTAAGCATATAATTTTATAATCTCATATTAATGTCTAAGTAAGTAGGTATGTATAAGCCATATAAAAATAAAGTAAAATAATAAAAATCTTGTAAGTAATAATGATTTAAAAATAAATTACAGTATAACCTTACGATCAGCTTTGGACAAATTTTCACATTGTCACGGCTTTGGCAGTGATAGCCTAGTGGAGATACCAACAGACTGCACAGGATAACGGGTTCAAATACAATATTGATTGCTAAATACTCGTAAGTACCACGTATTGCATCATGGTTGTTTTAGATAATATTTGAGATGCTGACGACGATCTACAAGAATAAAAACCAGTTTTCTTTCTCTATTAGAAATATTTGTAATATTTGCGTAACTAATTGTAGGCAACCTCAAACAAAATTTCAACTTAGACCGCGTTCGTTTACAATGTTTACATGTTCTTTACTGCGTTTATAAATAACTAGATGAGCCCGCGGTTACACCCGCGCTATTTAAGGCTACTGCTCCTCTCCCGTGCCTTATAGCGTGATGTTATATGGCCTATAGCCTTCCTCCATAAATGGGCTATATAACACTGAAAGAATTTTTGAAATCGGTCTAGTAGTTCCTGAGATTAGCGCGTTCAACCAAACAAACAAACAAACAAACTCTTCAGCTTTTTATATTAGTACTAGACGATGCCCGCGGTTACACCCGCGTTATTTATGGCTACTGCTCTGCTCCCGTCGCTTATAGCGTGATGTTATATAGCCTATAGCCTTCCTCGATAAATGGGCTATCTAACACTGAAATAATTTTTCAAATCGGACCAGTAGTTCCTGAGATTAGCGCGTTCAACCAAACAAACAAACAAACAAACTCTTCGGCTTTATATATTAGTACTAGCTGACCCAGCGAACTCCGTATCGCCTTTTTAAGAGTTTTTATTTAATTCCCTTTTTTCCAAGCCCCTTTTCCAAAGTAACCATTGACTTAGCGCTTAATCTCTTATAATTCCAGGGTCTATAAATGATGCAAAAACAAACATAGATTTTTATGTAATATTGAATTCCCCATTCCTTAAAATATCGGAGACGATACCCATATCGACTTAAAAAAAATCCCGTTCGCCATCTTGGATTTCCTATCCGCCATCTTTGATCACGAAATAGATGTTGTATTTGGATTCACCATCCCTTAAATCATCAGAGACGATACCCATATTGATTTTTTAAATTTTTCCCATCCGCCATCTTTGATTTCCCATCCGCCATCTTGAATCACGAAGTAGATGTTGTATTTGGATTCCCCATCCCTTCAAACATCGGAGACGATACCCATATTGATTTTAAAAAAAATATTCCATCCGCCATCTTTGATCACGAAATAGATGGTGTTTTTTAATTCCCCATCCCTTAAAACATTGGAGACGATACCCATATCAACTTTAAAAAGAAATCCCATCCGCCATCTTTGATTTCCTATCCGCCATCTTTGATCACGAAATAGATGTCGGATTTGGATTCCCCATCCCTTTAAATATCGGCGACGATACCCATATCGACTTTAAAAAACATCCCATCCACCATCTTTGATTTCCTATCCGCCATCTTTGATCATGAAATACATGTTGTATTTGGATTCACCATCCCTTAAATCATCAGAGACGATACCCATATTGATTTTTTAAATTTTTCCCATCCGCCATCTTTGATTTCCCATCCGCCATCTTGAATCACGAAGTAGATGTTGTATTTGGATTCCCCATCCCTTCAAACATCGGAGACGATACCCTTATTGATTTTTAAAAAATATTCCATCCGCCATCTTTGATCACGAAATAGATGGTGTTTTTTAATTCCCCATCCCTTATAACATCGGAGACGATACCCATATCGACTTTAAAAAGAAATCCCATCCGCCATCTTTGATTTCCTATCCGCCATCTTTGATCACGAAATAGATGTTGTATTTGGATTCACCATCCCTTTAAATATCGGCGACGATACCCATATCGACTTTAAAAAAATATCCCATCCGCCATCTTTGATTTCCTATCCGCCATCTTTGATCACGAAATAGATGTTGTATTTGGATTCACCATCCCTTAAATCATCAGAGACGATACCCAAATTGATTTTTAAAATTTTTCCCATCCGCCATTTTTGATTTCCCATCCGCCATCTTGAATCACGAAACAGATGTTGTATTTGGATTCCCCATCCCTTTAAACATCGGAGATGATACCAAGACTGATTTTTTTAAATTTTCCCATCCGCCATTTTTGATTGCCCATCCGCCATCTTTGATCACGAAATAGATGTCGGATTTGGATTCCTCATCTCTTTAAATATCGGCGACGATACCCATATCGACTTTAAAAAAAAATCCCATCCGCCATCTTTGATTTCCTATCCGCCATCTTTGATCACGAAATAGATGTTGTATTTGGATTCACCATCCCTTAAATCATCAGAGACGATACCCATATAGATTTTTAAAAATTTTCCCATCCGCCATCTTTGATTTCCCATCCGCCATCTTGAATCACGAAGTAGATGTTGTATTTGGATTCCCCATCCCTTCAAACATCGGAGACGATACCCATATTGATTTTTAAAAAAATATTCCATCCGCCATCTTTGATCACGAAATAGATGGTGATTTTTAATTCCCCATCCCTTAAAATATCGAAGGCGATACCCATATTGATATTTAAAATTTTTTCATCCGCCATCTTTGATTTCCCGTCCGCCATCTTGGATCACTAAATATATTTCATATTATTAATCAGCGTCCCGAAAATCTCGAAAACGATACCCATATAGATTGTATCCTATTCGTTTAGCCTTTTTTTGCCTTTGACCCAACCCTCCCCCTTCTCGTTTGACCATTTTATTATTTTTGTCCGGCCCCTAAAAGTTGTGACGTAATTTTATATAGCCTATAGCCTTTCGGAATAATTGGGCTATCATAGGCAATAACAATTTTTAAAATCCGACTGCTAGTTCCTGAGATAAGCCGACATTATGTTTTAGCCTTTTTAGCCTTTTGCCCGGCCCCAAAGGGTCGAAGCGTTATGTTATATAGCCTATAGCCTTCCGGAATAACTGGGCTATCGTATACAAAAAGAATTTTTCAGATCCGACCGGTAGTTCCTGAGATTAGCGCGTTCAAACAAACAAACAAACAAACAAACAAACAAACAAACAAACTCTTCCGCTTTATTATATTAGTATAGATAAGATAAGATTGAGCAGCAGTGTAGGAAAGCACACACATCCTCACTGCCTGGTTCAACAATCGCGGTAGGCGTGAGAATTTGTGTTTTAACTATTATGACAAAAAAATGATAAAACTTTACATAAATCTGTGGTGATAGAGGACAGACTAAGAGATTTCTACGTAGAGTCTTCAGTTCAAAATAACAGCATCCACAACTGACTTGGTAATTATCTTAGTAATATACTTGTTACCTATCTTCTGTATATATATAATCTAATATCAATATAATACTTATATATTTTGCCGTGTGGTTGACGGCATAGAATACAAGTGTCACCACCCCCTATCTTCACGTGGGTGTCGTAAGAGGCGACCAAGGGATAACACGATGCAAATACCATCTTTGCGTAGAGACGGAAAACTCGACATCAAACCCTATACGACTGCCTCGTTGGTCTCGCGGCATAAATGTGCGCGTGGGATCGGGAGGTCTCGGGTTCAATTCCTGGGTCGGGCAGTGTTATTGGGTTTTTCTGTCACGAAATTCTCAGTAGCAGCACGGAGTCTGGAAATGTGCCCGGTACGGCAATAGGCTCGCCCCTTATTACGTGGAACTAAAGTACCTATATCTGGCGAAAAGTGGGTGTAGAAATACACCTCTGCCTACCCCTTCGGGGATAAAAGGCATGACGTTATGTATGTATGTATGTACTAATATATAAAGCTAGAGTTTGTTTGTTTGTTGAACGCTCTAATCGCAGGAACTAGTAGACCGATTTGAAAAATTATTTCAATGTTACTTATAAGATAACCCATTTATCGAGGAAGGTTATAGGCTATATAGTATCACGCTGTGGGCCACGGGAGTGGAGCAGTAGTCTTAAATAACGCGGGTGTAAACGCTGACTCATCTAGTTATTTTATTATCTATCATAAACATATAACTTCTTTTTTTATTATATAACATCCTTGCGTTACTGACTGACTGACAGACAAGCTACAGCCAGTACTATTGGGCGCACGAAGCTGAAATTTGGCTTTAAGTTCCTTGAGGAGTGTAGGGGAGCACTAAGAATGGATTTTTGTAAATTCCTCCCCTAAGGGGTAAAACAAGTTGTCAGAGTTTGTTGTAATTCCTTCAATGGATTATATTTAAACTTTGTATATTGGTGTCTCAAATGAAGTTAGTTAACACTAAGAAAATCTGTTTGGAAATTCTTACGCTAAGGATGTAAAAAGGGAGTCATAATTTGTATGAAATCTTTTGTATTCCTTGAAGCTAGTGAAGGGATTAACTTCAAACTTTGCATATTCGTTCCACAAATGACGGTTGTGAACACATAGACATTTCTGTTGGCAATTCTTCCCCTAGGAGGGTAGAGAAAGGGGTCAAAGTTTGTGTTAAATGGAATCACTTCAATCTTTATAAAAAAATAATCCTTGTTACTGCTGACAAACTAACAGACACGCTACAGCCGCAACTACTGGGCAAGGAACAGAAAACAGAACACAAAGAATGGTTACTTGAATAGGCTAGTTGACGAAAAAAAATTTATTAGTACGTCTTTTAGATTATTCAAAAATAAGCGATACGTATTTTTTTGTTTGTAAATTAAACCAAAAATGACCAAGATATAGCTCATTGAAGTTACGTATAACGTCACGCCGTGCTGCATTTTTTCGCACTAGGTGACGTCACACGTAACTTTAATGGGCTATATCTTTGTTATTTTTTATTTAATCGAAAAAAGAAAAAATACGTGTCTAATATTTTTTTATTATCTAAAATACGCACTAAATAAAATGTAATTATTTTGACCCTGGAAACTACCCTATTAAGCTCTTTTTCTACCTAGCTTACCGAGCTATCCAAGACTTTCCGTCTCAGAGCCTAATTCTGGTAGCTGATCTAACCAGATTTAACAGAATATTATCTCTTGAGTAGGTACCTACTGTCCAAATTATCTACATACAAAATACATAGGTAAAGGTTCGCCTGTAATAATGATTTGTTGTTTGCAAGGGCGTCGCCAATCGGGTCACGATACTCACGATCCAGTGGATACGAGGACACAGTGACTCCACGGGCAATGCCTCAGCAGATCAACTGGCAAGGAAAGGATTGGACACAACAACTCTGGGACCCGAACCAATTGTTCCGATACCTTTCAACCAACTAAAAACGTGGTTACGCGAGAGAACCCTACAACAACATGAAAAAGAGGGAGCAGAGTTAAAAGAGTGTAGGCAATCTAAAGATGCCTTTCCCCATTTAGATAAACAACTCTCGCAAAAACTGTTGCACTCCAACAGAAAAACACTCAAGCATCTGACTGGCATAATAACCGGCCACTGTCCACTAAACAAGCATCTCTACAACATCGGCGTCACGGACAGCCCACTATGTAGGGGCTGCATGGAGACCAAAGAAACACCCGCTCATGTGATCCTACATTGTACTAGCGTGAGCGACCAACGGACGAGGTTCCTGAACAACCCCAGAACCATGAGCGAAGCCATACGCAACACTGGTCGACTCATGGCCTTCTGTTCTGGAAGGAGCTTGCATGGTATGAGTAGCAGAAGACAACCGTATCACTGCTAACGCACAATGGCCCAATTAAGTGGCTAAGTGCGGAAAACACCTGTCCAACTAACTAAATAACTAATGGCGTCGCCAAGAGGGGCAAGGAGAGCTGCCCTTAGAGCTTCAAAAAAACCTGCAATTCATCCGATTCAGCCGATGGCCTGGAGGGCGGGGAGAGGGGCAAGTTGATATGGAAAATAAGAAAATAATGAAAGTATTAGTATTATATTTGTTGAATCTCGATAGCAGCTGCAATCCACCCTCTCAATAAAGAATCATCATTCTATGATCCACCATCTCAATAAAGAAACATCACTCTTTGATCCACACTCTCAATAAAGAAACATCACTCTTTGATCCACCCTCTCAATGAAGAATCATCATTCTTTGATCCACCCTCTCAATAAAGAAATATCAATCTTTGATCCACCCTCTCAATAAAGAAACATCACTCTTTGATCCACCCTCTCAATAAAGAAACATCACTCTTTGATCCACCCTCTCAATAAAGAAACATCACTCTTTGATCCACCCTCTCAATAAAGAAACATCACTCTTTGATCCTTCCTCTCAATAAAGAAACATCACTCTTTGATCCACCCTCTCAATAAAGAAACATCACTCTTTGATCCACCCTCTCAATTAAGAAACATCACTCTTTGATCCACCCTCTCAATAAAGAAACATCATTATTTGATCCACCCTCTGGATACAGAAACATCACTCTTTGATCCACCCTCTCAATAAAGAAACATCACTCTTTGATCCACCCTCTCAATAAAGAAACATCACTCTTTGATCCACCCTCTCAATAAAGAAACATCACTCTTTGATCCTTCCTCTCAATAAAGAAACATCACTCTTTGATCCACCCTCTCAATAAAGAAACATCACTCTTTGATCCACCCTCTCAATAAAGAAACATCACTCTTTGATCCACCCTCTCAATAAAGAAACATCACTCTTTGATCCTTCCTCTCAATAAAGAAACATCACTCTTTGATCCACCCTCTCAATAAAGAAACATCACTCTTTGATCCACCCTCTCAATTAAGAAACATCACTCTTTGATCCACCCTCTCAATAAAGAAACATCATTATTTGATCCACCCTCTGGATACAGAAACATCACTCTTTGATCCACCCTCTCAATAAAGAAACATCACTCTTTCATCCACCCTCTCATTTAAGAAACATCACTCTTTGATCCACCCTCTCAATTAAGAAACATCACTATTTGATCCACTCTCTCAATAAAGAAACATCACTCTTGCATCACTCTTTGATCCACCCTCTCAATAAAGAAACATCACTCTTTGATCCACCCTCCCAATGAAGAAACATCACTCTTTGATGCACCCTCTCAATAAAGAAACATCACTCTTTGATCCACCCTCTTAATAAAGAAACATCACTATTTGATCCACCCTCTCAATAAAGAAACATCACTATTTGATCCACCCTCTCAATATAGAAATATCAAAATCACTATTTGATCTACCCTCTGGATAAAGAATCATCATCATCATCACATCACACTCATCGACCTAGGTCCTTTAACTCGTTGATCAAACATTGTTCCACGAAGAACAAAGAAGCAGATTCTGATCTACCCTTTGAATGGAATCTGTCAACATTTAGTATTTATTGCAACATGATAATTTAATTCGTGGATAACGTTGTGAGCTAAACATTTGCGTGGCAATACAGCAGCATTCAAATAGAACAAATGCGTTTTTATACTAAGACTAGGGGTCTTAGTATAATACTTTGACAGGATAAGGGTGCCAGGCTGCATTGCCAAACTTCGTGGTGCTTCTGAGAATTCTGAGAAAATAGGGAAGATTACTGCCAAGTTAAACCACCAGATGGCGGTATCACCGACTACAGTAAACAATGAATTTTGGCAAGTATGACGTTTTCTGAGTGACTACTTGACAACTCGTTTAGACTTCAAACTTTGGATGCGCGATCTCATTATCGCATCTCAAACAAGACACTAAAACATAAACAGTGTATCATTTTTATTGTTATTGATAATTACAACTGTTGTAAATGTTTTGCCTATATAAATTAGTATAGATATAATATTGTTGTCTTGTTGATGACAATATTTGAAAAGCGCGCTACGTAAGTTTGTTTACTGTAGTTGCTTGTGCTGCCATCTGCGTCGAGCTTTGCGTAATGTTCCCTATTCAGTAGGTAACACTTTTGCCCGACCCGGGAACCGAATCCTGGACTTCCCGATCAGCAGACGCATATGGTATCCACCCGACTTCAGAGGCAGTCAATGTAACGTCGTATAAAGAGGTTAAAGTGCTGGCTGAAGATAGGAATTCATGGAACAGGACAATAAAATAATTTTCGTTCATTACAACGAACCAAAAATCTGGGGTTGAAAAAAAAGACTAACTATCCCTGGGCAGCTGAAGGTGATAGTCGGCCCAGCTAGAGGATACTGCTTTTTTTTCTGCAGTACCTGAATATTCTGGGGACGCCAGCAGGAACATAAGAAGAGATATTAACATTCAATGAGGAAAATGATGAATTACCGACAAATACGCGATTTTTCTCTAAGGTTCTTCATCTAAGATTTAATACCAGCGCTTAATCAGACCCTGTGTCAAATTCTGGCGTATCTCAAAAACTGGGGATACAGTTATAAAGGAAAAATGTTACACTACCCAATGTACTGGGGTAGTGAAATATTGTATGAATGAAAAGTAAGTAACTAAACATAGAACTATTGGCGATACTGAGATTCTAACTAGCGACTCTAGCGGCAAAATTTAGAAGTCATCTATGTACGACTCTTTCACAGATCACTACTACCAATGAATACAGATTTTTATATAGAAGCGCATTTCTTAAGGATTTCGTGTGCCGATTCCAAATGGCGAGTTGGCGACTGTCGTCAGTGTAGTACGTACTTGGCGCCGTTGGCGACGCTGGCGTTGTTGTCCGTCTCTCTTGCTCTCGTAGTTAAGATACACAGGAGGAACGTTCGTCTCTCTTGCACTCATGTGCGGCAATTTGGCTCACAGAAAGTTTGACTACAGAGCGCCCATAAGAAATGCGCCTCTATGGAAATATCTATGCTCTATGCTACTACTTTTATCATTTTTGACAGCTCTCAATACAATTACCACCATAACAGCAAACTTGTAATGTAAGCTGTCAAAAGTGTCGTACCTCGTCATCTTCCAAAATTCGCCGCTAGAGGCGCGTGGATAATCTTTGCATCGCCAATATAACTAAACAATATATTACTTTTTACAACAAACGTTTCCGAATGTCTACACAAACGTCAGTTTGACAGATTTGACACATAAAGTTTTGACACTTGAATAAAGAGTTTGTTTTGACGTCACTGACGTCAGATATCACAGTACTGATAACAGCTAATAATAAAATACCGATGTTTACGTGTTTAATCCTACATCCTTAATAGATATTATTTGTTTTAAAGTATTTATTATAACAATACAAGTGTGTGTAAAGTGTGTGAGGCGGTGTAACTTACATAAATATTATTATGTAAAATACTGTTATCGGTAACTATAATAATATTAAAATAATATTCTACCACATTCACACAACACCATCTAGTCCCAAACTAAGCAGAGCTTGTACTATGGGTACTAGACAACTATGGTAACTACTTACAAAGTAAGTATTTATTAATAACTATATACAATTCTTTGCATCATTTCATTCAATTCATTCATTGACACTGTGACGCTAGCAGTGACATGACTCGGCTTTTGTAAAATATCTTAGTTAAGCAACGCTTGCATAGGTCGCCATTTGGATGGGTGACCATTTTGGTGGTGTCTACTTCAGAGCACTACCGTGCTTCGGAGGGCAAGTGGCACTTTAAGCCTCAGCTGTTGTGTGAGTACAAGAATCGTTAGGTCAGCTCGGAGGTCTTCGGACGTCTGAACACTCACACACCAGAGTTGGACATACACTCGCAGGAAAATATATTAAGTCATACTCAGGGCCGTGCCGACCCAATCCAGCGCCTGTGTGCGAAATCTATGAAGCACCTGTGCAGTGGCGTAGCTAGCTTGGTGGCACCCGGGACGGAAGTTGGCGGATGACCCTTTTTTTTTAGTCGATCGGGCTGACTCGTTGTGCTGAGCTAGTACCTATGTTGTTTTATATTTTTGTACATAAAGTTGCGCCTGTGTTCGAAATCGATGAAGCGCCTTTTTGTGGTCCGTTTTCAAAACAATGTTAATAATAATAAATTAACGCATATCCTGGCCCGCGGCGCCCCTATCACCTGTGTGCGCCGCGCACATTGCACATAGGGACGGCTCGGCCCTGGTCATACTTAAGTAACAAAATACCATGTGTCGAAATGAACTTCTCAAATATCACTGGCTTACCTGTTCTTTTAGGAGTGCCTCTAGGCAGTATTTTAGGCCCTTTAGTTCATGTTTACATAACATTGCGCAGATTGGAAATATCTCATAAAAAGGACAGGTAAGAAGTACCCTAAACTGAAGAGCATGCATGAGAAATTTGATGGGAGTGAATGAAGCAATGAGATATGTCAGGTTCGTTGCGAATTGCGGTATGTTGTCTCTGCCTACCCCTTCAGGAAACAGGCGTCAGTCTATGTATGTTTAACAATTTACTTGAGAAACATTTGTGACGTAGTACTGTTTGCTGACTATACTTCATTGATGTTTAAAATAGATCGACTCAAGGAAAACTTCGATGAAATAAACAATGTGCTTATTCAAGTGACTAACCGCTGCATGCTATATTAATTTGATCTATCTGATTTTTTGAGGTCTTTGATACAATTTTCACATAAGCTTAATACAGTATGTCAAACATGTGTCTTGACTCTCAAAATCCATGGGTCAATCGAATTTTGAAAGCGGCCGTTAATGGTTTACTGTAAACAGCTCTAGGTATATGTATGGTGACGAATCAAGAATACAAAGTATGTCTATCGTATTTATTCTGTCGGTATCATCAGAGGTGCGTAAGGAAAATGCTTGAAGCTATTACACTCTTTTTAAATCTACTACAACTACTTCAGAATTTCGCGTCGACTGCTGGTCATATGCCTTTCCAAAGTTGTATATAACATCTTTTATTTCTTTTACAGATCATCCGTCCTTACAGCTGCTATTTCTTCATATATAAGGTACACCTAAAACATGAATATAACCTGGGATATATATCACACACTGACATCTGAACCCTAACTAGACATAAGCTGTACTACGGTAACTGATAACATACGTACATATCTAAAACACACACGAATAGTATATCAATTTCACCCAGACACCAAGAAAATAATCGTACTCATTAAACAATGATTTATAAATCGGTTGCAATCTTCGGCTTAGCAGTTAAGAGCGCTAACCGCTAGGTAAAGAGTCAACTCATACCAGAAAAGGACAAAGCTATGTATAAGAAACGTACAGGCACCTCCGGTATTAGCGGACAACTGTATGAGACGAGGCTCGTCAGCTTAATCCTCTTCAGATTACTCCACGATGACACCGTTCAAGAGTTCCACCTCGCCTCAAACATGGACGACATTGGAGCGTTCGATGACGTCTGTCTCAGAGCCAAAATCACCGGACTAGAATGTCCCTTACTCGTTTTCATCCAAGCGAAACACAAAGAGGACGATAATAGTTATTTGAATTAGGATATAGTGAAAAACTTTCATGACAGTCTTGTTCGAGTTAAAGAAAATTTCTATGCATCCAAAAGTCGGAATCGAGAAGTTTTTTTTAAGGGCAACTTTGAAGACACAGAATGCTTATTCGTACTGTATACAAATGCAAAGTTTTGTGATGATACAAACATTGGAGCAGCAACTACAGGGGCAAATCCCTCTCCATCACTTAAACATGCACGCAAGTCGTACCAAGGTAATTTTGCTAAAAAACTCAGTCACCTGATTGGTACTGGTGAAGGCAATTCACAAGGCTCCCAAGCCGATTTTACTGAAAACGATTTAGAAATCGCTAGCAAGAAAATTTTACAAGATGAAATCACGACAATGGCTGAACACTTGTCAACATTTCTCAATGACCAATCGATGAATATAATGTTAGATAAGTACATGGTACTATATCACGTAATATTGGCGCAAAAAGTTGTACATGTATCTGAGGTTAGGACAGAAGAAGTTATATCGAAGAAAGGAAAAGTTAAGAAAAATGAACAAAAACCTGCAAACATTTCTAAAATTAAATCTAAACAAAACAAAGATGAACAAACGGATGAAAGTATATCAGAGAAAAATGAACAAGTTGAAATAAGCGACAACATTCCTCAAGTAAACAAAGCTGGAGAAAACCAAATGGCACTTAATACTGATAAAATTTGTGACATTAAATGTGAAATTAATAAATCAAAGCAATCAGAACAAACAATGAAAACTAAATCAGAAAATAATAAACATAAAGAAACAGTTATACAAAATAGTAAGGCAAAACATGAGAAGTCTCAACAAATTCTTGATTTCAAATCTAAAGAAACGAAACC
The DNA here is from genome assembly GCA_944739405.2 of Euclidia mi. NCBI lineage: Eukaryota > Metazoa > Arthropoda > Insecta > Lepidoptera > Erebidae > Euclidia > Euclidia mi. Next base: position 3,146,130 of record OX123209.2, read on the forward strand.
GAAACAAGAGCAAGAAGAAAAGAAACCTGAATCAGAAGTAAGAAAATATCGACATTTAACATTCCGACGTGATTTCATCTTTACAAAAGACAAAAATCTTGTCATACTGAGAGACAAAATAATCCAAATAATTGTGAACAATCAGTTCAAGAACAAAAAGAAACAAAAAGCTAAGTCAAAGAACGATGGAGCAATGTCTTTCATCAACGATACGATTGAGAAGCAAATATCAGAGTTTTTGTCAAAACCGTCAGCAACTGCACTCAGCCCTTTGATTGGAACATGTATTATTTATAATAATGACAACTTATAGTTTATCATTGGCAGGCCTGATAGTGATCTTGAGAAATTGGAACATATCAACGCGTCACAAGCTGGTCTGCTGTTGATGGTTGACGAAGCAGAAATGATAGCAGCAAAGAATATATTACTGTCACTTGAATTGAAAGTGCCAGCTACATTCGGCAACGTTGATTTAACAATAGCGGGTGATTCGGCTAAAGTAGAGAAGAGACTCAACACCTTAGTGGAATTAATGGACAAATTATGCCAGAAATCTATAACGGTTGATTTGTATAATATTGTGACAATAGACAAGAGTGTAGGCGAAAGTTTCTTAAGTCTTACTGGTGGCCTCGGTAGTGCCGTTAGTAATTTACTTGTTTATGATAAGACCAGTAAGCTTCTTAAGTTCACTGAAGATTATAAATCACTGGAAATTAATGCTCGAGTCCTGTATGACAAGTTAATTAGTCGTGATAATATAGCAAGCAAATTCAACTCATATAGATTTGATACAAAGGCTATAACTAACTTCCCAAAACTAGAATTCGATTATACTCAAGAAGCGAAGACTATTTTTAACAAAGTCGTAGTGTATGAGAAACAAAGCAATCATAATGGTGTGGAGAAATTACTGAGAGAAGAGATAGAACGACATCAAAACACAAGTGCACCATATAATTTGTCCTTGCTACCAGAGAAAATCGCTATATACTACCATAACGAAATACAAAAATGGTGGATGTCAAAAACGGGCAAGCTTTTCACAAAAGCAGAGAATGTATATGAAAAAGCAGTAAATAATATATTTATTGAACCACACATCAGTGCAATGCAGACTACGTCATATATGAACAACATCAATTACTTCAGATACGATTTTAATGAAAAGGCGATGACATCTATAGCTTCCTTAGAAAGACATTCAAGAGCTATTATAGTTACAGATATACCTAGTCTTACTACTGTAAAGGTTACGAAATATTTCATGAACAAAGAAAAACACAATTATGCGGTTCTTGATTTAGAATGTTTACTTTATTTGCCGAATAAAGATTTCACTGCATTAACTTTAGAACTGAAACATACTACTAAGGTACTTATACTTGTGTGTGATAGCCCAAAAAATAGTCGATTGTTATATAAAGTTCTAGACGAACTTGCCGAAGTGATGGCAGACAAAATAATTATTGTTATAATAAGGAAAGCTTTTGTCAAAATGGCGTACGAATATTTCGAACAAGTTGACATCATACTTAACGACGAAGGTCAAAGTTTAATTGATTTCACACGTGAATCTATGAAAGATATCATTGAAAAGAGTTCAATCATATTTCAAGGTGTAAACGTTAGTTTAAATTGCCTTGTAGATGACAAATCAGCAGCTTATGTCAAAGGAGCCGTGTTAAATAAAATAATTAGCAGTGAGACCGTCGAGGTAGGTACATCACTCAGTAATGCGAATTATGAAGAAATGCGATATTTATATGTTGAAAGAAAAGTTCATCTCGCTCCAATTGACAATAATAATGTACCATATGATTATATTGCGGAATATGACGACGAAGCGCCAGAATCCAAAGGACGTTTGTTAAGGCGTTTCGAAGATATCAATGAAGACGTTGTCCTCATAACAGCTGCTCCAGGGATGGGTAAGTCAACATTACTTACTCACTTATCCTTAAACAAGAAAACATTTGATGCCGGGGTTTGGATAGTAAGAACAAACTTACTAGATCATTCAAAAACCTTTCACAATTGGCAGACACAAAAACAAGACATCAACGTCGTGGAAACATTAAAGCTATTGTGCCAAGTTATCTTAAGAAATAATAATCTTCAAATTTGTTTAAAAGAGATCTTCGAAGAAGTATATCTAGACGGTTCTACGGGCGATGAAATGGCCGACTTTGAGTTGAACATGTTCCTCCATTTCTATAACGAACGACAGTTACTATTCTTGTTTGATGGATTTGACGAAATATGTCCCCATTACAAAGAAAAAGTTATTAATTTCTTTTGTGTGGTCATGAATTATCCAAAGAAACATAAAATGTGGGTGACCAGCAGACCCTACAGTGAAATCCTGCCAGACTTACAGAGGGTCTTGGGTAAATCGTATGAGTTGGAATACATTGACGACACTGATCAGACGATATATTTAAAAAAGTATTGGGGGAAACACATAATCATTAAAAAGCTCAATGAAGTTCAATTAAGAAAGGTGACGTCGTTTATAGACTATACGAATATTCGAAACGAGCCATCTACTGCTGCAATATGTTCCATTTTCTTTGATTACGTGCGGTGGTATTTCCCGCACTTTAGCCAAAACAAAAAGTTAAAAATCTCGATACCGATGGTGCTAAATCCTCACCTCACTGATCTGAAAGGAGGGTTTGTTCGACGCAGGATGGATATAGTGATGGGCACCCCGCTTCTATTATATCTATACGCTAACTACTTCGTCAACCTCATATTCGGTGAAGAAGTCACTGTAAATTGGAAATTAAATTTAGAAGCTAGCTTACTTACAGTCTACGAAATGTTCGTTGAAACAAAACTAAAAATACTATTCCAAGATAAAAACGAAATGGATATTTACAGACCAACTATATTAACAAAATATTTGAAAAGCTATACAGAGTGTCTTACTTTGCACAAGAGATTAGCCGCTTACACACTATTTTTCCATAGAATACACATAGATGAACTGAAAGAGCTACATCCTTTCAAAGGAGAAGGTGAATATAAAGCTGTGATTAATGAGATCAAGTGTGGCACTGAGAAGATCGGTCTCATCTCGCACGTCAGCGCTGACAACATCGGAGTGTTCGTATACAAAACTCTCGAAGAATATTTCGCCAATGAATTCTTGTGTGACATATTTAAAAGCAGGGATATTGAATTGACTCGTAAAAGCTTGCTGTACAGTATTGCTCATGTTACTTTTGGTATATTTCCTTGGTTGAGTAGAAGGAAAGTGATTGATGAGGAATTACGTGAAGCTTTAAACGAAATAGTACGTAAAAGATTCTACACTGCAGACTTATTTGGATATCTCTTCGCTACAGGCTGGCCTATAGAACAACTTATTAGATTGAGAAGCTCAACAGCTGAGGACTATGAGTCTGGCTTCTTCGTTAAAGACAATACACATGTTATAAAAGAATTACGTCCGTTAAACGAAGAGCAAAGAAATGTGAAAATAAAAGAGTTTCAAGTAAATGTTATTACTAAAATGAAGCCACATTTGAAACAGTATTTCACAGATTCTCCTGAGAATGATACTGGACAATTTTCACGTCCATTATAATGTTATTGTACCTATATGCTTTTTGCTACAAAACTGTTATTTATTTTTTACACGCCAAACAGGGGTCAATATATAATTAAATCAATGTTTATGGGATCACAATATGAGTAGTACTTATAGTCGTCTTTTGAGAAAAAGTGCAGTTGGTTTAAATTTTTTATCTAGCAGTACTGACAATCTATGGATGGGGGCCAACTGGGAAGTATACGACGTGACAAGTTCTTGGTTTCTTGTCAAACGGATGAATAAACTTGTCATATCTGTCCTTGATCTTCAATGTCTATACCTATAGCCCGTGCCACGAGAACATAGACTTTTTGTAAACAAATAATTTTTACTAAGTTACTTAGCGATAGTTCTGTCAAAAACAAATAATGTCAAATCCAATGAGCGCCATGGTACATAGATACGTGTCATTGGAAACTAATATGTCAATGGATCGGGTTTTTATCGATATTATGCGCTGTCAACGGGATCTTTTAATGTTTTGAGGTACTGACGCCTAGAATGTCAACATTTGGCGTTAGTTCATTGAAATGTTACATTCTTGGGCTTAACATGCATTTATCAGAGGACATAATTAAATTTTTAGTTATCAAGACGGGGTAAATTTAAAGTAAAATACAAGTTTATAGGATCGCAACGCTCTTCCCGCTGCCAGTATCTCGAAAAAGCGGGTGCAGAATAGCAGTTGACAGAAAATTATTTATACCTAAAAAGAAATTGCGTTTTCAGACTACCGTAACTTTTCATGGATTTTGTTTAAGTTCATTCTGACGATTTGCCCATGAATTGCTCCATGCCCAGAAAATTTTATGCAATGTACTAGCCAGTTATCTGTAATATTATTGATTGTTGACCAATAATTTAATATTTTAGGATAGGTATGCTACTTTGAGCAAATGATTTAGTGTCTATGATTTAAAAAAATCGTGTCAATAATAGAGTAACATGTATGTACTCTATCACTAACCTACATAGTACTGTATTTTTCCTTAATTTACAGAATAAATTACGTGTACGTAAACGACAAAAATATCGGCAAATTTATGAACATTCGATCATTCAAACACGAAATCAAATATTTTTATTTCAGTAAAATTCAACAATATAAATTTAAAAACATAGTGGCATAATTAGGCATTGAAAAAGAAATACTGATCAAAAAGTATAAAATCCAAAACTCAACTGTTTGAAAAAAGGTTGTGAAGCCCTGAATGTTTGTTTACAAAAAGTCTATCTTCTCGTGGCACCAACTATAGTCAATACATAAAAGTTGATTATGACGAATTGTAAATTATATTCTTTTTGAGGCCGGTGAAAACGTTCTTAACTTCTGATCAATATTTTTTACGAATTTATTATATTCTTTTATATGGACAATAAGCCTTAAATCAGAATTTTAGTTGTCTATGATGAACTTTTTATTAATCTTCAATAATTAAAAACATGGCCAACTATATTTGAGTTTCATTTGATCGTTTCACAATAATTTAATTTTTAGTCTTCCTCCGTGGTCCAGTGGATAGCGTATGCGACTGCTGATCGGAGGTCCTGAGTTCGATTCCCGGGTCGGGCAAAAGTGTTATTGGGTTTTGCCGAATTCTCAGTAGCAGCACGGAGTCTGGTGATGTGCCCCGTAACGGCAATAGGCTCGCCCCCTATTACGTGGGACCTAAAAATTCATGACGAAATGTGGGTGTAATATTACACCTCTGCTTACCCCTTCGAGGATACAGGCGTGAGTCATAAAAAAATAAAAAAAGAATACATTTATAAGGATGTCAATGTGTCAATATTCCTTTAAGAACTTCATGGTTTGTTTACATTTTACGTACCGCACGTTGTTATTGTGCTAAATATAGGTTATCACCTTGAATATAACGCTCTCTGTCAGTTCGCTTAGGAGTGAAAGAGATGCACTAACTAAACATATTGCAAGCTTCACTTTTGGTCTAACAGGATTGTACGGATATTAGCATTTCCACAGAGCGAATAGGCGATGGCTAATCTCCGCAACACAAAAGGTAAGTTATAGATCAGTGTCAGTTTTATTTAGTGGTCAAATCTGATAAACATACTTATATTCATCCTCCTAGCGTTATCACACAACCCGAGGTCCAGTTACTAGTCTAACCGGATTTGACTGAATATTAGCTTTTCCACAGAGCGACTGCCTGTCTGACCTAAAAGTATTGCGATATTCCATGGTTTAGACTAGTGTCAGTTTATTCAGAGGAATCAACTCCTAATAACGATTGTCAAAGATCTTCATGACAGCCGGGACCGATGGTTTAACATGCTCTCCGATGCGAGCGATAATTCAACCACAAAATATTAATCACATTCACACAACACCATTTAGTCCCAAACTAAGCAGAGCTTGTACTATGGGTACTTGATATCACCTGAATTAAATAATTAATTTATTTAAGGGGTTAAATAGTGACTAATATATAATCGGCGATAGCCTAGTGGTACCTACGTAACGTACTGCCGAGACGATGGTCTCGAGTTCAATCCCCAGGTACCCTGGGCACACACCTCCGACTTTTCGAAGTTATGTGTGCATTCAAAAGGTTAGCTATCGCTCGCTAATATGCCCGGTAGATGGCAATAGGCTCGCCCACTATTACATTGGAACCGAACCATAACTGGCAAAATGTGGGTGTGTATACACCTCTGCCTACCCCTACGGGAATAAAAGGCGTGAAGTTATGTAATATTTTGTTTTAAAATCCGTGCATTCTTCAAATCTTAAATGTCCAGGATATGATAATGACAATATTATTATCTATCGAAGATAGTGCGAGAGGGACGCGGATATACGTGTGAGTGAGACAACAATACCTAATTAATATTTCTTTAGCGATCGTAACATCACTGAAGATAGTGCAAAGGAGACAGATATACCTATACGTGTGAGTGAGACAGTAGTAATATTTATTTAGCGGTGGTCATTATATTTTATCATCATATAAGACGACCCGGTGCGGTGGTGTAGCGGGAGTGTAAACAATAGCCACGCTGTCGAGGGTTCCATTCCCGCTCAAGTCAAACATTTGTGTGCGTGAAAATGAATGTCTGTCTTGGTCTGGCTGTTCCTATGTATAATATGTAGATATTTATTTACAAAAATAAAGTATCATGTTTATCCATTGTCTAGTACCCATAGTACAAGCTCTGCTTAGTTAGGGACTAGATGGTGTTGTGTGTATGTGGTACAATATTATTACCAGTGACGTCACGATTTGACATTGACACTGACATTCGCGCGATGACGCTTGAAAGACTTACGGGGAATCCCCGAATATTGTTTACAAGATGAGCGCGCGGTTACACCCGCGTTATATAAGGCTACTGCTCCGAATCCGAGGCTCATAGCGTGATGTTATATAGCCTATAGCCTCCTCGATAAATGGGCTATCTAACACTGAAAGAATCATTCAAATCGGGCCAGTAGTTCCTGAGATAAGCGCGTTTAAGCAAATAACCAACCAAACTCTTCAGCTGTATAATATAAGTACAGATACACCTCTATAACGAGATACCGTACACTACTACTTCATTACCGGGTATTCCCCTAAACATAAACTAGAGTACTCGTGAACAATTATAAACTTTTGCGATTTGTTTTGAATATAACTCAGTCATACCGCGGCTACGGTTAGTGTTACTCATGTTGGCTCGGCGGGGCAGATATAAGGTATTTATCTTTTATATTTTTATTACCTATCTATTATCCGTTTATCAAATACTACATAAAAAATGATTTTCAAAGACAACTGCCGTACTGGTAATAAATCCTGTGTCGTGGGGAACTATAACTTGTTACTTTAACTTCGTTCCTGAGTAAACAAACAAACAAAGTCTTCAGCTTTTAAATACAGAATGTCACTAGACCCATCACCAAGCCGAAGTCTACTCGTTGTGGACATCATGCCATGTCATACTAACCAAAAATAATACCTGGGAAACGATTTTATTTTAAGTTTTCACATTTTTTAAACCGCAATTAAAAGCGCGCGCGTGCAATGCTCGAAATACCTACCTACTTATCCATGGGGTCATAGGGCATCTAAAGAACATATTGGCGGCGCGCGGCGTAAATGCATCGATTTTGTACCTAATTAGAAAAAATCCTTACTAACTTTGAGCCTCAATATCTCTTGAACCAGTAATTTCCCAGGTATGGTGCCGAAGTAAAAATTGTTCGTAGTGATTGGTACAACATGGGATTTCAGTATTCGTTAAGGGTCTTTTTACAAAAAAACCTTATTTATTGAGCGTAAGTCATAAATTGTTTCTAGCTTTAATAGTTTAGACACTGCGACGAAAATCTACGTACCTACGTTAGGACGAGGCTTTTTGTATTCGTTACCGGGCACTTTACCGGATTCCGTGCTGGTACTAAAAAATCGGAAAATTCCGTTACACTTTTACCCGACCCGGGAATCAAACCCAGGACCTCCCAGCCGCTCAGCCGTTAAATAATTTCGTCTGACCTCTGTCTTTTTTATTCCAGGTCTACCAGTTACTTACATACATGCATCACGCCTGTTTCCCGCAGGGGTAGGCAGAGACTACGGAACGCCATTTGCAACGGTCCTGACATATCTCCCGTTACTGACCTGTTCTAAACCATGTCTTCGAAGAGAAGCAGCACATCTAGCCTGCAGTCAGCTGCCAGTAGAACTGGAAGCTCGTCAGCATCAGATCTTCACCAGGAGACCATCAATACTCAGCTCTTGGACGCGCTTGAGAACGGTGAAGATCCTGAGGAGATACAAAGGTGAATTTTTACATACATACATACATATACTCACGCCTTTTTCCCGTCGTTGGGGTAGGCAGAGACAACAGAACGGCACTTGCTTCTATCCTTACAAACCTCACGCGCTTCCTCTACACTTGAATCCTTATCTTATCTAACATTAATAATCTGTATCTAATATAAAGCTGAAGAGTTTGTTTGTTCATTTATCGAGGAAGGCTACAGTCTATATAACATCGCGCTATGTGCCACGGGAGCGGAGCAGTAGCCTTAAATAACGCGGGTGTATCCACGAGCTCTGTAGTATCATCATCATCAGCCTTTAACAGTCCACTGCTGGACTAGGCCTCTCCTTTGAAAGGAGGAATTGGCCTACTATACCATGCTGGCCAAACGGGTTGGAATAGGGTTTGTATCAAGTTTTCCTTCTCTTACAGTGCTGTTCTCTGCATAATATGCTCCCTCTGTCGGCTCTTACGACACCCATGGGATGATATGGGGTGGTGACAATCCATATTCTTAATCCGTCACCACACGGACAACTCTGTAGTATACTAATATTATGAAGCTGAAGAGTTTGTTTGTTTGGTTGAACGCGCTAATGTCAGGAACTACTGGACCGATTTGAAAAATTCTTTCAGTGTTAGATAGCACATTTATTGAGGGTGGCCTATTTATAGGCTTTATAACATTACGCTATGGGCCACGGGGGCGGAGCAGTAAAATAAGGTGGCAGCCTTAAATAACGGGGGTGTAACTGCGGGTCATCACGTGCTAAATAAAATGGGTTCCGTAGCCAAAAATGGCAAAAAACGGAACCCTGATAGATTCAACATGTGAAATATGTCTGTATGTCTGTCCGTACGTCACAGCCACTTTATACCCAAACTATTGAGACATAATATTTGAAAAAGGGTAGGTAGATATTGTATTCTGTGAACCGCTTCACGATGTGTATACAAAAATAAAATGAAATTAAGGGGGGCTCTCCATACATGGAGAGCCATCATCATCATCATCATCATCATCATCATCATCGCCCTAGCCTCCATCCTGGTTGCATCCAAGACTTCGCGCCTTAGAGCCCGAGGTCCGCTTACTGGTCTAACCAGATATGACAGAATATCAACTTTTCCATAGAGCGATTGACGTCTGACCTCCGCAATCCGAAGGGATAGCGATATTCTATGGTTTAGACTAGTATCAGTTTATTTGAGAGTACTGACTCCCCGTAACGACTGTTAAAGATCTTCATGACACCCGGGATCGACGGTTTAACGTGCTCTCCGAGGCACGAGACAAGCGATAATTAACAATTGAATACGCATGAAGTTATTCAAAGTATCAGCTTCTTCGAGGGTACTGACTCCTCGTAACGACTGACAAAGATTTCCATCACAGGTGAGACTGGACAAGCGATAAATAACAATTCAATACGCACATAACTCCGAAAAGTCATTGGTACGCGCCGTGCATTCAAACCCGGACCTCTGCGTATCAGTATAATTCAGTACATTCGCGTAAACCAAAGAAAATACATAAATACTTACATAGACACACTGTTTCCTGAAGGACTAGGCAGAGGCTACGAAACTTCCTTTGCAACGATCCTGGCATATCTCTCTCGCTTCATTCATTCCCATCAATTTTCTCATGCATGCTCTTCTGTAATACTAATATAATGTCTTTTTTAGGCTTTTAGACGCTGGAGCAAACCCTAACGCAACGTGTCGTGTGGGTCTCATCACTGCTTGTCACACGGCCGCTCTCACCAGCGTGGAGGTACTGAGGCTGCTCATCAAAGCAGGAGCGCAGCCCCTCAGGTTTGACAAGGAGGGACGGACTCCGCTACACCTTGCAGCCTACGTCGGGAACACTGAACATGCAGCTGTGTTACTAGAATACCCTGGAGGTAAGACTCTCTCCTAAAATTGTTAATTATCGCTTGCTTATCGATGAAGGAAAACATCGTGAGAAAACCTGATCGGAGAGTTCTCCATAATGTTCTCGAAAGACATGTGAAGTCTGCCAAACTGCACTTGGGCAGCGTGGTGCATTCTCATAGCGAGAAGAGGCCCGAGCCTAGTAGTGGGACAGTATAAATACAGGGCTGATGATGCAGACTCTCTCCGAATTGTCAAGCTGAAGTGGCAGACGGCAGGGCATGAAGCTAAAAGAACCGATGGCCTTTGGAGCAGAAAGGTTCTGGAGTGGCGGCCACGTACCAGACGTCGAAGCAGAGGTAAGTCAAGACAAGGTGGAGTCAGGATCTTGTTGGGATCGCAAGCAGCTGATGGATGTGGTTGGTTCAAGATCGGTCCGTGTGTAGAGCCTTATGGGAGGCCTATGTCCAGCAGCACAAAGGTGCTCGACGTGGGAACTCGAATAATATCATCAAAATGCGCTTGGGCAGGTATCAAACTAGAAGTGGCGACGATATGTGGAGTAGAGACGTAACATTTAGAGCTTTGCTCATTTCAGCATGAATGTGCCGGCTCGACCGGAGAAGTTCTATCTTCTCAGAAAATCGACGTAAAGTAACATTACCTATATTGTTGCGTTTTGTTCGGTGAATGAGAGTGCCGGAGGCCCCATCCCCTATTCCTTCTCCCTCATTCCACTCCTACTCCCAACCCTTTTCCTAACCCAAAGGGTGGCAACGCACTTGTGAATGGCGGCCACGGATGGGAGAAAGTAATACAAGGAGTAGTCGGATGAGGGGTTAGGAAAAGGGGATGGGGAGTCCATGGTGTCCTGGGAACCATTAATTTATTCGAAATCTTTCCACCAGATTTACAAGACGAAGGAGCATGCAGTCTGCCAACTGAGACAGAAGAGCTTGGACAGCAAACCAGTCGAAGGAGGCTGTTGGACGCGAGATGTGGACTGGGAGAGAGCGGGACAACACTATGTAGATCCTGGAGCGACGGTACCGAACATAAGTGCAAGGAAGTCACTGTAAGTGCATTCTAGGACATTTCTTTTAGTTAGCGACGATAGCCCAATGGTGTACGTAACGGACTGCCGAGACGATGGTCTCGGGTTCGATCCCTAGGTACCCCGGGCACACATATCTGACTTTTCGAAGTTATGTGTGCATTAAAAATGTTAATTATGTTATTATGTATGTTAATTATTGCTCGCTCAGTAATGTGCCCGGTAGGCTCCCCACCTATTACGTTGGGATCGAAACATAACTGGCGAAGTTTGAGTGTATAATACACCTCTGCCTACCGCTTCGGGGATAAAAGGCGTGAAGCTATGTTATGTTTTTTTTTTAGGTTTTGGTTCTAGATAGGCCATTTGCTTGCAACGGGAAGGTCATTTTTATCGTCTAGAGTCAAGGTGTCAAAGAATTTATTAAGTACTAGTCGACGCCAGCGGCTTCGCACGCACATATTTTCGAATTTCCCGTTTTGCCCGATCCCGTGGGCATTTCGGGAAATCCCGTCTTAGTGCACCCCTACGGTCCCCAAGGAACATACATGCTAAATTTCAGCTTCTTGCGCAGAGTAGTTTCGGCTGTAGCTTGTCTGTCAGTCAGTCAGTAACGCAACGATTTTATATATTAAGATTATAAAAAATAAATATAGACTCACGCCTGTTTTCCCGATGAGGTAAGCAGAAGTCTTATATTAGACTCACGTTTCGCCATTTTATGAATTATACATAAGTCCTGCATAATAGGGATTGGATTGCCATTACACATTGCCAGATTATGTGTTACTACCGGGAATTCGGTAAATTCAATAACACACTTGTCCTCTCGAAAATCGAACCCAGGACACCAGCAGACGCATACGTTATCCTCTCTCCTGATATATGTAAAGCTAATCAGTCGGAAATAGCCTCGTGGAGATACCAACAGACTGCCATGCAATATCGGGTTCGAATCCACGGCGTGCACCGATGACTTTTCGGAGTTATATGCGTATTGAATTGTTAATTAATTACCGTGTGCCTCCGCATACTCCTTCTACGCCAATCGGTCGTCTATCTAGTGGTTTATGTTTTCAGATCCCGCTGTTCCAAGCAGGATGGACAGCTCTCCACGTGGCCAGCTCTTGTGGCAGAGCGCACTGCGTCAGGATGCTGCTAAAAGCTGGTGCTGCTCCCAATATCTTGGATGTAGAAGGTCGAACTGCCTTGGATGTTGTGGGGTTCGCACATTACTACAGTCATGACATCTGGGAAGAGGAGTAAGTTATCTATATACGTTTTTTGTAGCCCAGTGGTGTACGTAACGGACTGCCGAGGCGATAGTCTTGAGTTCGATCCCCAGGTACCCCGGGCACACACCTCTGACTTTTCGAAGTTATGTGTGTATTAAAAATTTAATGTTAATTATCGCTCGCTTAATAATGTGCCCGGTAGATGGCAATAGGCTCGCCCTCTACTACATTGGAACCGAAACATGACTGGGGAAGTGTGGGTGTGTAATACATCTCTGCCTACCCCTTCGGGGATATAAGGCGTGAAGTTATGCTATGTTATGTTGGCAAAATGTCTATTATCACTTTTATACTCCATCCATCCATCCACACAATTCATCGCATGGTGTTTAACGTTTCAGTTTACTGGAAGTAATCAGAACCCTCATAGAAAACGGTGGAACTTTCCACACGATGTCAGTAAGAGCTGGTGCTCTGGACAACATAGCGACGCCCCTGCATACTGCCGTAGGGGTAGGCAGTGAGGCAGTGTTCAAGGCACTGCTGGACGCAGGGCTCTCAGGGTCCTGTGTCAACGGAGATGGCCTGACGCCTCTGCATCTGTGTGTGCAGAAAGAGATGGATGAATTGCTCCAGGTTTGTAATATTGGTTCCTATTATCCATATGCGAAAAGTATTAAATTGTTAATTATCGCTTGCTAAACGGTGAAGGAAAACATCGTGAGGAAACCTGCATGTCTGAGAGTTCTCCATAATGTTCTCGAAAGACATGTGAAGTCTGTCTCGCACTTGGCCAGCGTGGTGGACTATGGCCTTATCCTCCTGATAGTGAGAAGAGGCCCGTGCCCTGTAGGGGGATGGTTTATATGGGCTGATGATGATGTTTATCCATATTAAATTGTTGTTATCGCCTGCCTTCCTCGGAGAGCATGTTAAACCGTCGGTCCCGGCTGTGATAAATATCTTTGACAGTGGAGTCAGTAGAGGCAGCGATAGCCTAGTGGAGATACCAACAGACTGCCATGCATACATACAATGACTTTTCGGAGTTATGTGCGTATTGAATTGTAAATTATCGCTTGCCCCGTACCTCGGAGAGCACGTTAAGCCGGTCGGTCCCGGCTGTCATAAATAATATCTTTGACAGTCGTTATTAGGCGTCAGTACCTTCAAAAATAAACTGATACTAGTCTAAACCATGGAATATCGCTATCCCTTTGGGTTGCGGAGGTCAGACGGCAGTCGCTCTTTGGATAAGTTGATATTCTGTCATATATATCTAGTTGGACTAGTAAGCGGAGCTCGGGCTCCAAGGCGTGTAAGTCTTGGATACGACCGGAATACTTTGAGCTTTAATATCTCCTGAACGAATAATTTCCCAGGTATGGTGCCGAAGTAAAACATGTTCGTATTGATTGGTACAACATGGGGTTTGAATTTTCGTTAAGGTTCTTTTTACACCGTGTAAATGATGCGGGTGACTCAGGATCGGTTCTTGTGAAGACCCTTGGGGGAGGCCTATGTCCAGCAGTGGACGTCTTTCGGATGATATGATGATATAAATGTAATCTAATGCTAATATCCTAATATATATTTACCTAAAGCTAAAGTGTTTGTTTGGTTGAACGCGCTAATCTCAAGAACTACTGGTCCGATTTGAAAAATTATTTCAGTGTTAGATAGCCTATTCGACGAAGAAGGTTTTAGGCTATATAACATCACGCTATGACCTACGGGTGCGGAGCAGTGGCCTTAAATAACGCGGGTGTAACCACGGGCTCATTTAGTTATTTATACTTGCAGTTGGCTACAGAGTATACTACAGTCGAGGTGAGAGACAGAGAGGGTCGCAGCGTACTGCGGGCCGCGGTTGACGCCGAATGGCTGCCGGGGGTACTGGTCGCACTGCGGGCCGGAGCTGATGTCACTTCCACGGTAAGAACACCTGCCTCATTATATGAACTCACTGCCTTCCACTGAATTATAATCGATTTTAAGTTTTCGCAATTTTTATACATCATATAAAATCAGGACAGTAGAGGCAGTCAGAAGTAACCTAAACAGAAGAGCATGCATGAGAAACTTGATGGGAGTGAATAAAGCAAGAGAGATATGTCAGGATCGTTGCAGATGGCGTCCCATAGTCTCTGCCTACCCTTTCAGGAAACAGGCGTGAGTCTATGTTTATATATATGTACAAAATCATTTATCGAGTCCTAGTTGCCTAAATTAACAAACTTATGTTTTAAAGAAATCCCTCCGCGACCACGGGCGGTGAAAGACGGTCTAAACGTAGGTACTTATAACTTAAATTTGTAAATTTTACGCGATTGATACTTTTTAAATAGCCTCATCGAATTTAACTTCAGTCAAAATATGTGTGGCACGTTTAGTTACGTAGTTTCAAACCAGCCTAGTATATAAATTGTCCCACAGCTGGGCACGGGCCTCTTCTTACAATGAAGTGCTAGGCCACAGCCCACCGGGCAGTTCAAGAGCCGGATGTTAGATTCACGACTTTTTGGAATATCACAATAAACCCTGACATATGTATATTTTCTTACAAGATTTTGTTACACTTAAAGCTATGTATTTGAGCTATTAGGAGGAAAATGTTTGAGTCGTAGTCACCGACACATGAGCCAAAAGAAAGTCCCATTAAAATCGGTCCAGCACATTAGGTACCCCGAACAAACAGAAATACAGACAGACAAAATACAAAAAAAAAAAGAAACGGTTGTTTATGACATGCTATCGTGTAACTAACTAGGTATATGCACTTATCATATTTATTTTGAAATTACAGACATTCACTTCAATTTAGCTATACAGGTTGTCACACAAGACCCATCACCAAGCCGAAGTCTACTCGTTGTGGACATCATGCCAAGTCATACTAACCAAAAATAATACCTGGGAAACGAATTAATTTTTAAGTTTTCACATTTTTTAAAACGCAATTAAAAGCGCGCGCGTGCAATGCTCGAAATACGTACTTATCCATGGGGTCATAGGGCATCTAAAGAACATATTCGCGGTGTAAATGCATCGATTTTGTACCTAATTAGAAAAATTTCATACTAACTTTGAGCCTCAATATCTCCTGAACCAGTAATTTCCCAGGTATGGTGCCGAAGTAAAAAATGTTCATAGTGATTGGTACAACATGGGATTTCAGTTTTCTTTAAGGGTGTTTTTACACCCTGTATGTTTAGGTGTATGGATAATACAATGATTTTTAGATTTATAGTAGAGCCTCGCTAATTTTAGCATGAATGAAGTATCATGCTCTCACGGAATATCGACACAAACTAACCCGTCCCCTATTCCTTCTCCTTTATCCCACTCCTTTTCCTGTTCTTCCATCACAAAGGTCGGCAACACACTTGTCTCCTCTGGTATTGCTTGTGTCCATGAGCAGCGGTAATCGCTTACCTTAAGGCGTTACATAAAAAAAAACAAATGACTCCCATTTTTAATTTGCAGGCCAACGATGGAGAAACCCCAATCCACGCTGCAGCAGCTCTAGGCAACTTAAATATACTTAAAGCAATACTACCCATTGCTAAAAACATTAATGCTATTGACTGTCGAAATTCTAGTGCAGAAACGCCTCTAGTGAAAGCAATAAAAAACGGACACAAAGATTCTGTGAATGAAATACTAAATCATGGCGCTGATATAAAAATAATGCTACCAGGAGACTATTCTGTGCTACATGTCGCAATAGATGAAGAGGAAATAGAAATACTAAAGATTCTATTAGAACATGATGACGCTAAAGATATAATAAATGCACCAACAGTCATTGATAAAGATCGTGAACTGTATGGCTTCAGTCCTTTACATGTCGCTGTCTTGAATAAAAACAAAGAATGCGTTGAATTACTCTTTAAAAAGGGTGCTGATGTAAAATTTAAACTTACTGGTCTGAATAAACCAACCGCTTTACATATCGCAGCGGTTATAAACAGCGCGGAAATTGTAGAATCGATTCTCAAATTTGATAAGACTACTATTAAAGAAACAGATGGTAATGGTTTGCTGCCAATGCATTCAGCAAGTAAGGAGACTAGAAGAGATATCATAACCCTTCTGCTGAAAGAAGGGGAAGATCTTTCAGCGTATACAGACAAACCAAACGATGAAAGACGAACTGCAGTTGATTTGATAATGAATAATGTGTCAAAACCTACTGAATTTATTGAAGAAATATTTGATTCTTACATTTCAAGTGATGGAAGAGATTTAGAAGATCGTGACTGTAGAATTAAAGTTGATTATAGTGTGCTTATGCCTGCTGGACGAGAAAAAGAGCAAGTGAAAGTTATAGAAGCTATTCTTGAGACTGGGAACAGATTTAAACAACATAGACTGCTGGTTCATCCGTTAGTTGAGAGCTTTCTTTATCTGAAATGGAAAAAGTTGTCGCCCTTTTTCTACGTAATGTTTCTGATTAATAGTTTATTTTTATCATCGCTTAATTTATTTGTGGTTTCGACTTTTTATTATTTCGATACTACTGCGAATGCTGAATGTCCCCCGCCGTTGTTAGATCCTCGTTTTTGGTGTCTGCTATCTGTTTTATTATTCGGTCTTAAGTTCTTTCAGGTTAGTATAAATATATTTATTTTATATTGCAACCATAGATGAGAGAATTAGTCTCAGATAGAGCGCATTCGTCCAACTAAGCGTGGCACGTTGACAGCTATGTGTGCGTGACCTTTGGCGACTGGCACTGTACGGACACGCGCGTCTATGTGTGTTTAAAGTTGCCAGATTATGAATAATCTCCCAGTATTTTGCATATAGTTATGTAATATTCTTATATTCATTTGCGGTTTTGAAAAATTTACCATGGATTTAATTAATGCTTTTATAAATACATTTCTTAAATGTAGGTACCGAATTAAGTTTTAACTACTTCGTAAATCTTAAATCTGTATATATAAAATCCTTGCGTTACTGACTGACTGACAGATAAGCTACAGCCGAAACTACTCGGCGCATGAAGCTGAAATTTAGCATGTATGTTTCTTGGGAACCGTAGGGGTGCACTAAGACGGGATTTCTTGAAATTCCCACGGGATCGGGCAAAACGAGAAATACGAAAATATGTGCGTGCGAAGCCGCTGGCGTCGATTAGTTGAGAAATAAATAGTATGTATGTACACACGGCGCCAAGTCAAGCTAAACAGTTGCTGTACGATTTTGATACTTATTCCCTACGCCATATGTATGTATGTACACACGGCGCCAAGTCAAGCTACACAGTTGCTGTACGATTTTGATACTTATTCCCTAAGCCATAAGTATGTATGTACACACGGCACCAAGTCAAGCTAAACAGTTGCTGTACGATTTTGATACTTATTCCCTACGCCATTAGTATGTATGTATACAGGGCGCCAAGTCAAGCTAAACAGTTGCTGTACGATTTTGATACTTATTCCCTACGCCATAAGTATGTATGTACACACGGCGCCAAGTCAAGCTAAACATTTGCTGTACGATTTTGATACTTATTCTTTACGCCATAAGAACGGTGCAAAGGTCAAAGTTTATAAGCTTGACGAGTAGCAGGGTGTACACGAATATTTGGATCGTTTGGGGATCGAACTCAAAACAATATTATGTAAGGTATATACTAATGGAAATTGAAATTCTATTACTATATTTATGAGAAAGAAGATATATCTACAGTATACTTTTATAATACGGTAATGTATTTTTCATTAACATGACAATCATTATCACATAATCAATTGACAAGTGCATTTTCCCTAATTCAGGCAGAACGGCGTCGACAAAAACTGGCAACACTTACATATTTCTTGCACAAATACGAATTTTATCGAAATTAAATTAGGAAACAGTCAAATTATCAATAGTTACCTGTGAAAAGATATTCCATTTTCCTGTTTTTGTTTTTAGGAACAACTTTTACAGTGTTTAAGAACGCAAGACGGCATCTTGAGAATTTAAAAGTTGAAGTGATCGTGACGCGTGAACTGTACGATGCGTTGTAGCGCACTGAGACGAGTTTGTATTCGCTTTTCAATTTTGTATTTGCTTTAGTGGCCGCACGCAACTGTGCCGTGCGTTCCATCTGATACTAATTCTCTCATCTATGATTGCAACACAAATATATCGGCTGTTAGGCCATAGAGATCATTATGATACAACGGAAATATGCATAAGGTACTCAGCTTCATTGTCTGTCAGTCAGTCAGTAACGAAAAAGCTTTTTAAACACCTACATAACATAACATAAATTCACGCCCCGAAGAAATTACACTCCCACACTTCGCCGGTTATGTTATTGTTTAAATACCTATTTATAATCAAAGAACATTGAAAGTTTCTGAGTACATACTTTTAGGAAAATGCTGACTTAATGCTGGGTGTAAGGACCGGCGTACCGAAAACCGTACCGTATCCATTCATGATTGTCAGGCTCCAAGCGGTGGAATTTTCCGGAAAATTTTATGAATTTTCAGTTTTTAATTTTTGGCTTATTTTTTCATATAATGATATATACTATATTATATATATATATATATATATATATATATATATATATATATATATATATATATATATATATATATATATATATATATATATATATATAATATTATAGTTACTATTGTTGAACCGCAAAATCGATTATAACCGCAATTAACTTTTCATAAAATTCTAAAAATTAAAGATGTACAGTATACATGGCGCGTTTACTCTGACCTGACATGGGCCGCGGCGGAGGAAGCGCGCCATGTACTACATCGTAATCTTGGCCGCTGCCACCCGCTGCTGTAGGGCCGTAACGATTTTGCGAATTCATATTTTTAACACAGTTGTTATTTTTAAAACTGTTTGATTCTTGGAATTTTTCGAGACAAATCGACCGCCATGGGCCTCAGAATCATGTACTGGATCACTGGTATCAGTTTTCGGTACGCCCTTCCTTACCTTACCCAGTATTGTTTGCTTTGCTTCCAGGACTACCACCTGGGGATTGAGCATTGCTTCACCCACGTGGAGACTTGGGTGAAGCTTCTCTGTGTAATATTCGTATCACTGACACTCCTGCTGATGCCCTGGATACCGTACAGCATCTGTACAAGACACATGGCCGCCATAGCGATGCTCCTCTCTTGGCTCGATATGCTCTGCCTTGTCTCGAGGTTTCCGAATTGGGGGTATTATGTTCTGATGTTTGGTAAAGTCGCTTCTAATGTTGTTAAGGTGAGTTTTTTTTTTTGGTGTCGGGTTGGAATATCCTCATGGAGTCCCTCCGCCCTGGGGGGGGGGGGGGAAGGGCGAAGAGGACTGTCAGACTCTTACTGACTAAAAACCAACCCGTGTTTCTCATGTACCCGTGTGTCGGAGGGTCGGGTATCGCCGAAGCATTCCTCGCTACCCCCCGACGGGTATTGGCCCGCCAGATGGTCAGGCGGGCCCTGAACAAAACCCCCTTGGCGGCGGATGAAGATATTGGGCTCCGCGGCCAAAGCACCCAGCGGCCGCAGAGGATAGGGAGGATGGCAACGCAAAACCGCATCTCCTCTTCCTCTGCGGCCCCATCGCGACGCAACGATGGTGCGCCCCCATTTGGTCGCTGGAGATAGGGCGCGCGGCAACGCAACACCGACACGCCTCTCCTCCCGCGACCGCGCCCGACTGTGAGGGGCAGAAGAGCTGTCCCACGCACCCGCACCATTGGTCGCATCCTGCGCAGGTCTCCGTCAAGCCCATGCGGAGCGTCCACTCCTGGGATCTCGCTTAGCTTCACCGTGGGTGACCTAACCACGGTTACTGAGCCCCTCCACCACGACAAGGTGGAGATCCAACGGGGGGGGAGGTGAGTTTAACGTAACATAACTTCATGCCTTTTATCCCCGAAGGGGTACGCAGTGGTGTAATATTACACCTACATTTCGGCTTATGTATTTTAGGTCCCACGTAATAAGGGCGAGCCTATTGCCGTTACCGGTCACATTGCCAGACTTCGTGCTGCTACTGAGAATTCGGAAAAAGTCAGTAACACTTTTGCCAGACCCGGGAATCGAATCCGGGACTTGCCGGGACGGGCGTTACGACATAAATAAAAGAATAAGTATATTTTTGTTGTGCAACTGCGGTAGGTGTTAGAGTTCCTCCAAATAGAGTGAGGGACGATCTTTTGACTCCCTGTGCTCTCTCTCCACGTGTACCTTTTACTTGCTCTGAGTGTATATTACTTATCATTCTTTTTCAGATCTTATTTACGTTCTTGTTCCTGATAATGGGCTTTTCATTGAGTTTCATGATACTACTCCGCTCCGCAGCAGCGTTCGACGGCCCATGGCCCGCCACAGTCAAGACAATCGTCATGATGACATCAGAATTTGATTACGGCAACATGTTTGAAGACACAAATATAGACACCATCATCTTACTACGAATAACCTTTTTAATATTCCTTATAATAGCTGCAGTGGCACTCATGAATTTATTAACAGGTGTAGCAGTCAACGATATAAATGAATTAGAAGAGTTCGGCAACATTAAAAGATTAGCAAAGCAAGTAACATTTATTAAAACATTCGATACGCTAGCTTATAACAAAGTCTTCAACACAATACTACCAAAAATGATACAAGAAGCTATAAAACGCAGGCAAACAATTCCTACAGTTATAAAATTACGGCCAAGGAAACACAGACCAAAATACGATTTACCAACAAAACTGAAAAATGCTATTTATGATGTAGCTCAGAAGAAGTTAAAAGATGTAGAAAATGAGCAAGATAAAATAATATATAAAAAGAAATCAAATGATAAAGAAAGTAAAATAAATAAAGATAATGAATCAGTTGTAGATGGAGAAGCAGAAGAAAGTCAAACAGCTGACTCTAGAAGTGAGAATGAAAGATCGAATACTGATTTAAATGCCTTAGGAGAAGTTGTGAAAGAAATGGATGTTCAAGTGAAGACCCTTGCAGAGGAATCTAAGACGTCAATAGAAGCGTTGAATGCGAAGATAAATCGGATATCTAATGAAATGCAAATGTTTTTGAGTGTATTACAAAGTCGTTTAGATAGTTGATGTGCAGATTTAAAATACAAATATTTTAAAATAGGTAAATTTGTTTCTTTTTTTCATCGAGTCTAAGGGTGATTTTCCACCAGAGTGGCGAGACGAGGCGAGGCGAGGAGAGAATTGAAATTTGTATGGCAAATTTTCAATATTCTCCCAGCGCATCTTTGGTGGAAACAGTATGGATTGACGAGAATATGCGAGGCGTGAATTGAAATATTTGTTTGTGTAAAAGTGAACCGTATTGCTTCCGACATAGAGTATAAATTAACTTTGCAACAGAAACACGCTTCTCGCGATAGAAATTGCGTGTGTATTGCAAGACGAACTCAAACAGCGCTGTACCTATATCTTTATCTAATGAAGCCTACGGGCGGCGCGGTGGTCACGCGCGAGCTCGCGATGGCTATTTTTAGTGGAAAAGGGTCAGTGCGATTGCAATTCTTTTCTCGCCTAGTCTCGTCTCGCCACTCTGGGGGAAAACCACCTTAATACTTTACTCTGTGGTCTAACTAGTGGCGGGTCTAATAAAGTGATCACGTCACCACAGAATAAACAGTACGTAACGTCACGTCGCAATGAAAAGAAAAGAACGCAAGAGACACAAAAATATTACACATAATATTAACTAAAAAAAAAACACATTGAGAATCATCATCATCGTCCTAGCGTAATCCCTGTTGTTAAAGCGGACCCGGTACAACACTGTTGTACCGGGTCCGCTTACTAGTCTAATATGCCATGATTATTTATTAAGAAGTACTGTCAAAGATCTTCACGACAGCTAGGACCAACGGTTTAACGTGCTCTCCGAGGCACGAGGTAAACGATACTTAACAAATTAATATTCCGAAATTTAATACGCATTTCACTTCGAAAAGTCAGTGCTGCGCGCCGGGGATTTTAACTCGAAACCCTAAACTAAACACAAAACACACACCTCAAAAAAATCTTTTTATAGTTGTAATATCTGAGGATTATTTTTAAGAAATTTGTATTCTGTATATGTTTTTTTATTTGGATTATTTAATCAGTGTATGTATATTTAAATATTAATTCATAGTTTAAGTACTATTTATAATTATTTATGACTAGTTATAAGAGATTGTATGTAAGTATGTAATTAGGTCCTGCGGGAATATCAGTGTTGCAGTCTCAACTGATTCTGCAACTTATACTGACGCAGGTACCTTATTTGCGATCCAAAAACTGTTTTTCTGTTTAATTGTCCCACTACATTGTTACTGTTGCTTTGGATTTGCAAATAAAACAATTTTCATTTCATTTCATTTCCCTCCCCGACACCTCCCTTTGGAACTTACAAACATACAACCAACGGACACAATGAACACCCAGACTCGAAACAACAATTTATGTATCACACAAAGTGTTGTCTTGAATCGACGCAGTGACAAGCGACTAGGCGACGGCTTAAACCACTACACCAACCGTGCAGTCGTTTATTATTAAGTCTCTACACTTGTCTTTGGCTTCAGTTTTTTTGTTTTCTTCACAGTCAAGACACATATACACACTCATCCCCCTACTCGACCCTAGTCGACGGTGAGAATGTATGTGCTCTCCTATAGGTATACAAATTTATACAGATTTATCTTACTTGCGATAACTAAGATATTTAAGGTATAAATACGTTGGTAATCCGACGGAAGTCACTCCACGACCACGACCAGTGCGAGTCGGTCGAAACGTCGAAAAATATCGACGTATTTAGGCCTTAAATATCTAACTAACAATATAAGACCTGCTATATAATCTTGTACAATGTATAGACTGATTGCGAAAGTTTAAAATCGCTTCCTACTGGTGTTTGTGGCTTACAAACTGTCCATCTACGTCCTGTACCGACATGATCAAGCGGTTAGCTGCCTTAGCCCCGTTAAAAAAAGTAAATGTAAAGGCGGCAGCCCACGGTACCCTCACGTGTTTCTACGGCAAGACGCGTGCAGTACTTTTAAAATGAACTGACTCATGGTGAAACTACGAAGGTGCCGATGCCGGTGTCCGGCCGCGTGGTACCATGAGGTCAAGAACTGCCTATAGACAGGAATAAATTTAAGAGCAAAATAAAGGCCGAAAAAGAAACTGAACAGAAACAGAAAAAAATATTATGTACAGGCACAACAAAAAATGTACATAAAAAAAATAGAAGACACTTTGGCAGGCCTTCATGGAGCATCCCCGCCGTGGGATCTCCACCTTGTCGTGGTGGGGGGGCTCAGTAACCGTGGGTTTGAGGTACACCCACGGTGAAGCTAAGCGGGATCCCGGGAGGGGAATCATGATCATACGTTTATTTGTTAGAATATTGTTACAATAGGTGTTACAAATAAAACGATGCACGACGAATGCTCCACGTGGGCTTGGGGTGAGGCCTGCGTAGGATGCGTCTCAAGGTGCGGGTGCGGGGGACAGTTCGGTCTGTCCCTCGCAGACGGGTGCGGTCGCGGGAGGAGAGGCGTGTCGGTGTTGCGTTGCCGCGCGCCCTGTCTCCCGCGACCAAATGGGGGCGCACCATTGTTGCGTCGCGGTGGGGCCGCAGAGGAAGAGGAGATGCGGTGTCGCGTTGTCGTCCTCCCTATCCTCTGCGGTCGTTGGGTGTTTTGGCGGCGGAGCCCAACACCTTCATCCGCCGCCAAGGTGGTTTTGTTCTGGGCCCGCCTGACCATCTGGCGGGCTAATACCCGTCGGGGGATAGCGAGGAACGCTTCGGTGATACCCGACCCCCCGACACACGGGTACATGAGGAACACGGGTTGGTTTTTAGTCAGTACGAGTCTGACAGTCCCCTTCGCCCTTCCCCCAGGGCGGAGGAACTCCATGAGGATTTTCCAACCCGATACCAAAAAAAATAAGTCCTTCATGGAGCATGGGCACAAATTACTAAATAGTTACTTCGTGTCCAACGTGCAAAAAATCTTTAAAAAGAAGGCGCTGTATCGAATATTTTTTTATCCGAGTTCTCATCTTACAAATTCAGTCAAAAGGTGTGTGTGTGGTTTGAGGGACCACATATTTTTTATACAAGTTTAGTTAGTAAAACTGTTAATTAAAGATCCAAAACTAAATTGAATATTGGAGTTTGTAAAAAAGTTAAAAAATAGTTATTGAGCTTCAAGTGTGGTCCCTCAGTTCACACACTGCATGTTGCAAATCTTGCTAAATATGTAGTTTACAAACATATTTTGTATAGAGATCGTTTGTAAAAGCCAAATTAACTAACTTAATTATTAATAATTGGTAGTCTTTCCCAGTCCACTACTGAGTTTATGCCTCTGTTAATTTGTTTCACAGTAGCATTGTGCGTCAATAGGAGGGTATTGGCCTACTATACCAGGTTGGTGCATCGATAGCCGAGTGGAGAGACCGACAGACTGCCACGCAGAGGGTCTCGGGTTCGAATCAACGGCACGCACCAATGACCTTTCGAAGTTAAGTGCGTGCTAAATAGTTAATTATCGGTGAAGGTAAACATCGCGAGGAAACCTGCATGTCTGAGAGTTCTCCATAATGTTCTCGAAAGACATGTGAAGTCTGTCAACCAGCACTTAGTCAGCGTGGTGGACTATGGCCTTACCCTTCTCGTAGTGTGAAGAGGCCCGTGCCCAGCAGTGGGACAGTATAATATAGGCCTAATGATGATAATACCATGTTGGTTAGACAGATTGGTATAAGTTTTGTTGTCAAGTTTTCCGTCTCTTCGCAAAGATATTCTCTTCATATATGTTGCCTAAGTCTGCTGATAGCTGATATTCTGTCATATCTGGTTATACTGGTAAGCGAACCCCGGGCTCCAGGGTGTTTAAGTCTTGGATGCAACCCGGATAACGCTGGGACGATGATGATGATGATTTAACCTTAGTCTCCTCACACCATATGACACCCATATAACTGGGTACTGAAATTTCGTATTCTTAACTGTCATACAAATGAAACATAATTACTTATACAAATTAATGAAAAGTAAATAACTAAACGTAGAACATTATTAATAAGTAACTATTTTTTTATGCAACAAAGTTTCCGAACGTCTACACAAACGTCAGTTTGACAGTTTTGACATTTGAATACAGAGGTTGTTTTGATGTCAGTTTGACAGTTTTGACACTTGAATAAAGAGTTTGTTTTGACGTCAGTTATCAACAGTGCACAGTACTGATAACAGCTATTATTATAATACCGATGTTTACGTGTTTAATCCTACATCCTTAATAGATATTATTTGTTTTAAAGTATTTATTATAACAATACAAGTGTGTGTAAAGTATGTGAGGCGGTGTAACTTACATAAATATTATTATGTAAAATACTGTTATCGGTAACTACTTACAAAGTAAGTATTTAATAATAACTATTTAAAATTCTCAGCATCATTTTATTCAATTCATTAAATGAAACTGTGACTAGCAGTGACATGACTCGCCTTTTGTAAAATATCTTTGTTAAGTAACGCTTGCATAGGTCGCCATTTGGATGGGTGACCATTTTGGTGGTGTCTACTTCAGAGCGCTAGTGTGCTTCGGAGGGCAAGTGGCACTTTCGGTCTCAGTTGTAGTGTCAGTACAAGAATTGTTAGGTCATGTCGGAGATCTTCGGACGTCTGAACACTCCGACATCAGAGTTGGACTCACACTCACTTGAAAAAGAAATATATTAATTCATATTTAAGTAACAGAATCCCATGTGTCGAAATAAACGGCTCTAATGCCACTGGTTTACCTGTTCGGTTAGGAGTGCCACAAGGCAGTATATTAGGCCCTTTAGTTCATGTTTACATAACAATTGCCCAGATTGGAAACATCTCATAAAAAGGGCAGGTTAGAAGTATCCTAAACTGAAGAGCATGCATGAGAAATTTGATGGAAGTGAATGAAGCAATGAGATATGTCAGGATCGTTGCGAATGGCGGTATGTTGTCTCTGCCTACCCCTTCGGGAAACAGGCGTCAGTCTATGTATGTTTAACAATTTACTTGAGAAACATTTGTGACGTAGTACTGTTTGCTGACGATACTTCATTGATGTTTAAAATAGATCGGCTTAAGGAAAACTTCGATGAAATAAACAATGTGCTTATTCAAGTGACTAACCGCTGCATGCTTTATTAATTTGATCTATCCAATTTTTAGGTTTTTAATACATTTATTACATAAGCTTAATACAGATGTCAAACATAAAATAAATAATAAATAAATAATAATAAATATTCTACCACATTCACACAACACCATCTAGTCCCAAACTAAGCAGAAGCTTGTACTATGGGTACTAGATAATGGATAAACATACATATATACTTTTTTGTTGTAAATACATACACATTATACATAGAAACACCCAGACCAAGACAAACATCCATGTTCACGCACACAAATGTTTGACTTGAGCGGGAATCGAACCCGCGACCTTCGGCGTGGCAGTCGCTTACACTCCCGCTGCGCCAACCAGTCGTCCAACATATTGTGTCTTGAATCTCAAAAGCCATGGATAAATCGAATTTTGAAAGCGGCCGTTAATGGTTTACTGTTAACAGCTCTAGGTATATGTATGGTGACGAATCAAGAATACAAAGTATGTCTATCGTATTTATTCTGTGGGTACCATCAGAGGAGCGTAAGGAAAATTCTTGAAGCTATTACACTCTTTTTAAATCTACTACAACAACTTCAGAATTTCGCGTCGACTGCTGGTCATATGCCTTTCCAAAGTTGTATATAACATCTTTTATTTCTTTTACAGATCACCCGTCCTTACAGCTGCTATTTCTTCATATATAAGGTACACCTAAAACATGAATATAACCTGGGATATATATCACACACTGACATCTGAACCCTAACTAGACATACGCTGTACTACGGTAACTGATAACATACGTACATATCTAAAACACACACGAATAGTATATAAATTTCACCCAGACACCAAGAAAATAATCGTACTCATTAAACAATGATTTATAAATCGGTTGCAATCTTCGGCTTAGCAGTTAAGAGCGCTAACCGCTAGGTAAAGAGTCAACTCATACCAGAAAAGGACAAAGCTATGTACAAGAAACGTGCAGGCACCTCCGGTATCAGCGGACAACTGTATGAGACGAGGCTCGTCAGCTTAATCCTCTTCAGATTACTCCACGATGACACCGTTCAAGAGTTCCACCTCGCCTCAAACATGGACGACATTGGAGCGTTCGATGACGTCTGTCTCAGAGCCAAAATCATCGGACTAGAACGTCCCTTACTCGTTTTCATCCAAGCGAAACACAAAGAGGACGATAATAGTTATTTGAATTATGATATAGTGAAAAACTTTCATGACAGTCTTGTTCGAGTTAAAGAAAATTTCTATGCATCCAAAAGTCGGAATCGAGAAGTTTTTTTTAAGGGCAACTTTGAAGACACAGAATGCTTATTCGTACTGTATACAAATGCAAAGTTTTGTGATGATACAAACATTGGAGCAGCAACTACAGGTGCAAATCCCTCTCCATCACTTAAACATGCACGCAAGCCGTACCAAGGTAATTTTGCTAAAAAACTCAGTCACCTGATTGGTACTGGTGAAGGCAATTCACAAGGCTCCCAAGCCGATTTTACTGAAAACGATTTAGAAATCGCTAGCAAGAAAATTTTACAAGATGAAATCACGACACTGGCTGAACACTTGTCAACATTCCTCAATGACCAATCGATGAATATAATGTTAGATAAGTACATGGTACTATATCACGTAATATTGGCGCAAAAAGTTGTACATGTATCTGAGGTTAGGACAGAAGAAGTTATATCGAAGAAAGGAAAAGTTAAGAAAAATGAACAAAAACCTGCAAACATTTCTAAAATTAAATCTAAACAAAACAAAGATGAACAAACGGATGAAAGTATATCAGAGAAAAATGAACAAGTTGAAATAAGCGACAACATTCCTCAAGTAAACAAAGCTGGAGAAAACCAAATGGCACTTAATACTGATAAAATTTGTGACATTAAATGTGAAATTAATAAATCAAAGCAATCAGAACAAACAATGAAAACTAAATCAGAAAATAATAAACATAAAGAAACAGTTATACAAAATAGTAAGGCAAAACATGAGAAGTCTCAACAAATTCTTGATTTCAAATCTAAAGAAACGAAACCGAAACAAGAGCAAGAAGAAAAGAAACCTGAATCAGAAGTAAGAAAATATCGACATTTAACATTCCGACGTGATTTCATCTTTACAAAAGACAAAAATCTTGTCATACTGAGAGACAAAATAATCCAAATAATTGTGAACAATCAGTTCAAGAACAAAAAGAAACAAAAAGCTAAGTCAAAGAACGATGGAGCAATGTCTTTCATCAACGATACGATTGAGAAGCAAATATCAGAGTTTTTGTCAGAACCGTCAGCAACTGCACTCAGCCCTTTGATTGGAACATGTATTATTTATAATAATGACAACTTAAAGTTTATCATTGGCAGGCCTGATAGTGATCTTGAGAAATTGGAACATATCAACGCGTCACAAGCTGGTCTGCTGTTGATGGTTGACGAAGCAGAAATAATAGCAGCAAAGAATATATTACTGTCACTTGAATTGAAAGTGCCAGCTACATTCGGCAACGTTGATTTAACAATAGCGGGTGATTCGGCTAAAGTAGAGAAGAGACTCAACACCTTAGTGGAATTAATGGACAAATTATGCCAGAAATCTATAACGGTTGATTTGTATAATATTGTGACAATAGACAAGAGTGTAGGCGAAAGTTTCTTAAGTCTTACTGGTGGCCTCGGTAGTGCCGTTAGTAATTTACTTGTTTATGATAAGACCAGTAAGCTTCTTAAGTTCACTGAAGATTATAAATCACTGGAAATTAATGCTCGAGTCCTGTATGACAAGTTAATTAGTCGTGATAATATAGCAAGCAAATTCAACTCATATAGATTTGATACAAAGGCTATAACTAACTTCCCAAAACTAGAATTCGATTATACTCAAGAAGCGAAGACTATTTTTAACAAAGTCGTAGTGTATGAGAAACAAAGCAATCATAATGGTGTGGAGAAATTACTGAGAGAAGAGATAGAACGACATCAAAACACAAGTGCACCATATAATTTGTCCTTGCTACCAGAGAAAATCGCTATATACTACCATAACGAAATACAAAAATGGTGGATGTCAAAAACGGGCAAGCTTTTCACAAAAGCAGAGAATGTATATGAAAAAGCAGTAAATAACATATTTATTGAACCACACATCAGTGCAATGCAGACTACGTCATATATGAACAACATCAATTACTTCAGATACGATTTTAATGAAAAGGCGATGACATCTATAGCTTCCTTAGAAAGACATTCAAGAGCTATTATAGTTACAGATATACCTAGTCTTACTACTGTAAAGGTTACGAAATATTTCATGAACAAAGAAAAACACAATTATGCGGTTCTTGATTTAGAATGTTTACTTTATTTGCCGAATAAAGATTTCACTGCATTAACTTTAGAACTGAAACATACTACTAAGGTACTTATACTTGTGTGTGATAGCCCAAAAAATAGTCGATTGTTATATAAAGTTCTAGACGAACTTGCCGAAGTGATGGCAGACAAAAGAATTATTGTTATAATAAGGAAAGCTTTTGTCAAAATGGCGTACGAATATTTCGAACAAGTTGACATCATACTTAACGACGAAGGTCAAAGTTTAATTGATTTCACACGTGAATCTATGAAAGATATCATTGAAAAGAGTTCAATCATATTTCAAGGTGTAAACGTTAGTTTAAATTGCCTTGTAGATGACAAATCAGCAGCTTATGTCAAAGGAGCCGTGTTAAATAAAATAATTAGCAGTGAGACCGTCGAGGTAGGTACATCACTCAGTAATGCGAATTATGAAGAAATGCGATATTTATATGTTGAAAGAAAAGTTCATCTCGCTCCAATTGACAATAATAATGTACCATATGATTATATTGCGGAATATGACGACGAAGCGCCAGAATCCAAAGGACGTTTGTTAAGGCGTTTCGAAGATATCAATGAAGACGTTGTCCTCATAACAGCTGCTCCAGGGATGGGTAAGTCAACATTACTTACTCACTTATCCTTAAACAAGAAAACATTTGATGCCGGGGTTTGGATAGTAAGAACAAACTTACTAGATCATTCAAAAACCTTTCACAATTGGCAGACACAAAAACAAGACATCAACGTCGTGGAAACATTAAAGCTATTGTGCCAAGTTATCTTAAGAAATAATAATCTTCAAATTTGTTTAAAAGAGATCTTCGAAGAAGTATATCTAGACGGTTCTACGGGCGATGAAATGGCCGACTTTGAGTTGAACATGTTCCTCCATTTCTATAACGAACGACAGTTACTATTCTTGTTTGATGGATTTGACGAAATATGTCCCCATTACAAAGAAAAAGTTATTAATTTATTTTCTGTGGTCATGAATTATCCAAAGAAACATAAAATGTGGGTGACCAGCAGACCCTACAGTGAAATCCTGCCAGACTTACAGAGGGTCTTGGGTAAATCGTATGAAATGGAATACATTGACGACACTGATCAGACGATATATTTAAAAAAGTATTGGAGGAAACACATAATCATTAAAAAGCTCAATGAAGTTCAATTAAGAAAGGTGACGTCGTTTATAGACTATACGAATATTCGATATAACGAGCCGTCTACTACTGCAATATGTTCCATTTTCTTTGATTACGTGCGGTGGTATTTCCCGCACTTTAGCCAAAACAAAAAGTTAAAAATCTCGATACCGATGGCGCTAAATCCTCACCTGACTGATCTGAAAGGAGGGTTTGTTCGACGCAGGATGGATATAGTGATGGGCACCCCGCTTCTATTGTATCTATACGCTAACTATTTCGTAAACCTCATATGCGGTGAAGAAGTCACTGTAAACTGGAAATTAAATTTAGAAGCTAGCTTACTTACAGTCTACGAAATGTTCGTAGAAACAAAACTAAAAATTCTATTCCAAGATAAAAACGAAATGGATATTTACAGACCAACGATATTAACAAAATATTTGAAAAACTATGCAGAGTGTCTTACTTTGCACAAGAGATTAGCCGCTTACACACTATTTTTCCATAGAATACACATAGATGAATTGAAAGATCTACATCCATTCAAAGGAGAAGGTGAATATGAAGCTGTGATTAACGAGATCAAGTGCGGCACTGAGAAGATCGGTCTCATCTCGCACGTCAGCGCTGACAACATCGCAGTATTCGTGTATAAAACTCTTGAAGAATATTTCGCCAATGAATTCTTGTGTGACATATTTAAAAGCAAGGATATTGACTTGACTCGTAAAAGTTTGCTGTACAGTATTGCTCATGTTACTTTTGGTATATTTCCTTGGTTGAGTAGAAGGAAAGCAATTGACGAGGAGTTACGTGAAGCTTTAAACGAAATAGTACGTAAGAGGTTCTACACTGCAGACTTATTTGGATATCTTTTCGCTACAGGCTGGCCTATAGAACGACTTATTAGATTGAGAAGCTCTACAGCTGAGGACTATGAGCCTGGCTTCTTCGTTAAAGACAATACACATGTTATAAAAGAATTACGTCCGTTAAACGAAGAGCAAAGAAATGTGAAAATAAAAGAGTTTCAAGTAAATGTTATTTCTAAAATGAAGCCACATTTGAAACAGTATTTCACAGTTTCTCCTGAGAATGACACAGGACAACCTTCGAGTCCATCTTAATGTTACATGTTCTTTTACCATAAAACTGTTATTTATGTTTTACACGCCAAACAGGGGTGAATAATGTCAATATACAGGTGTCACAAGAGTCAAGACCAAGCCGAAGTCTACTCGTTTTGGACATCATACCAATATACTAAGCAAAAATAAAACATGGGAAATGATTTTTTTTAATATTCACATTTTTAAGCCGCAATTAAAATTGTGCGCGTACAATTTTCGAAATACCTACTTATCTGTGGGTGCATAGGACATCCATAGAACAGGTTGGCGAGGTAAATGCATTGATTTAGTACCTAATTAGAAAAATTATATACTAACTTTGAGCCTCGATATCTCCTGAACCAGTAATTACCCAGGTATGGCGCCGGAGTAAAAAATGATCGTAATAATTGGTACAATATCAGTATCTATATCAGTTTTCGTTAAGGGTCTTTTTACACCCTGTATAATCAAATCATTGTTTATGGGAACACGATATGAGTAGTACTTATAGTCGTCTTTTGAGAAAAAGTGCAGATGGTTTAATATTTTATCTAGCAGTACTGTCAATCTATGGATGGGGGCCATCTGGGAAGTATACGACGTGACAAGTTCTTGATTTCTTGTCAAACGGAAGAATAATCTTGTCACATCGGTCCTTGAGTAGGTAATCAATGTCTATACCTAGTCAATACATAAAAGATGATTATGACCAATTGTAAATTATATTCCTTTTGAGGCCGGTGAAAACGTACTGATCAATATTTTTTACGAATTTATTATATTCTTTTATGTTAACACTATGCCTTTAATCAGTATTTTATTTGCCTAAGATGAACTGTTTTACTAATCTTCAATAATTAAAAACATGGCCAACTATATTAGAGTTTCATTTGATCGTTTCACAATAATTTAATTTTTAGTCTCCCTCCGTGGTCCAGTGGATAGCGTATGCGACTGCTGATCGGAGGTCCTGAGTTCGATTCCCAGGTCGGACAAAGTGTTACTGAGTTTTCCAGAATTCTCAGTAGCAGCACGGAGTCTGATGTGCCCGATAACGGCAATAGGCGCGCCCCTTATTACGTGGGACCTAAACATTCAAAGCGAAATGTGGTTCCAATATTACACCTCTGACTACCCCTTCGGGGATACAGGCGTGAATCTATAAAAAATACATTTATAAGCATGTGTCAATATTCCTTTAAGAACTTCATAGTTTGTTTACATTATACGTACCGCACGTTGTTATTGTGCTAAATATAGGTTATCACCTTGAATATAACGCTCTCTGTCAGTTCGCTTAGGAGTAAGAGAGATGCACTAACTAAACATATTGCAAGCTTCACTTTTGATCTTCCAGGATTGTACGAATATTTAGCATTGCCACAGAGCGAACAGGCGATGGCTAATCTCCGCAACACAAAAGGTAAGTTATAGATCAGTGTCAATTTTATTCAGGGGTCAAATCTGATAAACATACTTATATTCATCCTCCTAGCGTTATCCCAGTTTCAACCTGGGGTCCACTTACTTAGTCTAACCGGATTTGACTGAATATTAGCTTTTCCACAGAGCGACTGCCTGTCTGACCTAAAAGTATTGCGATATTCCATGGTTTAAACTAGTGTCAGTTTACTCAGAGGAATCAACTCCCAATAACGATTGTCAAAGATCTTCATGACAGCCGGGAGTCGGGACCGATGGTAGAACATGCTCTCCGAGGCGAGCGATATTAGGGAAGTTTGCTGCAAGTGAAATAAATTATACAAGTACCTATTGTTATCTAGTGAAATAATATATGTCAAAATAATGGTAGTTTGATTCATCAATTAATGTTAAAACTTTATTTAACATTTTTTATCGACAATTTATTGATAATAAGTATTCTCTTTGACAGCAAAAATCTATGACGTCACTAGGTCTTATTTCATACAAACGCCATTAGTCCCAAACTAAGCAGAGCTTGTACTATGGGTACTTGATGTCACCTAAAAGGGTAAAATAGGGACTAATATTTTGTTTTAAAATCCGTGCATTCTTCAAATCTTTAATGTCCAGGAGTGATATGATGATGATAATATTATTATCTATCGAAGATAGTGCGAGAGGGACGCGGATATACGTGTGAGTGAAACAACAATACCTAATTAATATTTCTTTAGCGATCGTAACAACACTGAAGATAGTGCAAAGGAGTCAGATATATACGTGTGAGTGAGACAGCAGTAAATTTTTTTTAGCGGTGGTTCTTTTTATTTTATCGTCATATAAGACGACCCGGTGGCGTAGCGGGAGTGTAAACGATAGCCACGGTGTCGAGGGTTCGATTCCCGCTCAAGTCAAACATTTGTGTGCGTGAAAATGAATGTCTGTCTTGGTCTGGCTGTTCCTATGTATAATATGTAAAGTATAATGTTTATCCATTATCTAGTACCCACAGTACAAGCTCTGCTTAGTTAGGGACTAGATGGTGTTGTGTGTATGTGGTACAATATTATTATTATCAGTGATGTCACCATTTGACATTTAGACTAACATTCGCGCGATGACGCTTGAAAGACTTACGGGGAATCCCGGAATATTGTTTACAAGATGAGCGCGCGGTTACACCTGTGTTATTTAGGGCTACTGCTCCGCTCCCGTAGCTCTTAGCGGGATGTTATATAGCCTATAGCCTCCTCAATAAATGGGCTATCTAACACTGAAAGAATCTTTCAAATCGGGCCAGTAGTTCCCGAGATTAGCGCGTTTAAGCAAACAACCAACCAAACTCTCCAGCTGTATAATATAAGTACAGATACACCTCTATAACGAGATACCGTACACTACTACTTCTTTACCGGGTATTACCCTAAACATAAACTAGAGTACTCGTGAGCAATAATTATAAACTTTTGCGACTTGTTTTTAATATAACTCAGTCATACCGCGGCTACGGTTAGTGTTACTCATGTTGGCTCGCCGGGGCAGATATACGGTATTTATCTTTTATATTTTAATTACCTATCTATTATCCGTTTATCAAATACTACATAAAAAATATTTTCAAAGACAACTGGTAATAAATCCTGTGTCGCGGGGAACTATAACTTGTTACTTTAGCTTCGTTCCTGAGTAAACAAACAAAGTCTTCAGCTTTATACAGGATGTCACAAGACCCATCACCAAGCCGAAGTCTACTCGTTGTGGACATCATGCCAGTCTTACTAACCAAAAATAATACTTAGGAAACGATTTTTTTTAAAGTTTTCATTCATCATTTTTAAACCGCAATTAAAAGCGTGCGCGTGCAATGCTCGAAATACCTACCTATTATTCATGGGGTCATGACCCCATAGGGCATCTAAAGAACATATTGGCGAGGTAAATGCATCGATTTTGTACCTAATTAGAAAAAATCCATACTAACTTTGAGCCTCAATATCTCCTGAACCAGTAATTTCCCAGGTATGGTGCCGAAATAAAAAATGTTCGTAGTGATTGGTACAATATTTTATGGGCTTTCAGTTTTCATTAAGGGTCTTTTTACACCTAATATACAGTAGTATTAGATTAGATTTAAAAAACCTTATTTATTGAGCGTAAGTCATAAATTGTTTCTAGCTTTAATAGTTTAGAAATTGCGATGATAATCTAAGTACGTTAGGACGAGGATTTTTGTATTCGTTTTTATAAACTCACGCCTTTATCCCCCAAGGGTGAGCTGAGGTGTAATAAATAATACACTCACATTTCACCATGAATATCATTTTTTAGATCCCAGGTAATGGGGGCGAGCCTATTGCCGTTACCGGGAACATTGCTCGCCTCCGTGCTGCTACTGAGAATTTGTAAAACTCAGTAACACTTTTGCCCGACCCGGGAATCAAACCCAGGACCACCCAGCCGTTCAGCCGTTAAATAATTTTGTCTGACCTCTGTCTTTTTTATTCCAGATCTACCCGTTACTTACATACATGCATAGACTCACGCCTGTTTCCTGCAGGGGTAGGCAGAGACTACGGAACGCCATTTGCAACGGTCCTGACATATCTCCCGTTACAGACCTGTTCTAAACCATGTCTTCGAAGAGAAGCAGCACATCTAGCCTGCAGTCAGCTGCCAGTAGAACTGGAAGCTCGTCAGCATCAGATCTTCACCAGGAGACCATCAATACTCAGCTCTTGGACGCGCTTGAGAACGGTGAAGATCCTGAGGAGATACAAAGGTGAATCTTTACAAACATACATACATAATATAGGTACTCACGCCTTTTTCCCGTTGGGGTAGGCAGAGACAACAGAACGGCACTTGCTTCTATCCTTACAAACCTCACGCGCTTCCTCTACACTTGAATCCTTATCTTATCTTA
Source organism: Euclidia mi (assembly GCA_944739405.2). NCBI lineage: Eukaryota > Metazoa > Arthropoda > Insecta > Lepidoptera > Erebidae > Euclidia > Euclidia mi. The sequence goes on from OX123209.2 coordinate 3,182,846, forward strand.
CATTAATAATCTGTATCTAATATAAAGCTGAAGAGTTTGTTTGTTCATTTATCGAGGAAGGCTACAGGCTATATAACATCGCGCTTTGAGCCACGGGAGCGGAGCAGTAGCCTTAAATAACGCGGGTGTATCCACGAGCTCTGTAGTATCATCATCATCAGCCTTTAACAGTCCACTGCTGGACTAGGCCTCTCCTTTGGAAGGAGGAATTTGCCTACTACACCACGCTGGTCAAACGGGTTGGTATAGGGTTTGTATCAAGTTTTCCTTCTCTTACAGTGGTGTTCTCTGCATAATATGCTCCCTCTGTCGGCTCTTACGACACCCATGGGATGATATGGGGTGGTGACAAACCGTATTCTTAATCCGTCACCACACGGACAACTCTGTAGTATACTAATATAGAAAGCTGAAGAGTTTGTTTGTTTGGTTGAACGCGCTAATGTCAGGAACTACTGGACCGATTTGAAAAATTATTTCAGTGTTAGATAGCACATTTATTGAGGGTGGCCTATTTATAGGCTACATAACATTACGCTATGGGCCACGGGGGCGGAGCAGTAAAATAAGGTGGCAGCCTTAAATAACGTGGGTGTAACTGTGGTTCATCTCGTGCCAAATAAGATGGGTTCCGTAGCCAAAAATGGCAAAAAACGGAACCCTGATAGATTCAACATGTGAAATATGTCTGTATGCCTGTCCGTATGTCACAGCCACTTTATACCCAAACTATTGAGACATGATATTTGAAAAAGGGTAGGTAGATGTATTCTGTGAATTGCTTCACGATGTGTATACAAAATTAAAATGAAATTAAGGGGGGCTCTCCATACATGGAGAGCCATTATCATCATCATCATCATCATCATCGCCATAGCGTTATCCCGGTTGCATCCAAGACGCCTTAGAGCCCGAGGTCCGATTACTGGTCTAACCAGATATGACAGAATATCAACTTTTCCATAGAGCGATTGACGTCTGACCTCCGCAATCCGAAGGGATAGCGATATTTCATGGTTTAGACCAGTATCAGTTTCTTTGAGGGTACTGACTCCCCGTTACGACTGTCAACGATCTTCATAACAGCCGGGACCGACAGTTTAACGTGCTCTCCGAGGCACGAGACAAGCGATAATTAACAATTGAATACGCATGAAGTTATTCAAAGTATCAGCTTCTTCGAGGGTACTGACTCCTCGTAACGACTGACAAAGATTTCCATGACAGGTGAGACTGGACAAGCGATAAATAACAATTCAATACGCACATAACTCCGAAAAGTCATTGGTACGCGCCGTGGATTCAAACCCGGACCTCTGCGTATCAGTATAATTCAGTACATTCGCGTAAACCAAAGAAAATACATAAATACTTACATAGACACACTGTTTCCTGAAGGACTAGGCAGAGGCTACGAAACTTCCTTTGCAACGATCCTGACATATCTCTCTTGCTTCATTCATTCCCATCAATTTTCTCATGCATGCTCTTCTGTAATACTAATATAATGTCTTTTTTAGGCTTTTAGACGCTGGAGCAAACCCTAACGCGACGTGTCGTGTGGGTCTCATCACTGCTTGTCACACCGCCGCTCTCACCAGCGTGGAGGTACTGAGGCTGCTCATCAAAGCAGGAGCGCAGCCCCTCAGGTTTGACAAGGAGGGACGGACTCCGCTACACCTTGCAGCCTACGTCGGGAACACTGAACATGCAGCTGTGTTACTAGAATACCCTGGAGGTAAGACTCTCTCCTAAAATTGTTAATTATCGCTTGCTTATCGATGAAGGAAAACATCGTGAGAAAACCTGATCGGAGAGTTCTCCATAATGTTCTCGAAAGACATGTGAAGTCTGCCAAACTGCACTTGGGCAGCGTGGTGCATTCTCATAGCGAGAAGAGGCCCGAGCCTAGTAGTGGGACAGTATAAATACAGGGCTGATGATGCAGACTCTCTCCGAATTGTCAAGCTGAAGTGGCAGACGGCAGGGCATGAAGCTAAAAGAACCGATGGCCTTTGGAGCAGAAAGGTTCTGGAGTGGCGGCCACGTACCAGACGTCGAAGCAGAGGTAAGTCAAGACAAGGTGGAGTCAGGATCTTGTTGGGATCGCAAGCAGCTGATGGATGTGGTTGGTTCAAGATCGGTCCGTGTGTAGAGCCTTATGGGAGGCCTATGTCCAGCAGCACAAAGGTGCTCGACGTGGGAACTCGAATAATATCATCAAAATGCGCTTGGGCAGGTATCAAACTAGAAGTGGCGACGATATGTGGAGTAGAGACGTAACATTTAGAGCTTTGCTCATTTCAGCATGAATGTGCCGGCTCGACCGGAGAAGTTCTATCTTCTCAGAAAATCGACGTAAAGTAACATTACCTATATTGTTGCGTTTTGTTCGGTGAATGAGAGTGCCGGAGGCCCCATCCCCTATTCCTTCTCCCTCATTCCACTCCTACTCCCAACCCTTTTCCTAACCCAAAGGGTGGCAACGCACTTGTGAATGGCGGCCACGGATGGGAGAAAGTAATACAAGGAGTAGTCGGATGAGGGGTTAGGAAAAGGGGATGGGGAGTCCATGGTGTCCTGGGAACCATTAATTTATTCGAAATCTTTCCACCAGATTTACAAGACGAAGGAGCATGCAGTCTGCCAACTGAGACAGAAGAGCTTGGACAGCAAACCAGTCGAAGGAGGCTGTTGGACGCGAGATGTGGACTGGGAGAGAGCGGGACAACACTATGTAGATCCTGGAGCGACGGTACCGAACATAAGTGCAAGGAAGTCACTGTAAGTGCATTCTAGGACATTTCTTTTAGTTAGCGACGATAGCCCAATGGTGTACGTAACGGACTGCCGAGACGATGGTCTCGGGTTCGATCCCTAGGTACCCCGGGCACACATATCTGACTTTTCGAAGTTATGTGTGCATTAAAAATGTTAATTATGTTATTATGTATGTTAATTATTGCTCGCTCAGTAATGTGCCCGGTAGGCTCCCCACCTATTACGTTGGGATCGAAACATAACTGGCGAAGTTTGAGTGTATAATACACCTCTGCCTACCGCTTCGGGGATAAAAGGCGTGAAGCTATGTTATGTTTTTTTTTTAGGTTTTGGTTCTAGATAGGCCATTTGCTTGCAACGGGAAGGTCATTTTTATCGTCTAGAGTCAAGGTGTCAAAGAATTTATTAAGTACTAGTCGACGCCAGCGGCTTCGCACGCACATATTTTCGAATTTCCCGTTTTGCCCGATCCCGTGGGCATTTCGGGAAATCCCGTCTTAGTGCACCCCTACGGTCCCCAAGGAACATACATGCTAAATTTCAGCTTCTTGCGCAGAGTAGTTTCGGCTGTAGCTTGTCTGTCAGTCAGTCAGTAACGCAACGATTTTATATATTAAGATTATAAAAAATAAATATAGACTCACGCCTGTTTTCCCGATGAGGTAAGCAGAAGTCTTATATTAGACTCACGTTTCGCCATTTTATGAATTATACATAAGTCCTGCATAATAGGGATTGGATTGCCATTACACATTGCCAGATTATGTGTTACTACCGGGAATTCGGTAAATTCAATAACACACTTGTCCTCTCGAAAATCGAACCCAGGACACCAGCAGACGCATACGTTATCCTCTCTCCTGATATATGTAAAGCTAATCAGTCGGAAATAGCCTCGTGGAGATACCAACAGACTGCCATGCAATATCGGGTTCGAATCCACGGCGTGCACCGATGACTTTTCGGAGTTATATGCGTATTGAATTGTTAATTAATTACCGTGTGCCTCCGCATACTCCTTCTACGCCAATCGGTCGTCTATCTAGTGGTTTATGTTTTCAGATCCCGCTGTTCCAAGCAGGATGGACAGCTCTCCACGTGGCCAGCTCTTGTGGCAGAGCGCACTGCGTCAGGATGCTGCTAAAAGCTGGTGCTGCTCCCAATATCTTGGATGTAGAAGGTCGAACTGCCTTGGATGTTGTGGGGTTCGCACATTACTACAGTCATGACATCTGGGAAGAGGAGTAAGTTATCTATATACGTTTTTTGTAGCCCAGTGGTGTACGTAACGGACTGCCGAGGCGATAGTCTTGAGTTCGATCCCCAGGTACCCCGGGCACACACCTCTGACTTTTCGAAGTTATGTGTGTATTAAAAATTTAATGTTAATTATCGCTCGCTTAATAATGTGCCCGGTAGATGGCAATAGGCTCGCCCTCTACTACATTGGAACCGAAACATGACTGGGGAAGTGTGGGTGTGTAATACATCTCTGCCTACCCCTTCGGGGATATAAGGCGTGAAGTTATGCTATGTTATGTTGGCAAAATGTCTATTATCACTTTTATACTCCATCCATCCATCCACACAATTCATCGCATGGTGTTTAACGTTTCAGTTTACTGGAAGTAATCAGAACCCTCATAGAAAACGGTGGAACTTTCCACACGATGTCAGTAAGAGCTGGTGCTCTGGACAACATAGCGACGCCCCTGCATACTGCCGTAGGGGTAGGCAGTGAGGCAGTGTTCAAGGCACTGCTGGACGCAGGGCTCTCAGGGTCCTGTGTCAACGGAGATGGCCTGACGCCTCTGCATCTGTGTGTGCAGAAAGAGATGGATGAATTGCTCCAGGTTTGTAATATTGGTTCCTATTATCCATATGCGAAAAGTATTAAATTGTTAATTATCGCTTGCTAAACGGTGAAGGAAAACATCGTGAGGAAACCTGCATGTCTGAGAGTTCTCCATAATGTTCTCGAAAGACATGTGAAGTCTGTCTCGCACTTGGCCAGCGTGGTGGACTATGGCCTTATCCTCCTGATAGTGAGAAGAGGCCCGTGCCCTGTAGGGGGATGGTTTATATGGGCTGATGATGATGTTTATCCATATTAAATTGTTGTTATCGCCTGCCTTCCTCGGAGAGCATGTTAAACCGTCGGTCCCGGCTGTGATAAATATCTTTGACAGTGGAGTCAGTAGAGGCAGCGATAGCCTAGTGGAGATACCAACAGACTGCCATGCATACATACAATGACTTTTCGGAGTTATGTGCGTATTGAATTGTAAATTATCGCTTGCCCCGTACCTCGGAGAGCACGTTAAGCCGGTCGGTCCCGGCTGTCATAAATAATATCTTTGACAGTCGTTATTAGGCGTCAGTACCTTCAAAAATAAACTGATACTAGTCTAAACCATGGAATATCGCTATCCCTTTGGGTTGCGGAGGTCAGACGGCAGTCGCTCTTTGGATAAGTTGATATTCTGTCATATATATCTAGTTGGACTAGTAAGCGGAGCTCGGGCTCCAAGGCGTGTAAGTCTTGGATACGACCGGAATACTTTGAGCTTTAATATCTCCTGAACGAATAATTTCCCAGGTATGGTGCCGAAGTAAAACATGTTCGTATTGATTGGTACAACATGGGGTTTGAATTTTCGTTAAGGTTCTTTTTACACCGTGTAAATGATGCGGGTGACTCAGGATCGGTTCTTGTGAAGACCCTTGGGGGAGGCCTATGTCCAGCAGTGGACGTCTTTCGGATGATATGATGATATAAATGTAATCTAATGCTAATATCCTAATATATATTTACCTAAAGCTAAAGTGTTTGTTTGGTTGAACGCGCTAATCTCAAGAACTACTGGTCCGATTTGAAAAATTATTTCAGTGTTAGATAGCCTATTCGACGAAGAAGGTTTTAGGCTATATAACATCACGCTATGACCTACGGGTGCGGAGCAGTGGCCTTAAATAACGCGGGTGTAACCACGGGCTCATTTAGTTATTTATACTTGCAGTTGGCTACAGAGTATACTACAGTCGAGGTGAGAGACAGAGAGGGTCGCAGCGTACTGCGGGCCGCGGTTGACGCCGAATGGCTGCCGGGGGTACTGGTCGCACTGCGGGCCGGAGCTGATGTCACTTCCACGGTAAGAACACCTGCCTCATTATATGAACTCACTGCCTTCCACTGAATTATAATCGATTTTAAGTTTTCGCAATTTTTATACATCATATAAAATCAGGACAGTAGAGGCAGTCAGAAGTAACCTAAACAGAAGAGCATGCATGAGAAACTTGATGGGAGTGAATAAAGCAAGAGAGATATGTCAGGATCGTTGCAGATGGCGTCCCATAGTCTCTGCCTACCCTTTCAGGAAACAGGCGTGAGTCTATGTTTATATATATGTACAAAATCATTTATCGAGTCCTAGTTGCCTAAATTAACAAACTTATGTTTTAAAGAAATCCCTCCGCGACCACGGGCGGTGAAAGACGGTCTAAACGTAGGTACTTATAACTTAAATTTGTAAATTTTACGCGATTGATACTTTTTAAATAGCCTCATCGAATTTAACTTCAGTCAAAATATGTGTGGCACGTTTAGTTACGTAGTTTCAAACCAGCCTAGTATATAAATTGTCCCACAGCTGGGCACGGGCCTCTTCTTACAATGAAGTGCTAGGCCACAGCCCACCGGGCAGTTCAAGAGCCGGATGTTAGATTCACGACTTTTTGGAATATCACAATAAACCCTGACATATGTATATTTTCTTACAAGATTTTGTTACACTTAAAGCTATGTATTTGAGCTATTAGGAGGAAAATGTTTGAGTCGTAGTCACCGACACATGAGCCAAAAGAAAGTCCCATTAAAATCGGTCCAGCACATTAGGTACCCCGAACAAACAGAAATACAGACAGACAAAATACAAAAAAAAAAAGAAACGGTTGTTTATGACATGCTATCGTGTAACTAACTAGGTATATGCACTTATCATATTTATTTTGAAATTACAGACATTCACTTCAATTTAGCTATACAGGTTGTCACACAAGACCCATCACCAAGCCGAAGTCTACTCGTTGTGGACATCATGCCAAGTCATACTAACCAAAAATAATACCTGGGAAACGAATTAATTTTTAAGTTTTCACATTTTTTAAAACGCAATTAAAAGCGCGCGCGTGCAATGCTCGAAATACGTACTTATCCATGGGGTCATAGGGCATCTAAAGAACATATTCGCGGTGTAAATGCATCGATTTTGTACCTAATTAGAAAAATTTCATACTAACTTTGAGCCTCAATATCTCCTGAACCAGTAATTTCCCAGGTATGGTGCCGAAGTAAAAAATGTTCATAGTGATTGGTACAACATGGGATTTCAGTTTTCTTTAAGGGTGTTTTTACACCCTGTATGTTTAGGTGTATGGATAATACAATGATTTTTAGATTTATAGTAGAGCCTCGCTAATTTTAGCATGAATGAAGTATCATGCTCTCACGGAATATCGACACAAACTAACCCGTCCCCTATTCCTTCTCCTTTATCCCACTCCTTTTCCTGTTCTTCCATCACAAAGGTCGGCAACACACTTGTCTCCTCTGGTATTGCTTGTGTCCATGAGCAGCGGTAATCGCTTACCTTAAGGCGTTACATAAAAAAAAACAAATGACTCCCATTTTTAATTTGCAGGCCAACGATGGAGAAACCCCAATCCACGCTGCAGCAGCTCTAGGCAACTTAAATATACTTAAAGCAATACTACCCATTGCTAAAAACATTAATGCTATTGACTGTCGAAATTCTAGTGCAGAAACGCCTCTAGTGAAAGCAATAAAAAACGGACACAAAGATTCTGTGAATGAAATACTAAATCATGGCGCTGATATAAAAATAATGCTACCAGGAGACTATTCTGTGCTACATGTCGCAATAGATGAAGAGGAAATAGAAATACTAAAGATTCTATTAGAACATGATGACGCTAAAGATATAATAAATGCACCAACAGTCATTGATAAAGATCGTGAACTGTATGGCTTCAGTCCTTTACATGTCGCTGTCTTGAATAAAAACAAAGAATGCGTTGAATTACTCTTTAAAAAGGGTGCTGATGTAAAATTTAAACTTACTGGTCTGAATAAACCAACCGCTTTACATATCGCAGCGGTTATAAACAGCGCGGAAATTGTAGAATCGATTCTCAAATTTGATAAGACTACTATTAAAGAAACAGATGGTAATGGTTTGCTGCCAATGCATTCAGCAAGTAAGGAGACTAGAAGAGATATCATAACCCTTCTGCTGAAAGAAGGGGAAGATCTTTCAGCGTATACAGACAAACCAAACGATGAAAGACGAACTGCAGTTGATTTGATAATGAATAATGTGTCAAAACCTACTGAATTTATTGAAGAAATATTTGATTCTTACATTTCAAGTGATGGAAGAGATTTAGAAGATCGTGACTGTAGAATTAAAGTTGATTATAGTGTGCTTATGCCTGCTGGACGAGAAAAAGAGCAAGTGAAAGTTATAGAAGCTATTCTTGAGACTGGGAACAGATTTAAACAACATAGACTGCTGGTTCATCCGTTAGTTGAGAGCTTTCTTTATCTGAAATGGAAAAAGTTGTCGCCCTTTTTCTACGTAATGTTTCTGATTAATAGTTTATTTTTATCATCGCTTAATTTATTTGTGGTTTCGACTTTTTATTATTTCGATACTACTGCGAATGCTGAATGTCCCCCGCCGTTGTTAGATCCTCGTTTTTGGTGTCTGCTATCTGTTTTATTATTCGGTCTTAAGTTCTTTCAGGTTAGTATAAATATATTTATTTTATATTGCAACCATAGATGAGAGAATTAGTCTCAGATAGAGCGCATTCGTCCAACTAAGCGTGGCACGTTGACAGCTATGTGTGCGTGACCTTTGGCGACTGGCACTGTACGGACACGCGCGTCTATGTGTGTTTAAAGTTGCCAGATTATGAATAATCTCCCAGTATTTTGCATATAGTTATGTAATATTCTTATATTCATTTGCGGTTTTGAAAAATTTACCATGGATTTAATTAATGCTTTTATAAATACATTTCTTAAATGTAGGTACCGAATTAAGTTTTAACTACTTCGTAAATCTTAAATCTGTATATATAAAATCCTTGCGTTACTGACTGACTGACAGATAAGCTACAGCCGAAACTACTCGGCGCATGAAGCTGAAATTTAGCATGTATGTTTCTTGGGAACCGTAGGGGTGCACTAAGACGGGATTTCTTGAAATTCCCACGGGATCGGGCAAAACGAGAAATACGAAAATATGTGCGTGCGAAGCCGCTGGCGTCGATTAGTTGAGAAATAAATAGTATGTATGTACACACGGCGCCAAGTCAAGCTAAACAGTTGCTGTACGATTTTGATACTTATTCCCTACGCCATATGTATGTATGTACACACGGCGCCAAGTCAAGCTACACAGTTGCTGTACGATTTTGATACTTATTCCCTAAGCCATAAGTATGTATGTACACACGGCACCAAGTCAAGCTAAACAGTTGCTGTACGATTTTGATACTTATTCCCTACGCCATTAGTATGTATGTATACAGGGCGCCAAGTCAAGCTAAACAGTTGCTGTACGATTTTGATACTTATTCCCTACGCCATAAGTATGTATGTACACACGGCGCCAAGTCAAGCTAAACATTTGCTGTACGATTTTGATACTTATTCTTTACGCCATAAGAACGGTGCAAAGGTCAAAGTTTATAAGCTTGACGAGTAGCAGGGTGTACACGAATATTTGGATCGTTTGGGGATCGAACTCAAAACAATATTATGTAAGGTATATACTAATGGAAATTGAAATTCTATTACTATATTTATGAGAAAGAAGATATATCTACAGTATACTTTTATAATACGGTAATGTATTTTTCATTAACATGACAATCATTATCACATAATCAATTGACAAGTGCATTTTCCCTAATTCAGGCAGAACGGCGTCGACAAAAACTGGCAACACTTACATATTTCTTGCACAAATACGAATTTTATCGAAATTAAATTAGGAAACAGTCAAATTATCAATAGTTACCTGTGAAAAGATATTCCATTTTCCTGTTTTTGTTTTTAGGAACAACTTTTACAGTGTTTAAGAACGCAAGACGGCATCTTGAGAATTTAAAAGTTGAAGTGATCGTGACGCGTGAACTGTACGATGCGTTGTAGCGCACTGAGACGAGTTTGTATTCGCTTTTCAATTTTGTATTTGCTTTAGTGGCCGCACGCAACTGTGCCGTGCGTTCCATCTGATACTAATTCTCTCATCTATGATTGCAACACAAATATATCGGCTGTTAGGCCATAGAGATCATTATGATACAACGGAAATATGCATAAGGTACTCAGCTTCATTGTCTGTCAGTCAGTCAGTAACGAAAAAGCTTTTTAAACACCTACATAACATAACATAAATTCACGCCCCGAAGAAATTACACTCCCACACTTCGCCGGTTATGTTATTGTTTAAATACCTATTTATAATCAAAGAACATTGAAAGTTTCTGAGTACATACTTTTAGGAAAATGCTGACTTAATGCTGGGTGTAAGGACCGGCGTACCGAAAACCGTACCGTATCCATTCATGATTGTCAGGCTCCAAGCGGTGGAATTTTCCGGAAAATTTTATGAATTTTCAGTTTTTAATTTTTGGCTTATTTTTTCATATAATGATATATACTATATTATATATATATATATATATATATATATATATATATATATATATATATATATATATATATATATAATATTATAGTTACTATTGTTGAACCGCAAAATCGATTATAACCGCAATTAACTTTTCATAAAATTCTAAAAATTAAAGATGTACAGTATACATGGCGCGTTTACTCTGACCTGACATGGGCCGCGGCGGAGGAAGCGCGCCATGTACTACATCGTAATCTTGGCCGCTGCCACCCGCTGCTGTAGGGCCGTAACGATTTTGCGAATTCATATTTTTAACACAGTTGTTATTTTTAAAACTGTTTGATTCTTGGAATTTTTCGAGACAAATCGACCGCCATGGGCCTCAGAATCATGTACTGGATCACTGGTATCAGTTTTCGGTACGCCCTTCCTTACCTTACCCAGTATTGTTTGCTTTGCTTCCAGGACTACCACCTGGGGATTGAGCATTGCTTCACCCACGTGGAGACTTGGGTGAAGCTTCTCTGTGTAATATTCGTATCACTGACACTCCTGCTGATGCCCTGGATACCGTACAGCATCTGTACAAGACACATGGCCGCCATAGCGATGCTCCTCTCTTGGCTCGATATGCTCTGCCTTGTCTCGAGGTTTCCGAATTGGGGGTATTATGTTCTGATGTTTGGTAAAGTCGCTTCTAATGTTGTTAAGGTGAGTTTTTTTTTTTGGTGTCGGGTTGGAATATCCTCATGGAGTCCCTCCGCCCTGGGGGGGGGGGGGGAAGGGCGAAGAGGACTGTCAGACTCTTACTGACTAAAAACCAACCCGTGTTTCTCATGTACCCGTGTGTCGGAGGGTCGGGTATCGCCGAAGCATTCCTCGCTACCCCCCGACGGGTATTGGCCCGCCAGATGGTCAGGCGGGCCCTGAACAAAACCCCCTTGGCGGCGGATGAAGATATTGGGCTCCGCGGCCAAAGCACCCAGCGGCCGCAGAGGATAGGGAGGATGGCAACGCAAAACCGCATCTCCTCTTCCTCTGCGGCCCCATCGCGACGCAACGATGGTGCGCCCCCATTTGGTCGCTGGAGATAGGGCGCGCGGCAACGCAACACCGACACGCCTCTCCTCCCGCGACCGCGCCCGACTGTGAGGGGCAGAAGAGCTGTCCCACGCACCCGCACCATTGGTCGCATCCTGCGCAGGTCTCCGTCAAGCCCATGCGGAGCGTCCACTCCTGGGATCTCGCTTAGCTTCACCGTGGGTGACCTAACCACGGTTACTGAGCCCCTCCACCACGACAAGGTGGAGATCCAACGGGGGGGGAGGTGAGTTTAACGTAACATAACTTCATGCCTTTTATCCCCGAAGGGGTACGCAGTGGTGTAATATTACACCTACATTTCGGCTTATGTATTTTAGGTCCCACGTAATAAGGGCGAGCCTATTGCCGTTACCGGTCACATTGCCAGACTTCGTGCTGCTACTGAGAATTCGGAAAAAGTCAGTAACACTTTTGCCAGACCCGGGAATCGAATCCGGGACTTGCCGGGACGGGCGTTACGACATAAATAAAAGAATAAGTATATTTTTGTTGTGCAACTGCGGTAGGTGTTAGAGTTCCTCCAAATAGAGTGAGGGACGATCTTTTGACTCCCTGTGCTCTCTCTCCACGTGTACCTTTTACTTGCTCTGAGTGTATATTACTTATCATTCTTTTTCAGATCTTATTTACGTTCTTGTTCCTGATAATGGGCTTTTCATTGAGTTTCATGATACTACTCCGCTCCGCAGCAGCGTTCGACGGCCCATGGCCCGCCACAGTCAAGACAATCGTCATGATGACATCAGAATTTGATTACGGCAACATGTTTGAAGACACAAATATAGACACCATCATCTTACTACGAATAACCTTTTTAATATTCCTTATAATAGCTGCAGTGGCACTCATGAATTTATTAACAGGTGTAGCAGTCAACGATATAAATGAATTAGAAGAGTTCGGCAACATTAAAAGATTAGCAAAGCAAGTAACATTTATTAAAACATTCGATACGCTAGCTTATAACAAAGTCTTCAACACAATACTACCAAAAATGATACAAGAAGCTATAAAACGCAGGCAAACAATTCCTACAGTTATAAAATTACGGCCAAGGAAACACAGACCAAAATACGATTTACCAACAAAACTGAAAAATGCTATTTATGATGTAGCTCAGAAGAAGTTAAAAGATGTAGAAAATGAGCAAGATAAAATAATATATAAAAAGAAATCAAATGATAAAGAAAGTAAAATAAATAAAGATAATGAATCAGTTGTAGATGGAGAAGCAGAAGAAAGTCAAACAGCTGACTCTAGAAGTGAGAATGAAAGATCGAATACTGATTTAAATGCCTTAGGAGAAGTTGTGAAAGAAATGGATGTTCAAGTGAAGACCCTTGCAGAGGAATCTAAGACGTCAATAGAAGCGTTGAATGCGAAGATAAATCGGATATCTAATGAAATGCAAATGTTTTTGAGTGTATTACAAAGTCGTTTAGATAGTTGATGTGCAGATTTAAAATACAAATATTTTAAAATAGGTAAATTTGTTTCTTTTTTTCATCGAGTCTAAGGGTGATTTTCCACCAGAGTGGCGAGACGAGGCGAGGCGAGGAGAGAATTGAAATTTGTATGGCAAATTTTCAATATTCTCCCAGCGCATCTTTGGTGGAAACAGTATGGATTGACGAGAATATGCGAGGCGTGAATTGAAATATTTGTTTGTGTAAAAGTGAACCGTATTGCTTCCGACATAGAGTATAAATTAACTTTGCAACAGAAACACGCTTCTCGCGATAGAAATTGCGTGTGTATTGCAAGACGAACTCAAACAGCGCTGTACCTATATCTTTATCTAATGAAGCCTACGGGCGGCGCGGTGGTCACGCGCGAGCTCGCGATGGCTATTTTTAGTGGAAAAGGGTCAGTGCGATTGCAATTCTTTTCTCGCCTAGTCTCGTCTCGCCACTCTGGGGGAAAACCACCTTAATACTTTACTCTGTGGTCTAACTAGTGGCGGGTCTAATAAAGTGATCACGTCACCACAGAATAAACAGTACGTAACGTCACGTCGCAATGAAAAGAAAAGAACGCAAGAGACACAAAAATATTACACATAATATTAACTAAAAAAAAAACACATTGAGAATCATCATCATCGTCCTAGCGTAATCCCTGTTGTTAAAGCGGACCCGGTACAACACTGTTGTACCGGGTCCGCTTACTAGTCTAATATGCCATGATTATTTATTAAGAAGTACTGTCAAAGATCTTCACGACAGCTAGGACCAACGGTTTAACGTGCTCTCCGAGGCACGAGGTAAACGATACTTAACAAATTAATATTCCGAAATTTAATACGCATTTCACTTCGAAAAGTCAGTGCTGCGCGCCGGGGATTTTAACTCGAAACCCTAAACTAAACACAAAACACACACCTCAAAAAAATCTTTTTATAGTTGTAATATCTGAGGATTATTTTTAAGAAATTTGTATTCTGTATATGTTTTTTTATTTGGATTATTTAATCAGTGTATGTATATTTAAATATTAATTCATAGTTTAAGTACTATTTATAATTATTTATGACTAGTTATAAGAGATTGTATGTAAGTATGTAATTAGGTCCTGCGGGAATATCAGTGTTGCAGTCTCAACTGATTCTGCAACTTATACTGACGCAGGTACCTTATTTGCGATCCAAAAACTGTTTTTCTGTTTAATTGTCCCACTACATTGTTACTGTTGCTTTGGATTTGCAAATAAAACAATTTTCATTTCATTTCATTTCCCTCCCCGACACCTCCCTTTGGAACTTACAAACATACAACCAACGGACACAATGAACACCCAGACTCGAAACAACAATTTATGTATCACACAAAGTGTTGTCTTGAATCGACGCAGTGACAAGCGACTAGGCGACGGCTTAAACCACTACACCAACCGTGCAGTCGTTTATTATTAAGTCTCTACACTTGTCTTTGGCTTCAGTTTTTTTGTTTTCTTCACAGTCAAGACACATATACACACTCATCCCCCTACTCGACCCTAGTCGACGGTGAGAATGTATGTGCTCTCCTATAGGTATACAAATTTATACAGATTTATCTTACTTGCGATAACTAAGATATTTAAGGTATAAATACGTTGGTAATCCGACGGAAGTCACTCCACGACCACGACCAGTGCGAGTCGGTCGAAACGTCGAAAAATATCGACGTATTTAGGCCTTAAATATCTAACTAACAATATAAGACCTGCTATATAATCTTGTACAATGTATAGACTGATTGCGAAAGTTTAAAATCGCTTCCTACTGGTGTTTGTGGCTTACAAACTGTCCATCTACGTCCTGTACCGACATGATCAAGCGGTTAGCTGCCTTAGCCCCGTTAAAAAAAGTAAATGTAAAGGCGGCAGCCCACGGTACCCTCACGTGTTTCTACGGCAAGACGCGTGCAGTACTTTTAAAATGAACTGACTCATGGTGAAACTACGAAGGTGCCGATGCCGGTGTCCGGCCGCGTGGTACCATGAGGTCAAGAACTGCCTATAGACAGGAATAAATTTAAGAGCAAAATAAAGGCCGAAAAAGAAACTGAACAGAAACAGAAAAAAATATTATGTACAGGCACAACAAAAAATGTACATAAAAAAAATAGAAGACACTTTGGCAGGCCTTCATGGAGCATCCCCGCCGTGGGATCTCCACCTTGTCGTGGTGGGGGGGCTCAGTAACCGTGGGTTTGAGGTACACCCACGGTGAAGCTAAGCGGGATCCCGGGAGGGGAATCATGATCATACGTTTATTTGTTAGAATATTGTTACAATAGGTGTTACAAATAAAACGATGCACGACGAATGCTCCACGTGGGCTTGGGGTGAGGCCTGCGTAGGATGCGTCTCAAGGTGCGGGTGCGGGGGACAGTTCGGTCTGTCCCTCGCAGACGGGTGCGGTCGCGGGAGGAGAGGCGTGTCGGTGTTGCGTTGCCGCGCGCCCTGTCTCCCGCGACCAAATGGGGGCGCACCATTGTTGCGTCGCGGTGGGGCCGCAGAGGAAGAGGAGATGCGGTGTCGCGTTGTCGTCCTCCCTATCCTCTGCGGTCGTTGGGTGTTTTGGCGGCGGAGCCCAACACCTTCATCCGCCGCCAAGGTGGTTTTGTTCTGGGCCCGCCTGACCATCTGGCGGGCCAATACCCGTCGGGGGATAGCGAGGAACGCTTCGGTGATACCCGACCCCCCGACACACGGGTACATGAGGAACACGGGTTGGTTTTTAGTCAGTACGAGTCTGACAGTCCCCTTCGCCCTTCCCCCAGGGCGGAGGAACTCCATGAGGATTTTCCAACCCGATACCAAAAAAAATAAGTCCTTCATGGAGCATGGGCACAAATTACTAAATAGTTACTTCGTGTCCAACGTGCAAAAAATCTTTAAAAAGAAGGCGCTGTATCGAATATTTTTTTATCCGAGTTCTCATCTTACAAATTCAGTCAAAAGGTGTGTGTGTGGTTTGAGGGACCACATATTTTTTATACAAGTTTAGTTAGTAAAACTGTTAATTAAAGATCCAAAACTAAATTGAATATTGGAGTTTGTAAAAAAGTTAAAAAATAGTTATTGAGCTTCAAGTGTGGTCCCTCAGTTCACACACTGCATGTTGCAAATCTTGCTAAATATGTAGTTTACAAACATATTTTGTATAGAGATCGTTTGTAAAAGCCAAATTAACTAACTTAATTATTAATAATTGGTAGTCTTTCCCAGTCCACTACTGAGTTTATGCCTCTGTTAATTTGTTTCACAGTAGCATTGTGCGTCAATAGGAGGGTATTGGCCTACTATACCAGGTTGGTGCATCGATAGCCGAGTGGAGAGACCGACAGACTGCCACGCAGAGGGTCTCGGGTTCGAATCAACGGCACGCACCAATGACCTTTCGAAGTTAAGTGCGTGCTAAATAGTTAATTATCGGTGAAGGTAAACATCGCGAGGAAACCTGCATGTCTGAGAGTTCTCCATAATGTTCTCGAAAGACATGTGAAGTCTGTCAACCAGCACTTAGTCAGCGTGGTGGACTATGGCCTTACCCTTCTCGTAGTGTGAAGAGGCCCGTGCCCAGCAGTGGGACAGTATAATATAGGCCTAATGATGATAATACCATGTTGGTTAGACAGATTGGTATAAGTTTTGTTGTCAAGTTTTCCGTCTCTTCGCAAAGATATTCTCTTCATATATGTTGCCTAAGTCTGCTGATAGCTGATATTCTGTCATATCTGGTTATACTGGTAAGCGAACCCCGGGCTCCAGGGTGTTTAAGTCTTGGATGCAACCCGGATAACGCTGGGACGATGATGATGATGATTTAACCTTAGTCTCCTCACACCATATGACACCCATATAACTGGGTACTGAAATTTCGTATTCTTAACTGTCATACAAATGAAACATAATTACTTATACAAATTAATGAAAAGTAAATAACTAAACGTAGAACATTATTAATAAGTAACTATTTTTTTATGCAACAAAGTTTCCGAACGTCTACACAAACGTCAGTTTGACAGTTTTGACATTTGAATACAGAGGTTGTTTTGATGTCAGTTTGACAGTTTTGACACTTGAATAAAGAGTTTGTTTTGACGTCAGTTATCAACAGTGCACAGTACTGATAACAGCTATTATTATAATACCGATGTTTACGTGTTTAATCCTACATCCTTAATAGATATTATTTGTTTTAAAGTATTTATTATAACAATACAAGTGTGTGTAAAGTATGTGAGGCGGTGTAACTTACATAAATATTATTATGTAAAATACTGTTATCGGTAACTACTTACAAAGTAAGTATTTAATAATAACTATTTAAAATTCTCAGCATCATTTTATTCAATTCATTAAATGAAACTGTGACTAGCAGTGACATGACTCGCCTTTTGTAAAATATCTTTGTTAAGTAACGCTTGCATAGGTCGCCATTTGGATGGGTGACCATTTTGGTGGTGTCTACTTCAGAGCGCTAGTGTGCTTCGGAGGGCAAGTGGCACTTTCGGTCTCAGTTGTAGTGTCAGTACAAGAATTGTTAGGTCATGTCGGAGATCTTCGGACGTCTGAACACTCCGACATCAGAGTTGGACTCACACTCACTTGAAAAAGAAATATATTAATTCATATTTAAGTAACAGAATCCCATGTGTCGAAATAAACGGCTCTAATGCCACTGGTTTACCTGTTCGGTTAGGAGTGCCACAAGGCAGTATATTAGGCCCTTTAGTTCATGTTTACATAACAATTGCCCAGATTGGAAACATCTCATAAAAAGGGCAGGTTAGAAGTATCCTAAACTGAAGAGCATGCATGAGAAATTTGATGGAAGTGAATGAAGCAATGAGATATGTCAGGATCGTTGCGAATGGCGGTATGTTGTCTCTGCCTACCCCTTCGGGAAACAGGCGTCAGTCTATGTATGTTTAACAATTTACTTGAGAAACATTTGTGACGTAGTACTGTTTGCTGACGATACTTCATTGATGTTTAAAATAGATCGGCTTAAGGAAAACTTCGATGAAATAAACAATGTGCTTATTCAAGTGACTAACCGCTGCATGCTTTATTAATTTGATCTATCCAATTTTTAGGTTTTTAATACATTTATTACATAAGCTTAATACAGATGTCAAACATAAAATAAATAATAAATAAATAATAATAAATATTCTACCACATTCACACAACACCATCTAGTCCCAAACTAAGCAGAAGCTTGTACTATGGGTACTAGATAATGGATAAACATACATATATACTTTTTTGTTGTAAATACATACACATTATACATAGAAACACCCAGACCAAGACAAACATCCATGTTCACGCACACAAATGTTTGACTTGAGCGGGAATCGAACCCGCGACCTTCGGCGTGGCAGTCGCTTACACTCCCGCTGCGCCAACCAGTCGTCCAACATATTGTGTCTTGAATCTCAAAAGCCATGGATAAATCGAATTTTGAAAGCGGCCGTTAATGGTTTACTGTTAACAGCTCTAGGTATATGTATGGTGACGAATCAAGAATACAAAGTATGTCTATCGTATTTATTCTGTGGGTACCATCAGAGGAGCGTAAGGAAAATTCTTGAAGCTATTACACTCTTTTTAAATCTACTACAACAACTTCAGAATTTCGCGTCGACTGCTGGTCATATGCCTTTCCAAAGTTGTATATAACATCTTTTATTTCTTTTACAGATCACCCGTCCTTACAGCTGCTATTTCTTCATATATAAGGTACACCTAAAACATGAATATAACCTGGGATATATATCACACACTGACATCTGAACCCTAACTAGACATACGCTGTACTACGGTAACTGATAACATACGTACATATCTAAAACACACACGAATAGTATATAAATTTCACCCAGACACCAAGAAAATAATCGTACTCATTAAACAATGATTTATAAATCGGTTGCAATCTTCGGCTTAGCAGTTAAGAGCGCTAACCGCTAGGTAAAGAGTCAACTCATACCAGAAAAGGACAAAGCTATGTACAAGAAACGTGCAGGCACCTCCGGTATCAGCGGACAACTGTATGAGACGAGGCTCGTCAGCTTAATCCTCTTCAGATTACTCCACGATGACACCGTTCAAGAGTTCCACCTCGCCTCAAACATGGACGACATTGGAGCGTTCGATGACGTCTGTCTCAGAGCCAAAATCATCGGACTAGAACGTCCCTTACTCGTTTTCATCCAAGCGAAACACAAAGAGGACGATAATAGTTATTTGAATTATGATATAGTGAAAAACTTTCATGACAGTCTTGTTCGAGTTAAAGAAAATTTCTATGCATCCAAAAGTCGGAATCGAGAAGTTTTTTTTAAGGGCAACTTTGAAGACACAGAATGCTTATTCGTACTGTATACAAATGCAAAGTTTTGTGATGATACAAACATTGGAGCAGCAACTACAGGTGCAAATCCCTCTCCATCACTTAAACATGCACGCAAGCCGTACCAAGGTAATTTTGCTAAAAAACTCAGTCACCTGATTGGTACTGGTGAAGGCAATTCACAAGGCTCCCAAGCCGATTTTACTGAAAACGATTTAGAAATCGCTAGCAAGAAAATTTTACAAGATGAAATCACGACACTGGCTGAACACTTGTCAACATTCCTCAATGACCAATCGATGAATATAATGTTAGATAAGTACATGGTACTATATCACGTAATATTGGCGCAAAAAGTTGTACATGTATCTGAGGTTAGGACAGAAGAAGTTATATCGAAGAAAGGAAAAGTTAAGAAAAATGAACAAAAACCTGCAAACATTTCTAAAATTAAATCTAAACAAAACAAAGATGAACAAACGGATGAAAGTATATCAGAGAAAAATGAACAAGTTGAAATAAGCGACAACATTCCTCAAGTAAACAAAGCTGGAGAAAACCAAATGGCACTTAATACTGATAAAATTTGTGACATTAAATGTGAAATTAATAAATCAAAGCAATCAGAACAAACAATGAAAACTAAATCAGAAAATAATAAACATAAAGAAACAGTTATACAAAATAGTAAGGCAAAACATGAGAAGTCTCAACAAATTCTTGATTTCAAATCTAAAGAAACGAAACCGAAACAAGAGCAAGAAGAAAAGAAACCTGAATCAGAAGTAAGAAAATATCGACATTTAACATTCCGACGTGATTTCATCTTTACAAAAGACAAAAATCTTGTCATACTGAGAGACAAAATAATCCAAATAATTGTGAACAATCAGTTCAAGAACAAAAAGAAACAAAAAGCTAAGTCAAAGAACGATGGAGCAATGTCTTTCATCAACGATACGATTGAGAAGCAAATATCAGAGTTTTTGTCAGAACCGTCAGCAACTGCACTCAGCCCTTTGATTGGAACATGTATTATTTATAATAATGACAACTTAAAGTTTATCATTGGCAGGCCTGATAGTGATCTTGAGAAATTGGAACATATCAACGCGTCACAAGCTGGTCTGCTGTTGATGGTTGACGAAGCAGAAATAATAGCAGCAAAGAATATATTACTGTCACTTGAATTGAAAGTGCCAGCTACATTCGGCAACGTTGATTTAACAATAGCGGGTGATTCGGCTAAAGTAGAGAAGAGACTCAACACCTTAGTGGAATTAATGGACAAATTATGCCAGAAATCTATAACGGTTGATTTGTATAATATTGTGACAATAGACAAGAGTGTAGGCGAAAGTTTCTTAAGTCTTACTGGTGGCCTCGGTAGTGCCGTTAGTAATTTACTTGTTTATGATAAGACCAGTAAGCTTCTTAAGTTCACTGAAGATTATAAATCACTGGAAATTAATGCTCGAGTCCTGTATGACAAGTTAATTAGTCGTGATAATATAGCAAGCAAATTCAACTCATATAGATTTGATACAAAGGCTATAACTAACTTCCCAAAACTAGAATTCGATTATACTCAAGAAGCGAAGACTATTTTTAACAAAGTCGTAGTGTATGAGAAACAAAGCAATCATAATGGTGTGGAGAAATTACTGAGAGAAGAGATAGAACGACATCAAAACACAAGTGCACCATATAATTTGTCCTTGCTACCAGAGAAAATCGCTATATACTACCATAACGAAATACAAAAATGGTGGATGTCAAAAACGGGCAAGCTTTTCACAAAAGCAGAGAATGTATATGAAAAAGCAGTAAATAACATATTTATTGAACCACACATCAGTGCAATGCAGACTACGTCATATATGAACAACATCAATTACTTCAGATACGATTTTAATGAAAAGGCGATGACATCTATAGCTTCCTTAGAAAGACATTCAAGAGCTATTATAGTTACAGATATACCTAGTCTTACTACTGTAAAGGTTACGAAATATTTCATGAACAAAGAAAAACACAATTATGCGGTTCTTGATTTAGAATGTTTACTTTATTTGCCGAATAAAGATTTCACTGCATTAACTTTAGAACTGAAACATACTACTAAGGTACTTATACTTGTGTGTGATAGCCCAAAAAATAGTCGATTGTTATATAAAGTTCTAGACGAACTTGCCGAAGTGATGGCAGACAAAAGAATTATTGTTATAATAAGGAAAGCTTTTGTCAAAATGGCGTACGAATATTTCGAACAAGTTGACATCATACTTAACGACGAAGGTCAAAGTTTAATTGATTTCACACGTGAATCTATGAAAGATATCATTGAAAAGAGTTCAATCATATTTCAAGGTGTAAACGTTAGTTTAAATTGCCTTGTAGATGACAAATCAGCAGCTTATGTCAAAGGAGCCGTGTTAAATAAAATAATTAGCAGTGAGACCGTCGAGGTAGGTACATCACTCAGTAATGCGAATTATGAAGAAATGCGATATTTATATGTTGAAAGAAAAGTTCATCTCGCTCCAATTGACAATAATAATGTACCATATGATTATATTGCGGAATATGACGACGAAGCGCCAGAATCCAAAGGACGTTTGTTAAGGCGTTTCGAAGATATCAATGAAGACGTTGTCCTCATAACAGCTGCTCCAGGGATGGGTAAGTCAACATTACTTACTCACTTATCCTTAAACAAGAAAACATTTGATGCCGGGGTTTGGATAGCAAGAACAAACTTACTAGATCATTCAAAAACCTTTCACAATTGGCAGACACAAAAACAAGACATCAACGTCGTGGAAACATTAAAGCTATTGTGCCAAGTTATCTTAAGAAATAATAATCTTCAAATTTGTTTAAAAGAGATCTTCGAAGAAGTATATCTAGACGGTTCTACGGGCGATGAAATGGCCGACTTTGAGTTGAACATGTTCCTCCATTTCTATAACGAACGACAGTTACTATTCTTGTTTGATGGATTTGACGAAATATGTCCCCATTACAAAGAAAAAGTTATTAATTTATTTTCTGTGGTCATGAATTATCCAAAGAAACATAAAATGTGGGTGACCAGCAGACCCTACAGTGAAATCCTGCCAGACTTACAGAGGGTCTTGGGTAAATCGTATGAAATGGAATACATTGACGACACTGATCAGACGATATATTTAAAAAAGTATTGGAGGAAACACATAATCATTAAAAAGCTCAATGAAGTTCAATTAAGAAAGGTGACGTCGTTTATAGACTATACGAATATTCGATATAACGAGCCGTCTACTACTGCAATATGTTCCATTTTCTTTGATTACGTGCGGTGGTATTTCCCGCACTTTAGCCAAAACAAAAAGTTAAAAATCTCGATACCGATGGCGCTAAATCCTCACCTGACTGATCTGAAAGGAGGGTTTGTTCGACGCAGGATGGATATAGTGATGGGCACCCCGCTTCTATTGTATCTATACGCTAACTATTTCGTAAACCTCATATGCGGTGAAGAAGTCACTGTAAACTGGAAATTAAATTTAGAAGCTAGCTTACTTACAGTCTACGAAATGTTCGTAGAAACAAAACTAAAAATTCTATTCCAAGATAAAAACGAAATGGATATTTACAGACCAACGATATTAACAAAATATTTGAAAAACTATGCAGAGTGTCTTACTTTGCACAAGAGATTAGCCGCTTACACACTATTTTTCCATAGAATACACATAGATGAATTGAAAGATCTACATCCATTCAAAGGAGAAGGTGAATATGAAGCTGTGATTAACGAGATCAAGTGCGGCACTGAGAAGATCGGTCTCATCTCGCACGTCAGCGCTGACAACATCGCAGTATTCGTGTATAAAACTCTTGAAGAATATTTCGCCAATGAATTCTTGTGTGACATATTTAAAAGCAAGGATATTGACTTGACTCGTAAAAGTTTGCTGTACAGTATTGCTCATGTTACTTTTGGTATATTTCCTTGGTTGAGTAGAAGGAAAGCAATTGACGAGGAGTTACGTGAAGCTTTAAACGAAATAGTACGTAAGAGGTTCTACACTGCAGACTTATTTGGATATCTTTTCGCTACAGGCTGGCCTATAGAACGACTTATTAGATTGAGAAGCTCTACAGCTGAGGACTATGAGCCTGGCTTCTTCGTTAAAGACAATACACATGTTATAAAAGAATTACGTCCGTTAAACGAAGAGCAAAGAAATGTGAAAATAAAAGAGTTTCAAGTAAATGTTATTTCTAAAATGAAGCCACATTTGAAACAGTATTTCACAGTTTCTCCTGAGAATGACACAGGACAACCTTCGAGTCCATCTTAATGTTACATGTTCTTTTACCATAAAACTGTTATTTATGTTTTACACGCCAAACAGGGGTGAATAATGTCAATATACAGGTGTCACAAGAGTCAAGACCAAGCCGAAGTCTACTCGTTTTGGACATCATACCAATATACTAAGCAAAAATAAAACATGGGAAATGATTTTTTTTAATATTCACATTTTTAAGCCGCAATTAAAATTGTGCGCGTACAATTTTCGAAATACCTACTTATCTGTGGGTGCATAGGACATCCATAGAACAGGTTGGCGAGGTAAATGCATTGATTTAGTACCTAATTAGAAAAATTATATACTAACTTTGAGCCTCGATATCTCCTGAACCAGTAATTACCCAGGTATGGCGCCGGAGTAAAAAATGATCGTAATAATTGGTACAATATCAGTATCTATATCAGTTTTCGTTAAGGGTCTTTTTACACCCTGTATAATCAAATCATTGTTTATGGGAACACGATATGAGTAGTACTTATAGTCGTCTTTTGAGAAAAAGTGCAGATGGTTTAATATTTTATCTAGCAGTACTGTCAATCTATGGATGGGGGCCATCTGGGAAGTATACGACGTGACAAGTTCTTGATTTCTTGTCAAACGGAAGAATAATCTTGTCACATCGGTCCTTGAGTAGGTAATCAATGTCTATACCTAGTCAATACATAAAAGATGATTATGACCAATTGTAAATTATATTCCTTTTGAGGCCGGTGAAAACGTACTGATCAATATTTTTTACGAATTTATTATATTCTTTTATGTTAACACTATGCCTTTAATCAGTATTTTATTTGCCTAAGATGAACTGTTTTACTAATCTTCAATAATTAAAAACATGGCCAACTATATTAGAGTTTCATTTGATCGTTTCACAATAATTTAATTTTTAGTCTCCCTCCGTGGTCCAGTGGATAGCGTATGCGACTGCTGATCGGAGGTCCTGAGTTCGATTCCCAGGTCGGACAAAGTGTTACTGAGTTTTCCAGAATTCTCAGTAGCAGCACGGAGTCTGATGTGCCCGATAACGGCAATAGGCGCGCCCCTTATTACGTGGGACCTAAACATTCAAAGCGAAATGTGGTTCCAATATTACACCTCTGACTACCCCTTCGGGGATACAGGCGTGAATCTATAAAAAATACATTTATAAGCATGTGTCAATATTCCTTTAAGAACTTCATAGTTTGTTTACATTATACGTACCGCACGTTGTTATTGTGCTAAATATAGGTTATCACCTTGAATATAACGCTCTCTGTCAGTTCGCTTAGGAGTAAGAGAGATGCACTAACTAAACATATTGCAAGCTTCACTTTTGATCTTCCAGGATTGTACGAATATTTAGCATTGCCACAGAGCGAACAGGCGATGGCTAATCTCCGCAACACAAAAGGTAAGTTATAGATCAGTGTCAATTTTATTCAGGGGTCAAATCTGATAAACATACTTATATTCATCCTCCTAGCGTTATCCCAGTTTCAACCTGGGGTCCACTTACTTAGTCTAACCGGATTTGACTGAATATTAGCTTTTCCACAGAGCGACTGCCTGTCTGACCTAAAAGTATTGCGATATTCCATGGTTTAAACTAGTGTCAGTTTACTCAGAGGAATCAACTCCCAATAACGATTGTCAAAGATCTTCATGACAGCCGGGAGTCGGGACCGATGGTAGAACATGCTCTCCGAGGCGAGCGATATTAGGGAAGTTTGCTGCAAGTGAAATAAATTATACAAGTACCTATTGTTATCTAGTGAAATAATATATGTCAAAATAATGGTAGTTTGATTCATCAATTAATGTTAAAACTTTATTTAACATTTTTTATCGACAATTTATTGATAATAAGTATTCTCTTTGACAGCAAAAATCTATGACGTCACTAGGTCTTATTTCATACAAACGCCATTAGTCCCAAACTAAGCAGAGCTTGTACTATGGGTACTTGATGTCACCTAAAAGGGTAAAATAGGGACTAATATTTTGTTTTAAAATCCGTGCATTCTTCAAATCTTTAATGTCCAGGAGTGATATGATGATGATAATATTATTATCTATCGAAGATAGTGCGAGAGGGACGCGGATATACGTGTGAGTGAAACAACAATACCTAATTAATATTTCTTTAGCGATCGTAACAACACTGAAGATAGTGCAAAGGAGTCAGATATATACGTGTGAGTGAGACAGCAGTAAATTTTTTTTAGCGGTGGTTCTTTTTATTTTATCGTCATATAAGACGACCCGGTGGCGTAGCGGGAGTGTAAACAATAGCCACGGTGTCGAGGGTTCGATTCCCGCTCAAGTCAAACATTTGTGTGCGTGAAAATGAATGTCTGTCTTGGTCTGGCTGTTCCTATGTATAATATGTAAAGTATAATGTTTATCCATTATCTAGTACCCACAGTACAAGCTCTGCTTAGTTAGGGACTAGATGGTGTTGTGTGTATGTGGTACAATATTATTATTATCAGTGATGTCACCATTTGACATTTAGACTAACATTCGCGCGATGACGCTTGAAAGACTTACGGGGAATCCCGGAATATTGTTTACAAGATGAGCGCGCGGTTACACCTGTGTTATTTAGGGCTACTGCTCCGCTCCCGTAGCTCTTAGCGGGATGTTATATAGCCTATAGCCTCCTCAATAAATGGGCTATCTAACACTGAAAGAATCTTTCAAATCGGGCCAGTAGTTCCCGAGATTAGCGCGTTTAAGCAAACAACCAACCAAACTCTCCAGCTGTATAATATAAGTACAGATACACCTCTATAACGAGATACCGTACACTACTACTTCTTTACCGGGTATTACCCTAAACATAAACTAGAGTACTCGTGAGCAATAATTATAAACTTTTGCGACTTGTTTTTAATATAACTCAGTCATACCGCGGCTACGGTTAGTGTTACTCATGTTGGCTCGCCGGGGCAGATATACGGTATTTATCTTTTATATTTTAATTACCTATCTATTATCCGTTTATCAAATACTACATAAAAAATATTTTCAAAGACAACTGGTAATAAATCCTGTGTCGCGGGGAACTATAACTTGTTACTTTAGCTTCGTTCCTGAGTAAACAAACAAAGTCTTCAGCTTTATACAGGATGTCACAAGACCCATCACCAAGCCGAAGTCTACTCGTTGTGGACATCATGCCAGTCTTACTAACCAAAAATAATACTTAGGAAACGATTTTTTTTAAAGTTTTCATTCATCATTTTTAAACCGCAATTAAAAGCGTGCGCGTGCAATGCTCGAAATACCTACCTATTATTCATGGGGTCATGACCCCATAGGGCATCTAAAGAACATATTGGCGAGGTAAATGCATCGATTTTGTACCTAATTAGAAAAAATCCATACTAACTTTGAGCCTCAATATCTCCTGAACCAGTAATTTCCCAGGTATGGTGCCGAAATAAAAAATGTTCGTAGTGATTGGTACAATATTTTATGGGCTTTCAGTTTTCATTAAGGGTCTTTTTACACCTAATATACAGTAGTATTAGATTAGATTTAAAAAACCTTATTTATTGAGCGTAAGTCATAAATTGTTTCTAGCTTTAATAGTTTAGAAATTGCGATGATAATCTAAGTACGTTAGGACGAGGATTTTTGTATTCGTTTTTATAAACTCACGCCTTTATCCCCCAAGGGTGAGCTGAGGTGTAATAAATAATACACTCACATTTCACCATGAATATCATTTTTTAGATCCCAGGTAATGGGGGCGAGCCTATTGCCGTTACCGGGAACATTGCTCGCCTCCGTGCTGCTACTGAGAATTTGTAAAACTCAGTAACACTTTTGCCCGACCCGGGAATCAAACCCAGGACCACCCAGCCGTTCAGCCGTTAAATAATTTTGTCTGACCTCTGTCTTTTTTATTCCAGATCTACCCGTTACTTACATACATGCATAGACTCACGCCTGTTTCCTGCAGGGGTAGGCAGAGACTACGGAACGCCATTTGCAACGGTCCTGACATATCTCCCGTTACAGACCTGTTCTAAACCATGTCTTCGAAGAGAAGCAGCACATCTAGCCTGCAGTCAGCTGCCAGTAGAACTGGAAGCTCGTCAGCATCAGATCTTCACCAGGAGACCATCAATACTCAGCTCTTGGACGCGCTTGAGAACGGTGAAGATCCTGAGGAGATACAAAGGTGAATCTTTACAAACATACATACATAATATAGGTACTCACGCCTTTTTCCCGTTGGGGTAGGCAGAGACAACAGAACGGCACTTGCTTCTATCCTTACAAACCTCACGCGCTTCCTCTACACTTGAATCCTTATCTTATCTTACATTAATAATCTGTATCTAATATAAAGCTGAAGAGTTTGTTTGTTCATTTATCGAGGAAGGCTACAGGCTATATAACATCGCGCTTTGAGCCACGGGAGCGGAGCAGTAGCCTTAAATAACGCGGGTGTATCCACGAGCTCTGTAGTATCATCATCATCAGCCTTTAACAGTCCACTGCTGGACTAGGCCTCTCCTTTGGAAGGAGGAATTTGCCTACTACACCACGCTGGTCAAACGGGTTGGTATAGGGTTTGTATCAAGTTTTCCTTCTCTTACAGTGGTGTTCTCTGCATAATATGCTCCCTCTGTCGGCTCTTACGACACCCATGGGATGATATGGGGTGGTGACAAACCGTATTCTTAATCCGTCACCACACGGACAACTCTGTAGTATACTAATATAGAAAGCTGAAGAGTTTGTTTGTTTGGTTGAACGCGCTAATGTCAGGAACTACTGGACCGATTTGAAAAATTATTTCAGTGTTAGATAGCACATTTATTGAGGGTGGCCTATTTATAGGCTACATAACATTACGCTATGGGCCACGGGGGCGGAGCAGTAAAATAAGGTGGCAGCCTTAAATAACGTGGGTGTAACTGTGGTTCATCTCGTGCCAAATAAGATGGGTTCCGTAGCCAAAAATGGCAAAAAACGGAACCCTGATAGATTCAACATGTGAAATATGTCTGTATGTCTGTCCGTACGTCACAGCCACTTTATACCCAAACTATTGAGACATAATATTTGAAAAAGGGTAGGTAGATATTGTATTCTGTGAACCGCTTCACGATGTGTATACAAAAATAAAATGAAATTAAGGGGGGCTCTCCATACATGGAGAGCCATCATCATCATCATCATCATCATCATCATCATCGCCCTAGCCTCCATCCTGGTTGCATCCAAGACTTCGCGCCTTAGAGCCCGAGGTCCGCTTACTGGTCTAACCAGATATGACAGAATATCAACTTTTCCATAGAGCGATTGACGTCTGACCTCCGCAATCCGAAGGGATAGCGATATTCTATGGTTTAGACTAGTATCAGTTTATTTGAGAGTACTGACTCCCCGTAACGACTGTTAAAGATCTTCATGACACCCGGGATCGACGGTTTAACGTGCTCTCCGAGGCACGAGACAAGCGATAATTAACAATTGAATACGCATGAAGTTATTCAAAGTATCAGCTTCTTCGAGGGTACTGACTCCTCGTAACGACTGACAAAGATTTCCATGACAGGTGAGACTGGACAAGCGATAAATAACAATTCAATACGCACATAACTCCGAAAAGTCATTGGTACGCGCCGTGGATTCAAACCCGGACCTCTGCGTATCAGTATAATTCAGTACATTCGCGTAAACCAAAGAAAATACATAAATACTTACATAGACACACTGTTTCCTGAAGGACTAGGCAGAGGCTACGAAACTTCCTTTGCAACGATCCTGACATATCTCTCTTGCTTCATTCATTCCCATCAATTTTCTCATGCATGCTCTTCTGTAATACTAATATAATGTCTTTTTTAGGCTTTTAGACGCTGGAGCAAACCCTAACGCGACGTGTCGTGTGGGTCTCATCACTGCTTGTCACACCGCCGCTCTCACCAGCGTGGAGGTACTGAGGCTGCTCATCAAAGCAGGAGCTCAAACCCTCAGGTTCGACAAGGAGGGACGGACTCCGCTACACCTTGCAGCCTACGTCGGCAACACGGAACATGCAGCTGTGTTAGTAGAATACCCTGGAGGTAAGACTCTCTCCTAAAATTGTTGATTATCGCTTGCTTATCGATGAAGGAAAACATTGTGAGGAAACCTGATCGGAGAGTTCTCCATAATGTTCTCGAAAGACATGTGAAGTCTGCCAAACTGCACTTGGGCAGCGTGGTGTATTCTCATAGCGAGAAGAGGCCCGTGCCAGCTGTACAGTTTATATACAGCGCTGATGATGCAGACTCTCTCCGAATTGTCAAGCTGAAGTGGCAGTCGGCAGGGCATGAAGCTGAAAGAACCGATGGCTGTTGGAGCAGAAAGGTTCTGGAGTGGCGGCCACGTACCAGAAGTCGAAGCAGAGGTAAGTCGAGGCAAGGTGGACTGAGGATCTTGTTGGGATCGCAAGCAGCTGATGGATGTGGTTGGTTCAAGATCGGTCCGTGTGGAGAGCCTTATGGGAGGCCTATGTCCAGCAGCACAAAGGTGCTCGACGTGGGAACTCGAATAATATCATCAAAATGCGCTTGGGCAGGCATCTAACTAGACGTGGCGACGACATGTGGAGTAGAGCCGTAACAGTTAGTTTGCTCATTTCAGCATGAATGTGCCGGCTCGACCGGGTAAGTACAAAAAGTAAATCGACGTAAAGTAACATTACCTATATTGTTGTGTTTTGTTCGGTGAGTGATAGTGCACAGGCCCCATCCCCTATAACTTCTCCCTCATTGAACTCCTTCTCCTATCCTTTTTTCTAACCCAAAGGGTGGCAACGCAGTTGTGACTCTCTTACGACATAAAAAAAGCAGAATGGCAGCCACGGATGGGAGAAAGTAATAGAAGGGGTAGTCGGATGAGGGGTTAGGAAAAGGGGATGGGGAGTACATGGTGTCCTAGAAACCATTAATTTATTCGAAATCTTCCCAACAGATTTACAAGACGGAGGAGCAAGCAGTCTGCCAATTGAGACAGAAAAGCTTGGACAGCAAACCAGTCGAAGGAGACTGTTGGACGCGAGATGTGGACTGGGAGAGAGCGGGACAACACTATGTAGATCCTGGAGCGACGGTACCAAACATAAGTGCAAGGAAGTCGCTGTAAGTGCATTCTAGGGCATTTCTTTTAGGTAGCGAAGGTAGTCCAGTGGTGTACGTAACGGACTGCCGAGACGATGGTCAAATCAAATCAAATCAAAATAATTTATTTGTTATCATAGGTACATATATGTCGGCGATACGCCAGGGTTATGGTGTCCAGACTCCATTATAATAAAAACACTCACGTTATATTACTTGGTTTCTTTTCAGACGATTTCTAGCACAGAACTGAATTAAAATGTGACCTACAGTCCTTTTTATACACTAACCGTCATTACACTTAATGTTTAACAACTGTCACTTCCTTTACAATATATAATTGAAATTACTATATAATTAATTATGAAATATAGTTCAAAAATCAACATTAATATTGTAATGAATTTTGCACAACAACAAATGATTTATTTTATACGAATAACACATTTATTTTACTAACCAATCGCTGCTTTACAATATTCACCAACAGATGGCGCTATCAACAGGATGTAAATATAAGCGCATGTTATTTATTACCGTAAATATAAGTGTCAGAATAATGTTATTTAATACTAATTGATTTTACTTTGAAAGTTTCTGGAGTTATCTTAATAATTAAGCGATAAATTAAATACCCAATCTTTATAAAACAGTTAAGCAATACAGTGTCTAATATTCTAAAGTAGTGAAGTGCTTGTTTGCAAATAGTTATTTAAATATCAATCTTAAATATTATTAACATTTTCGTAACAATATAATCATTATATATTAATTTGTAATGTATATATACATGTTATAAATACAAGCAGCAAGATCTTAAAACGATTGTGACAGTTCTCTGTGATATACCGTATTTAACGGTGAACAAATGTGAAATACAATATTTATACACGATCAACATCTACACTAATATTATAAAGAGGGAAAAATTGTATTTTTGTTTGTAATGGATAAACTCAAAAACTACTGGACCGATTTTAAAAATTCTTTCACCATTATCTACACTAATATTATAAAGAGGAAAATTTTGTATTTTTGTTTGTAATGGATAAACTCAAAAACTACGGGACCGATTTTAAAAATTCTTTCACCATTAGAAAGCTACAATATCTGCAAGTAACATAGGCTATATTTTATTTTAGAAAAAATAGGGGTCCGTAAGATATTTGGGTTTTTCCGGTACGCGAATTAGTTCCCTCAGGACGCGGGTGAAACCGCGGGAAACGGCTAGTTTTATTATAATTGTCCGTGTGGTGACGGATTAAGAATACGGAATGTCACCACCCCATATCACCCCATGAGTGTCGTAAGAGCCGACAGAGGGAACATATTATGCAGAGAACAGCACTGTAAGAGAAGGAAAACTTGATACAAACCCTATACCAACCCGTTTGGCCAGCGTGGTATAGTAGGCCAATTCCTCCTTTCAAAGGAGAGGCCTAGTCCAGCAGTGGACTGTTAAAGGCTGATGATGATGAATTATAATTCTCATTAATAGTATAGATTGCGAAAGGTAATATGCAAATGTAATAAGAATGTCAAGATACAATAATAATACGTCAAAAGGTAATGTAGTTAAAATAATGTCAAAATACTAGAATAATGATTTTACAGGTATGTCCATAAAAATATTTAATATATTGATTGTAGGTAATTAATTATATTTAACAACAATTTAAAATTAGTATGCTACAATTTGTCCATAAGATAGTCAGTGACAATATAGTACGCTTTAGATACCAACAGGCTGGGTAGCTTACTTTTAAATATGTTTTATTTATATTTTTATTTTATTTATAGACTCACGCCTGTATCCCCAAAGGGGTAGGCAGAGGTGTAATATTACACCCACATTTCGCCATGAATTTTTAGGTCCCACGTAATAGGGGGCGAGCCTATTGCCGTACCGGGCACATTACCAGACTCCGTGCTGCTACTGAGAATATCCTAACGGAAAACCCAATAACACTGCCCGACCCGGGAATCGAACCCGAGACCTCCCAATCCCACGCGCACATTTATGCCGCGAGACCAACGAGGCAGTCTTTAAATATGTTAACGTCCTTTTGCTGACGCAAGCTTAATGGCAATTTATTGTACAATTTTTGCGGGCAATTTGTACGGGTTCGATCCCCGGGCACACACCTCTGACTGCTTCCGTGGACCAGTGGAAAACGTATGCGACTGCTGATCGGAGGTCCCGGGTTCGATTCCCGGGTCGGGCAAAAGTGTCATTGGGTTTTCCCGAATACTCAGGAGAAGCACGGAGTCTGGTTATGTGCCCGGTAACTGCAATAGGCTCGCCCCCTATTACGTGTGACCTAAAAATTCATGGCGAAATGTGGGTGTAATATTTACACCTCTGCCTAACCCTTCGGGGATACAGGCGTGAGACTATAAATAAAAAAAAAAATATTAAATAATAATAATATAATAATAATAATTTATTTGCATAAAACACGGTATACAGAGATGTTATATTATATCAAAGACAATAGTCCTTACATGTTAAGCCGGACATATTCAGCATGCAAATATTAGTTACAAATACAAATTACAATTTTTGTCAATAAATTCCTTAATACTTATAGAAATTGTGTTCAGTTAACCAGTTCTGTAGTTTTATTTTAAATAAATTTGTGTTCAATACTTTAATTTCATTCGGTACTTTATTATAAACTCTTACACACATTGCCAGACAGCTTTTGTTATATTTCGTAGATTTGGGGATATCAGCCAATACAAGCCTATCTGGATCTCGGCGATTTCTAAAACTCACATCATTCGCAGTTTTGAAATGTTCTTTGTGTCTACGTACAAACATACAAGTTTCGTAGATGTATAGTGATGGTAGTGGTAACAACCCATTTGTTTTAAATATCGGTCTACGTGATTGATCCGGTCGCATACCATATATAGCCCTTAAACATCTTTTTTGAGCTACGAAAGCTCTTTCTATATCAGTACCGTTTCCCCACATAACAAGTCCATAACGAAGTACAGATTCTACGTATGCTCGGTATGTTACAATAGCTGTGTTTGTATTTGTTATATTTCTAATATGTTTTAGTGCATAAACAAATCTATTTATTTTACTAGACACTATATCAATATGTGTTTTCCAGTTAATATCCTCGTCAATTGTCACTCCTAGAAACTTTGTGTGTGTAGCTTGTTTAATTTTAGGTATATTTAATTTGAGATTGTATTTGTCATTATAACATTTATTAAATTGAATATATAGAGATTTGTCAAGATTTATTTTTAAATTATGTGTGTTTAGCCAGTCAATGAGTACGTCAATTGTATTATTAATGTCAGTTTCGTGATTACGTATTGTATTATGTCTTTTATTTGATGTTACAATAATAGAAATGTCATCTGCGAAGAGAATGCATTTGTGATTAGTTATCTGTGTAATGTCATTAATATATAGTAGGAAGAGAATAGGGCCTAGAACACTACCTTGTGGCACACCGTATTTAATAGATTGATATTCGGATAGATACGGCGTCATTTCTCGATTTTTATCCATTCTAGTAATGATAACTCTTTGTTGTCTATTACTTAGATATGAAGATATCCACTGTAGTGCTAGAACTCTGATTCCAAACATGTCCAGCTTTTTAAGTAGAATCTCATGTGATACGAGATCAAACGTTTTGGATAGGTTAAAAAATAGCCCTGTAGTAAAATGGTTAACGTTAATACCTGTCAATATTGCCTTCAAAAATGTAAATACTGCCAGTGTTGTTGATTTGTGTTTTTGAAAGCCATACTGGTCGCTGTTTATAATGTCAAATGTGTTACAATAACTAATTAATCTCCTAAGCATGCATTTTTCATAAATTTTTTATATAATAGGTATTAGTGTAATTGGTCGATAGTTATTAATGTCACTTCTTTCTCCCTTTTTGAAGAGAGGCATAACAACTTACGATTTTAGTGCTTCTGGGAAGGTCCCTGTAGATAGTGACAAATTCATAAGGTACGTCAGTATTTGAAGTATTTCGGTACAGCAGTCTTTCAATATTTTTGTATTTATTTCGTCATAGCCTTCGGCGTTAGTATTTTTTAATGTCATTATTTCACGTCTTACTTCATTTTCCGACATAGGTACAATGAACATGGAGTTAATATTGAAGCTATTTCTAGGCTTAGTGTTATTTTTCTGTAATTCTTGACCTAGGTTGATATAATGATTATTAAATGTTGTTGCTATATCAATGGGGTTCGTGAGAGTTAAGTTATTTTTTTTTATATTCTCTATACAGTTAGCTGGGTTATAGGTATTTATTTGATTTTTGATAACTGACCAGGTGGCTTTGCATTTGTTGTCATTTTTGTTTATGTACTTAATATTAGCGTTCTTTTTAGAACTATAAATGCATTTCTTAAATATTTTTGAGCACGTAACATATTTGTTTTTATTAAATGTAGTTTCTTCTTTATAATAATTGTATCGAAGTGTTCGCTTTGTATTGCAGCTCTGTTTTAGCCCCCTGCTTATCCAGTTTTGTTTGTGTTTATTATTAATATTTACCTTTACTCTATGTCTAGGAAAACAGAGTTTGTAGAACAGGCACACTAGGTCATGGAAGTTTTTGAATGCTAAGTTGGCGTCACAATCGATATATATATCTGACCATGATAGATTTTTGAGACATTCTCTAAATTTATGTATATTTTCTAAATTTCTCTTGAAAATATAGTGAGAAGTTATTATTTGTGGTTTACGTTTTAATGGGAAGCTTAGTATTTGTGCTGTGTCGTGGTCTGACAAACAAAGCGGAAGCACTGTTGAAGTAGCGTTAGAAATGTTGCTCAGTATGTGGTCAATGCAAGATGATTTGCGTGTGGGCGTATCTATATGTATTTTCAGGTTATGGTTCAGAGCTAAATCCAGTAATTCATTTGTAACAGTACCTTTTTTCAACGTATTAATGTTGAAGTCTCCTGCTACTACTAATTGTATTTTAAATTTATATTTCTGCGTTATTTCATTTAAGAGATTATTTAGTTTAGTTAAAAATAAAATGGGGTCTGATTGAGGAGTTCTATAAACACAAATAATAATTAATTTACTTTGGGTCATTTCGATGCCGCACGCTTCAAATGAGTTCTACGAGGTATGATTTTTTATATATAATAGTTCCGTAAAGACTATGCCTTTTTTTAAGTAATATGCAGATCTTTTGTGTCCTTTTTTTATAAACGTTTCAGAAAGGCATAAAACGTCTGGGTCTTGGTTTGTTTTTTGTAATTCTTTTAAAGTTATCTCAAGAATTTCCTGTTTTGCGAATATGCTAGCAATATTTTGATGCATTATTTTAAAGTTGTTTGTTGTAGAAATACAAACTTTAGGTTCGAAAAAAATTATTATTCTGATTTATTATTGGAAAATAATATGGTATGGTGCCCTTCTGCGCCTGAGTATTTGTAAGTTTTTGTGTATTAGCAGATTGCAGTGTTTTTTGTAAGGCGTTTAAAGTAAAAGGGTATGGTTCCTTTCAAAGGCTCGTCTAACTTAGTGTTTAGTTTATTTTTTAGTTTGCTATTCGGGTTCAAATATTTTTCCTTATAATCCCGACAACCTATGTGGTAATTAATTGACTGACAAATAACAGAAAGCTTGCGATTTATGCAATTAACAAAATTACAATTTTCTCGCTCACTACACATCTTTCTAATATTGCTATTTAATGTTTTAACATCTAACTGCTTGCTTTTTATAATATTAGGTACGATTATAGTATTATTCTTATATAAATCTAATAAAGTTTGAAGCTGTTTTAATACTGTTTTTATGCTAGAATCGTTTTCGCCTACACATAATATTAATTTGTCGTCAGGCTTTATTTGTGTACAACGACAACTTTTTATTACTTCCCTTGCTGGTGCACCTGGTTTTGTTTCGGCGAAGACTCCGTAAGTATCATATCGGGTGTTCTTTGTCGATTGCGTGATGGCTGTTGCTAAATCTACACATTGTTGAGTGCCGAAGATGAGTATTCTTTTCTCGGATAGACAGAGGGTTTTTTTCACATCGTAGGGACTGTGTCAATTTTTCCAGTTTTGTGGTGAGCGATAATATCTCTTTTTCAGCGTCTTTTAATTGTTTTTCGAGATGAAGGATTCGTTGTTGGAGCGACGATGTAGCCACACTACTCATGTTGTGTTCTACTTGCGAGATGATTACCCGTGAGGAAGGAGTGGAAGATACACTAGGAGGGTATAGAAGAGATCGCCTCTTATGTTTACAAATTTTTTGTGGGCTACCCTCCACTAATGTCAAAGAGGATTTTAGTACTTTTATTTCTGTGGTAAGCTTTTGTACTTGGCCGTGAAGCTCATTATTTTCTAATATCACATTTTCGAGCTCATTTTCAGTAGTATTCAGTTTACAATAAAAATGTTAATTATCGTTATTATTATGTTATTATGTATGTTAATTATCGCTCGCTCAGTAATGTGCCCGGTAGATGGCAATAGGCTCGCCACCTATTACGTTGGGACCGAAACAGAACTGGCAGTGTGGGTGTGTAATACAACTCTGCCTACCCCTTCGAGGATAAAAGGCGTGAAGTTATGTTATGTTTTTTTAGGTTTTGGTTCTAGACAGGCCATTTGCTTGCTATAGAAAAACCATTTGTATCGTCTAGAGTCAAGGTTTCAAAGAAATTGTTTAGTATTATAAAAAAAAATATAGACTCTCGCCTGTTTCCCCGATGAGGTAGACAGAAGTCTTATATTACACTCACGTTTCGCCGTTTTATGAATTATAAGTCCCGCGTAATTGGATCTATTGCCGTTACACATTGCCAGATTATGTGGTACTACCGGGAATTCGGTAAACTCAATAACACACTTGCCCTGCCGAAAATCGAACCCGGGACGATCAGCACGGCAGACGTATACGTTATCCTTTCTCCTGATATATGTAAAGCTAATCAGTCGGTAATAGCCTAGTGGAGATACCAACAGACTGCCATGCAATATCGGGTTAGAATCCACGGCGCGCACCACTGACTTTTCGGAGTTATCTTCTTCTTCTTTCTCTTAGCGTTATCCCAGTTTCAATCTGGGATCCGCTTACTAGTCTAACCGGATTTGGCTGAATATTAGCTTTTCCACAGAGCGACTGCCTGTCTGACCTCCGCAACCCGAAGGAATAGCGATATTCCATGGTTTAGACTAGTGTCAGTTAATTTTAGAAGGTACTGACGCCCTGTAACGACTGTCAAAGGTCTTCATGACAACCGGGACCGACGGCTTAACGTGCTCTCCGAGGCACGGGACAAGCGATAATTAACAATTCAAAACGCACATAACTCCAAAAAGTCATTGGTGCGCGCCGTGGATTCGAACCGCAATGGTGAATTGTTAATGAATTACCGTGTGCCTACGCATACTCCTTCTACGCCAATCGGTCGTCTATCTAGTGGTTTATGTTCCCAGATCCCGCTGTTCCAGGCAGGATGGACAGCTCTCCACGTGGCCAGCTCTTGTGGCAGAGTGCACTGCGTCAGGTTGCTGCTAGAAACTGGTGCTGCTCCCAATATCTTGGATGTAGAAGGTCGAACTGCCTTGGATGTTGTGGGGTTCGCACATTACTACGGCCATGACATCT
This sequence comes from Euclidia mi, assembly GCA_944739405.2. Lineage (NCBI taxonomy): Eukaryota > Metazoa > Arthropoda > Insecta > Lepidoptera > Erebidae > Euclidia > Euclidia mi. Next base: position 3,221,413 of record OX123209.2, read on the forward strand.
GGGAAGAGGAGTAAGTTATCTATATACGTTTTTTGTAGCCCAGTGGTGTACGTAACGGACTGCCGAGACGATGGTCTCGGGTTCGATCCCCAGGTACCCCGGGCACATACCTCTGACTTTTCGAAGTTATGTGTGTATTAAAAATGTTAATTATCCCTCGCTCATAAATTGGCTCATAGTGCCCTGTAGATGGCAATAGGCTCGCCCCCTATTACATTATGACCGAAAAATAACTGGTGAAGTGTGGGTGTGTACCTATTACACCTCTGCCTACCCCCTCGGGGATAAAAGGCGTGAAGTTATGTTATGTAGGCAACATGTCTATTATCACGTTTATACTCCATACAACCATCCATCCATCCACACAATTCATCGCATGGTGTTTAACGTTTCAGTTTACTGGAAGTAATCAGAACCCTCATAGAAAACGGCGGAACTTTCCACACGATGTCAGGAAGAGCTGGTGCTCTGGACAACTTATCGACGCCCCTGCATACTGCCGTGGGGGTAGGCAGTGAGGCAGTGTTCAAGGCACTGTTGGACGCAGGGCTCTCAGGGTCCTGTGTCAACGGAGATGGCCTGACGCCTTTGCATCTGTGTGTGCAGAAAGAGATGGAGGAATTGCTCCAGGTTTGTAATATTGGTTCCTATTATCCATATTCAAAAAGTATTAAATTGTTAATTATCGCTTGCTTATCGGTGAAGGAAAACTTCGTTAAGAAACCTGCATGCCTGAGAGTTCTCTATAATGTTCTTCAAAGACATGTGAAGTCTGTCTCGCACTTGGCCAGCGTGGTGAACTATGGCCTTACCCTTCTCATAGTGAGAAGAGGCCCGTGCCCAGTAGGGGGATGGCTTATATGGGCTGATGATGATGTTTATCCATATTAAATTGTTATTATCGCCTGCCTTCCTCGGAGAGCACGTTAAACCGTCGGTCCCGGCTGTGATAAATATCTTTGACAGTGGAGTCAGTGGAGGCAGCGATAGCCTAGTGGAGATACCAACAGACTGCCATGCAAAGGGTATCGGGTTCGAATCCACGGCACGCACCAATGACTTTTCGGAGTTATGTGCGTATTGAATTGTAAATTATCGCTTGTCCCGTGCCTCGGAGAGCACGTTAAGCCGTCGGTCCCGGCTGTCATAAATAATATCTTTGACAGTCGTTATTAGGCGTCAGTACCTTCAAAAATAATCTGACACTAGTCTAAACCATGGAATATCGCTATCCCTTTGGGTTACGAAGGTCAGACGGCAGTCGCTCTGAGGAAAAGTTGATATTCTGTCATATCTAGTTAGACCAGTAAGCGGAGCTCGGGCTCCAAGGCGTGTAAGTCTTGGATACGACCGGAATACTTTGAGCCTTAATATCTCCTGAACAAAAGAATTCCCAGGTATGGTGCCGAAGTAAAACATGTTCGTATTGATTGGTACAACATGGGATTTGAATTTTCGTTAAGGTTCTTTTTACACCGTGTAAATGATGCGGGTGGCTCAGGATCGGTCTGTGTGGAGAGCCTTGGGGGAGGCCTATGTCCAGCAGTGGACGTCTTTCGGCTGATTTCTTATACTAATATATAAAGCTGAAGTTTGGTTGAACGCGCTGATCTCAGGAACTACTGGGTCGATTTGAAAATTCTTTCAGTGTTAGATAGCCAATTTATCAAGGAAGGCTATAAGCTATATAAGATCACGCTATAAGCTACAGGTGTGGAGCATAAGCCTTAAATAATGCGGATTTAACCGCGGGCTCATTTAGTTATTTATACTTGTAGTTGGCTACAGAGTATACTACAGTCGAGGTGAGAGACAAAGAGGGTCGCAGCGTGCTGCGGGCCGCGGTTGATGCCGCCTGGCTGCCGGCGGTGCTTGTCGCACTGCGGGCCGGCGCTGATGTCACTTCCACGGTAAAAACCTTCTATAATAAAGTCCGATTCCCACTCAAGTCAAACATTTTTGTGCGTTAACATGGATGTTTGTCTTGGTCTGGGTATTTTTATGTATAATATGAATGTACAAGTTTTGTGTCCAGATAAACATGGATTTTTAAAAGGAAAGTCTTCTTCATTGGCTACATTTAAACTTGTAAAATGTATAGTGGACAATACTAATTCAAAAACCAATGTAACAGCCATATTCTTTGACGTGGGTAAGGCATTTGATTTTGTGTCCCATTAAATGTGGACGATACGGCATACGTGGCATTGCACAAAGCTGGCTAAAAAGTTATTTGAGTGATAGAACACAATTTGTGGAGATCATCAATGTTAATTCAAATCAAATGGAAATATCTACTAAATCTAATCTAAGGTACAATAGAGCCGGTGTTCCCCAGGGAAGCATATTAGGTCCGCTTCTATTTATTCTCTATATAAATGTTCTATTTATTCTATAATAGAACATAAATGCATTCTTTACGCGGTCCATATATCCGTACTAGAACCAAATAAAAATTATGTAAAATACAACTACAATGAAATACTTAATCAAACTATTTCTAATACTATTAACTGGTTACGCAACAATAATTTAAATGTAAATATAGATAAAACAAAATATATGCAATTTCATAATAGAGGCGCTAAGAAACTTGATATCACTTTAAATTACAATGGACAAATCATGAAAGAAGTTACAGAGTTCTCTTTCTTGGGAATAACTTTAGACGACAATTAATGTAATTGGAAAGCACGTATGTAGAAAAAAATTGTAATCGTATCAATAGATTTGCTTATGCGCTATGACGCCTAACAAAAATATCCAATATACAAACAGCCTTAAAAGCTTATCACGGTTTTGTCATGTCCAATATAAGATACGGCATTGTGCTTTGGGGCAATTCTGTAAAGTTAAACAGGGTATTTGTTGCCCAAAAGCAATGTACTTATAAGAAGTATGTGTAATAAAGCTCCTTGGGAAACCTGCAAACCTTTATTTCGTAAAATGTCACTTTTAACCGTTCCATGTCTGTATGTGTATGAAATGTGTGTTTTTTGTAAAATCTAATGCTGATTTTTTTATTTTTAACAAAGATAGATGTCAATTCAATACTCGTTATCCAAATAAACTTGTACTGCCTGCAATAAAAACTGATCAATGTAGTCGAAACAGTTATGCAATGGCGGTACGGATTTAAATAATCATTTAACACATTACGTATAAATAAATAAAATGCTCAATTTTTGCAATGGTTGTGTGAAAAGTGTTTTATACTGTAGACGAATATTTCAAATGTAAGTTTTAGTGTAGTTAGCATCTTGAAGACTTTATATCAAATGAAGTTAAAATTTAATTGTACAAGGTAGTAGAGCCTTGCTAATTTCAGTATGAATGGGCTGGCTCGACCGGGGTAGTACTGCCCTCTCACAGAAAATCGACGTAAAGTAACAGTACCTAAACTGTTGCGTTTTGTTAGGTGAGTGAGAGTGCCGGAGGCCCTATCCCCTATTCCTTCTCCCTCATCCCACTCCTCACCCTATCCCTTTTCCAACGCAACGCACTTGTGACGCCTATGGTGTTGCTTGTGTCCATGGGCGGCGATAATTGCTTATCATCAGGCGATCCGTCTGCTCGTTTGCCGCCTATTGCCATAAAAAAAATACAAATAAACATTATTGTTTATACGTTGTCTAGTTACCCAGTGCAGTTTGGGACTAGATGGTGTTGTGTATATGTGGTACAATATTGTTATTATTTTCATATTGCAGGCCAGCGACGGAGAAACCCCAATCCACGCTGCAGCAGCTCTAGGCAACTTAAATATACTTAAAGCAATACTACCCATTGCTAAAAACATCAATGCTATTGACTGTCGAAATTCTAGTGAAGAAACACCCCTAGTCAAAGCAATAAAAAACGGACACAAAGATTCTGTGAATGAAATACTAAATCATGGCGCTGATATAAAAATAATGCTACCAGGAGATTATTCTGTGCTACATGTCGCAATAGACGAAGAGGAAATAGAAATTCTAAAGATTCTATTAGCACATGATGACGCTAAAGATATAATAAATGCACCAACAGTCATCGATAAAGATCGTGAACTGTATGGCTTCAGTCCTTTACATGTCGCTGTCTTGAATAAAAATAAAGAAAGCGTTGAATTACTCTTAAAAAAAGGTGCTGATGTAAAATTTAAAGTTACTGGTCTGAATAAACCAACCGCTTTACATATCGCAGCAGTTATAAACAGCGCGAAAATTGTAGAATATATTCTCAAATTTGATAAGACAACTATTAAAGAAACAGATGGTAATGGTTTGCTGCCATTGCACTCAGCTAGTAAGGAGACTAGAAGAGATATCATAACCCTTCTGCTTAAAGAAGGGGAAGATCTTTCAGCGTATACAGACAAACCAAACGATGAAAGACGAACTGCAGTTGATTTGATAATGAATAATGTGTCAAAACCTACTGAATTTATTGAAGAAATATTTGATTCTTACATTTCAAGTGATGGAAGAGATTTAGAAGATCGTGACTGTAGAGTTAAAGTTCATTTTAGTGTGCTTATGCCTGCTGGACGAGAAAAAGAGCAAGTGAAAGTTATAGAAGCTATTCTTGAGACTGGGAACAGATTTAAACAACATAGACTGCTGGTTCATCCGTTAGTTGAGAGCTTTCTTTATCTGAAATGGAAGAAGTTGTCGCCCTTTTTCTACGTAATGTTTCTGATTAATAGTTTATTTTTATCATCGCTTAATTTATTTGTGGTTTCGACTTTTTATTATTTCGATACTACTGCGAATGCTGAATGGCCGCCGGCGATGTTAGATCCACGTGTTTGGTGCCTGCTATCTGTTTTATTTTTTGGTCTTAAATTCTTTCAGGTTAGTACAATAATATTTTCTCAAAATAAAATTATAAAATATTCTTTCAAATTAGTATTTTTGTCAAAATCAATATTTTACAGCACTCATACTCCTAGCGTTATCTCAGTTTCAACCTGAGGTCCGCTTACTAGTCTAACCGGATTTTGCTGAATATTTTGCTTTTCCACAGAGCGACTGCCTGTCTGACCTCCACAACACAAAGAGATAGCGATATTTCATGGTTTAGACTAGTGACAGTTTATTTAGAAGGTACTGGCACCCTATAACGACTGTCAGCGACCTTCATGACAACTGGGACCGACGGCTTAACGTGCTCTCCGAGGCACGGGGCATGCGATAATACACAATTCAATACGCACTGTCTGCGCTACAATCAAATTAGATAAACATGTAATTAAATTTATTATATTTATAAAAAGAAAGCCATTCACTCAAGCATGCACAAAATAAATATTATTAATCTAGCAACATTCATAATCACCTCACACAACAATTCACTTAAATTCACTTTTTTCTAACACGCGAGGGTCAATCAAAAACCTGTATTACCTTACTCCCGCGCATATCCCTTCCGCTTCTGCCTTCCCCGCTATAATTAGTGTCGTTCCAAATTCGCACCCTAGAGCGCGTGTCCGCGCCCGCCGCTCTGCCAAATAAGTTCTCAAAAACTCAAGTACTCAAACGTGTCGTGTGTGTGAAAATTGACTTTTCACCACAGCAGCTCAAACAAAACAACAAAACGCGATTTTGATTCGAGCGTGAGGCAAAGTAGCTTTTTAATTTTTCAATCTTCAGTTCAGTGCCATGAATTGACATTGTTCAGCCATAAATTTGAAACATTCGAATTTTACTGTGCTCTGTCTCTTTCACATGCATATAAAGCGAGTGAAAAAAACAAACTCCTTCGAAATTCCATTTTGGAATTCGACCTCAAAGAAAACACGTTCGGAAACGCGTTATACCCTAAAATTTAAAAAATATACAAATATCTTTATATATAAAGAAATTATGTTATTTTTTAAATGTTATTGTTTATATGTTTAATATATTATTGGATTTTAATAAAAATAAGTCTAATTAATAGTATAAAACTGGTACTGAACCAATACATTTTTATTTGGAATTTCAACAAAGATACATTTGAAAAATAAACATCAGGGACGCGGTATCAAAACGCGATTTAAAAAAATAGCGGGCATAAAGTAAACATTTTGCTCATGCTGATAGCGTATAGCGTAACGTTCTCCTAAGTAATATGTGTTCTCACTGCTGAGGTGAAAAGTTATGTGTGCTACACGAGAGCAAAGTTTTTTGCATCTCGTGCTCTTGAGTCCCTCACTACGCTCAGGATTCTAACTTTGATTCACTCGCTACGCTCGTGAATCAATCATAGAATCCTTCGCTGGCTCGGGACTCAAAATCAACACTCGAAACAAAAAACAACTTTGCTCTCTTGTTGCACAAATAACTATTGTGGGTGGCATACCAGCTTCTAAGACTTAGGAATACAGCACTGCTCCGCTTCAAGCTATCGAAGAAAACACTCTAAACAAACTCCATTTCTGCTTTTCCGTAAATACCTAAATTCCTAGCCTTTTCCGCTGCACCCACTCGCACATAACTCCGAAAAGTCAGTAGTACGCGCAGTGGATTCGAACCCGATACCCAGAGGTAGATTTCTGCATAGCAGTTTGTTGGTATCTCCACTAGGCTGTCGCTGCAGCCAAGCCAGTATTTCACAGCTGTACAACATGTCTATGCGTAAGTTCGATGTACTCTATTCGTTACCACAAACTAGCTTAACTGACGTACACGTCACGTTGGAGTGCTGTGAAATGTTGATAAAATTTAGTCAAAAATGCTTCATTGTAAATATATATTACTATATTTTGGAAAATACATGCTATAGGAAACTTCTATATCATGGGAGATGTCTTTAAAAAAGAATAAAACAAAATCATTTCGTCCTTTTCTTCCAGGACTACCATCTTGGGATTGAGTATCGCTTCACCCACGTGGAGACTTGGGTGAAGCTTCTCTGTGTAATATTCGTATCACTGACACTCCTGCTGATGCCCTGGATACCGTACAGCATCTTTACAAGACACATAGCCGCCATAGCGATGCTCCTCTCTTGGCTAGATATGCTCTGCCTTGTCTCGAGGTTTCCGAATTGGGGGTATTATGTTTTGATGTTTGGTAAAGTCGCTTCTAATGTTGTTAAGGTGAGTTTAACATAACATAACTTCACGCCTTTTATCCCCGAAGGGGTACGCAGTGGTGTAACATTACACCTACATTTCGGCTTATGTATTTTAGGTCCCACGTAATAAGGGCGAGCCTATTGCCGTTACCGGGCACATTGCCAGACTTCGTGCTGCTACTGAGAATTCGGAAAAAGTCAGTAACACTTTTGCCAGACCCGGGAATCGAACCCGGGACTTGCCGATCAGCAGACGCATACGGGCGTTACGACATAAATAAAAAAATAAGTATATTTTTGTTCTGCAACTGAGGTAGGTGTTAGAGTTCCTCCGACTAGAGTGAGGGACGATCTTTTAACTCCCTGTGCTTTCTCTCCACGTGTACCTTTTACTTGCTCTGAGTGTATATTACTTAATAATATTCTTTTTCAGATCTTATTTACGTTCTTGTTCCTGATAATGGGCTTTTCATTGAGCTTCATGATACTTCTCCGCTCCGTAGCACCCTTCGACGGCCCATGGCCCGCCGTAGTCAAAACAATCGTCATGATGACATCAGAATTTGATTACGGCAACATGTTTGAAGACACAAATATAGACACCCTCATCTTACTACGAATAACCTTTTTAATATTCCTTATAATAGCTGCAGTAGCACTCATGAATTTATTAACAGGTGTAGCAGTCAACGATATAAATGAATTAGAAGAATTCGGTAACATTAAAAGATTAGCAAAGCAAGTAGCATTTATAAAATCTTTCGATACGCTAGCTTTTAACAAAGTCTTCAACGCAATACTACCAAAAACGATACAAGATGCTATAAAAAACAGACAAACTATTCCCACAGATATAAAATTGCGGCCAAGGAAACACAAACCAAAATACAACTTACCAACAAAACTGAAAAACGCTATTTATAATGTCGCACAGAAGCAATTAAAATATGTAGAAGATGAGCAAGATAAAATGATATATAAAAAGAAATCAAATGATAAAGAAAGTAAAATAAATAAAGATGGAGAAGTAGAAGAAAGTGAAACAGCTGACTCAAGAAGTGCGAATGAAAGATTGAATACTGATTTAAATGCCTTAGAAGAAGTTGTAAAAAAAATTGAAATTCAAGCTAAGACCTATGCAGAGGAATCTAAGTCTTCAATAGAAGCGTTGAATGCTAAGATAGATCGGGTATCTAATGAAATGCAAATCTTTCTGAATATATTACAAAGTCGTCTAGATAGTTGATGTATAGATTTAAAATACAAATATTTTACTTTAAATCTAGATACATTTGTTTTTTTTCATTGAGTCTAATACTTTACTCTCGTCTAACTAGTGGCGTGTCTAAAATAACGATCACGTCGCAATGAAAAGAAAAGAACGCAAGAGACACAAAAATATTACACATAATATTAACAAAAAAAAACACATTGAGAATCATCATCATCGTCCTAGCGTAATCCCTGTTGTACCGGGTCCGCTTACTAGTCTAATGTTCCATGATTCGTTATTAAGAAGTACTGTCAAAGATCTTCACGACAGCTAGGACCAACGGTTTAACGTGCTATCCAAGGCACGAGGTAAACGATACTTAACAATTAATATTCTTCTATTTAATACGCATTTCACTTCGAAAAGTCAGTGGTGCGCGCCGTGAGCTTAACTCGAAACCCTCTGCGTAGCAGTTTCTTTTTTATACACAAAACACCCAACTCCCTCCACGACACCTCCCTTTGTAACTTTACAAACATACAACCAACGGCTAATGATGTTCGAATCCGCTATTTATCAATCGCATGCTATGAACTATATGCGAAATTTTTTTAGCATGTTTTTAAAAATGCTATAATATAGCATGCTATCGTGGGGCAGATAACATGGTGAACTGTAATGTTACACATGAATAAACAATACCTACATATACATATTTGTACATTTCTTCTAACTATAAAATGTAACAATTACTTTTTTCTTTAATTTATATTGAGTTATTTAAATCATTTTAACACACATGTTACGCAGATCATTCATAGATACACAGTATTACATGGCCTATAACAGTTTTTTAAAATCAAACACAAAACACTTACTTTTTAGAACGTAAAATAACTCGCGTACTTATATGCCTACCTACTTATATCGCGCGAGCCGTCTAGCCGCTAAAATTCGCACGCTACGCAAGTTCACGTCTGGCTGCTCGCGTTAGCACGCGAAGACTAAGGCCATGTATTCACTAGGGGACAAAGTCGCTCGACTTATCGCGAACAGTCGCAGGACATTTACGTGCGACTGTCCCGCGACAATGTCGACCGACATTTCGCTCGTCCACATACGGCATTGTGATCAAGATGTCGCCTAAGTGTTACCACAGTTTCGTTGGTAGTGTGGACCAACGAAGTGCGCTATAATCGCGGGTAGTCGCGGAACAAATAGCAACACACGACCTCACAAGTCAAATGCCGTCGGCAACTGTCGAGGGACACGAAGTCGCGCAAAGTCGACGCTATCGGAGCGTCGACAAGCGACTTGTTCCCCGACACGTAGATGTCGCCTGCGATGTCGGGCGATGTCCCCCGCGACGTCGCTCAACACGTAGAATTCGTGTCGGGCGACAAGGTCGCGGGACAAATGTCCCCTAATGAATACAGTTATGTATTCACTAGGGGACAAAGTCGCGCGACTTATCGCGAACAGTCGCAGGACATTTACGTGCGACTGTCCCGCGACAATGTCGACCGACATTTCGCTCGTCCACATACCGGCATTGTTATCGAGATGTCGCCTAAGTGTTAACACAGTTTCGTTGGTAGTGTGGACCAACGAAGTGTGCTATAATCGCGGGTAGTCGCGGAACAAATAGCAACACACGTCCTCACAAGTCAAATGCCGTCGGAAACTGTCGAGGGACACGAAGTCGCGCAAGGTCGAAGCTATCGGAGCGTCGACAAGCGACTTGTCCCCCGACACGTAGATGTCGCCTGCGTTGTCGGGCGATGTCCCCCGCGACGTCGCTCAACACGTAGAATTCGTGTCGGGCGACAATGTCGCGGGACAAATGTCCCCTAATGAATACGAGGCTTACGAGGCTTGATCGCAAATATCGCAATTCGCAGCGCTGCGAACGTGCGAAGTGCGATGTCGCGTTGGCGCGATGTTTGATTCTACATGCTATATGCTATTTTTAGCACGAACGAGAGCCGAATGAACTTGCTATTAGATGCGAAATAAAATTAGCGTGCTGTGCTATTGTACAATATGCTATATTAACCACCATTACAACGGACACAATGAACACCCAGACTCGAAACAACAATTTATGAATCACACAAAGTGTTGTCTCGAACCCACAACACTCGACGTAGTGTCAAGCGGCTAGGCGACCGCTTAAACCACTACACCAACCGCGCAGTATTTTATTATTAATATCTCGACTTGTCTTTGGCTTCAGATTGTTTGTTTTCTTTAAATTAAGACACATATTCACACTTATCCCCCTGTTCTTGAAGCAGAATGTGTGTGCTCTCCTACAGGTATACAAGTTTATACAGAGAGTCCTACTCGCGGTAACTAAGATATTTAAGGTATAAATAAGTCGGTAGTTTCCGACGAAACTAGCTCTACGACCACGACCAGTGCAAGTCAGTTGAAACGTCGAAAAATACCGAACTATTTAGGCCTTAAATATCTTAGTAATAATATAAGACCTGCTATATAAACTTGTACAGTGTATAGACTGATTGCGAATGTTTAAAATCGCATCCTACTGGTGTTTGTGGCTAACAAGCTGTGCATTTACGTTCTGTAGCGAGTTAGCGACTGAGTCAAGCGGTTAGCTGCCTTAGCCCTGTTAAAAAAAGTTAATGTAAAGCCCACGGTATCTTCACGCGGTTCTACGGAAAGACGCGTGCCGCATTTTTAAAATGAACCGACTGATGGTGAAACTACGAAGGTGCCGATGCCGGTGTCCGGCCGCAAAGCCACGCGTAGCGGGCCTCACGTAGTACTACGAGGTCAAGCACTGGCTATAGACAGGAATACATGTAACAGGAAAATTAAGGTAGAAAAAAGGCCGAAAAATATATACTGAACAAAAACTGATGATGTACCTACAGGAACAACAAATAACATATATTAAAAAAAATACGAGATCCTTTGGCAGGCATTCATGGGGTCATGGGTCCAACTCGCAGAAGACCTTTAAAGAAGGCGTTGTATCGAATATTCTTATCCTAGTTCTCACTCATTTCTATTCTTACAAATACATAAATGGAGGATATTGGCCTACTATACCATGTTGGTGCAGCGATAGTCGAGAGGAGAGACCGACAGACTGCTACGCAGAGGTTCGAATCCACTGCGCGCACCAATGACTTGTTAATTATTAATTATCGCTTACTTATCGGTGAAGGTAAACATCGCGAGGAAACCTGCATGTCTGAGAGATCTCCATAATGTTCTCGAAAGATATGTGAAGTCTGCCAACCCGCACTTGGCCAGCGTGGTGGACTATGGCCTTACCCTTCTCGTAGTGAGAAGAGGCTCGTGCCCAGCAGTGGGACAGTATAATATAGGGCTAATGATGATGATACCATGTTGGTTAGACAGATTAGTATAAGTTTTGCTTTGCCGTCTCTTTGCGAGGATATCACTTGCTTCGTATATGTTGCCTTAGTCTGTTGATAGCTGATATTCTGTCATATCTGGTTAGGGTCGGAACATACCAGATGTCGCTGCCGTCGCACAGTGAGAGTGCTCCGTATCTCTTGTTTATAAAAATAGATAATCGCATCATATCGGAATATAAGTGAACACAATCAGTTAGTCACAGTGCAATTCATAAGTGAAAGTGTTATCCAACGAAAAATCCTACGTAAACAATAATAAACCCAAAATTAAAATCAGTGTCAATAACACAAGATATACGCAAAATTACCAGTGAAGACCGTTCAAAACTATCGATAAACAGTTTAAAACCGAGAAAGGATCCAAACAGTGCCATACAAACGCAAATAAGTGCTAGTTCTAAACCACAGTCAAATAATCCATACAGTCGTTCGACGAACGCGTCTAGACGGGTCAATCGTGCGGGGGCCAAGAGGTGAGACGCGGGAAGAGCGGTACCTAGTTACGTATATCGCCTTAGTTCGTAACTAGGTACATGTTTTTGGGGGCTGGCACGTGCCTGTTTTTTGTTCGTTACTTATTTATTTGCTTATGAATATTAATTAAGGTGGTGCATACGACTTGTGCTGTGAGACATTGAAATTCTTTATGCTGTTTAAAGATTTAAATAAATAAGGATTTAAAAAATCAGCTCTTCATCAATTTACTTATACCAAAAAGGAAAATTTAATTAATTATAATTATTTGTATTATTTTGAAATGAATGTACCAATAACCACTTAAAATAATGTGCACATTCCTACTAATTTACTAACTTTTTACAATATCTCATGTCTGGCCAAATCACAGAATAAAGTAGCAATTATTGTACGTAAACAACATGGCAGACGTAAGAAAATATGCGTTGTAAGGTAATATTCGATTCTGGTGTGATTTTAATTTCATTCAATAAGTACCTAGTACCTTCGCATTAGGTAAGTACCTATCACATATTATTATGTATTTTAGTAACGGCGCATCCTAGCTCAAAAATAACCATATTTTTGGCCCCCTTTTATAAACCCCACACATGTTCTCCGTAATCTCATAACCCGGTCACCCATCCCTAAAATAACCGTGATGTCTATTGCTTTACCTAAAACGTAGATTGCACAAAAAAAAACTGCAAAATACTTCATATCGATAACATAGGCTCTGCAAGCTGATCCCAAGGTTACCCATCCATTAAACCACCGCTATGTCAATCGCTTTATTTTAACTTGGTTTGTACGAAAAATGCTTTATATTCTTAACCGCCTCCCACGACACCTGCGGGATGAAATAGGTGCTGACTGACACCTTGTATGCAAATCTGTCACCGCACGAAAAATGCAACGTGTTTTATAATAATTATTTATCGTTAATTATTGTAATATAATAAACTTGCTGTTTTCCACGGTTTCACCCGCGTCCTGAGGGAACTTCTTCGCGTACCCGATTAATTTTGACGTGACAACGTCTTATAAATTGGTTTGCCGAGTGACACTTCAAGAAACTGCGTTACGCTCCGCTCACGTTATGCGCTCACAATGAGAGCGAGTGAGAGGCACGCGTCCCGCCTAAGAGCGAGAGAGACAGACATACAAAATGAAAGGCACGCGTCTTTCATCCTTCTTCCTACTATACGAATGAATATTCACATTAAAATTATTTTACCACTCAAAGTCGTTGTCACGTAAAACTTTCGCCCGTATACCGACTTTACAGGCAACCAATTTTTTTTTTAGCCTAAGTTACTCCTTGGTACATCAGGCCAGTGAGGGTCCCGTCAAAATAGGTCCAGCCGTTCCAGAGATTAGCGAGAACAAACAGACAGACAGACAAAAATGGTAAAAAATGTCATTTCGGTGTATGTACCGTGTATACATCCATATGCATTTAGTAAAAAGCGGTTAATTTAATATAGCAAACAGACACTCCAATTTTATTTATATGTATAGATAAGTGATTTACACTATATTATTCATGTAGCGTAGCAATTGTAATATTTTTCTAAAATAAATATACGGTGTTTGAATAAGTAGGTATTGTTTACATGTGGCAGCCCTAGCCTCCTTACCCTTGTCTAGACGTTGTCGGCTTTTTCTACGAGATCAAAGGCGTCAAACTACTGTATGTCTTTATACTGTGTCTAAACTAAACAATATTGTGACTCAAAGAAGACCAGTTGTAGAAAACAGTTTGAATAATCGACATTGACAACTTGTTATTGACATTTATTATCTAATTCTACCTGCAAGTATAAACAATAACAAAGCTACAACTAATCGCTAATTTCACGACCACACATAAGAGCTGCCGTGGCGTGTCACGAAAGACATATGCTTTCAAATCACGAGGTTCGGGTTCAAAACCTACTAAAACAAAGTAGGACTTTTTGTGACATTTCCCTAACAGGTTTATCGGAAACATTACAAACATAATCCCATGTCTGGTTCTCGAAGGGATAAACAGTGATACAAAGAACAATGGCAAGTTCCCATACAACACTTTATTTGAAATCGATTCGAAGCGTCTATGTATGAAAAAATGTTAAAAACAAAGGGGTTCTATTACTTAAACATAATCATCAAGAGTTTTTATTTTAGGAGGCCGTAAAAAAAAGATATGAACATTGTATATATTTTAAGGTTATGTTAATAGAAAATAACTTTGTAACTACACAAATACATTAAATACATTTAGCTAAGGGATGGTGATGTGCAAAAAGCATTGATAGGATATACCTAGACTGATTCAAGATCAGTGTCTAGACTTGAAAAGTACCTAATATTAAAAAATCAAAGTTCCATCACGAAATAGGGATGTAGACTATGTAGGATTTATGTAATCCTTTATCTTCCACAATTTTATTGAGTATTAGAGCCCCACCCAATGAGGTGGGGCTCTAATTTAGCTGGCGACGTCGCCAGCTACCATACAATTTATATTGAAATGTATGGTACCTAACTCACTTGGCCACGGTTTGGCAGCCATTGGTACATTTCAATATAAACTGTTTGGATACGCAGCAGGCGACGTCGCCATGGCGTACAAGTGAGGCAGGGCTCTTAAGATTAAACGTCATGGCATGATGTTAGATCTCTCTAATAAATAGGTACAAGTCACTTGCTTTTATAAGGAACTAGCTTTTGCCCGCGTGAAGTCGAAAATTATCCCACAGGAACTCAATACCAGGATAAAATTATACTATATCCTATTCCAGGTTTTGGTTTATCTGTGCGCCTAGTTTAATTTTAATCGGTTCAGTAGTTTTTTCGTGCGTAACAAACAGACAAACAAATAAACATCGCATTTATAATATTAGTAAGGATAAGGATATGGGATCTCTCTTAGTGCGCCACCAACAGGCATGACAAACCTTATCTGAAGGTGACAGCTGCAAATGAAATAAAGGAATGTTTTGTAATCAAATACTTAGGTACTCCATAATTGATAAAAAACAGTTACCTTGTATTAGATTGCTTTAAAAGAGACACCAATAGACTTATAAAACTCTTTAGTAATAAAACACTGCAAAAGGATTTATTATTTAATAAATACTAATTAAAGATGAATGGACCTTACGTGGTTCTATTTTCATTTGGATAATATTTATCATGTTCTGTTGTAGTTCGGTCGGGCTATCTTTTAATATTTTGTCACTTTGCCTTCGTACTAATGAACATCCAAACAGAAGGCACACATTTCTATGGCCTCGTGGACACGGTCCAGCTTGTTCACCTTCATTAGCATCTTGCTGCAAACTGTGATTTATTCAATCCATAGCGAGTTCCCAACTTGCTTCACAAACATAATCATCATCAATAATCTAAAAATTAAGAAAAGCAATTATTACTACAGACAAAGAAAACGCATGACACTACATCTAGATAGACTAATGTTACCGAATTTTGTAATATTTAAACTGCTTTGAAAATTCACTGAAACTTACTAACGCTAAATTGGTAAGTAAGTATAATAATGTTTAAAAACTTACGATTTGTGGATAAACCTAGTTGCAGAGCAAAGTACTAACTCTTGTGTTCTGAGCTAAGATGCGATATCGCCGGAGAAGATTGACGCAAATGTTACGATTCACGCACAATATGCGTGTAGGCTTGCTACTTCGCATCATAACAAAATCTTAAGGCACAATCGAAGTCCGTGTAGAAAAAGCCATAGGTCCAGATGTTTTGAGCGCAGATAATCCGTAAGAAAGCACAAGTCGTCGTATGGGGCAGCGAATCAAGTCCAGGGGGTAAGCAAGAATCAAAAATAAGGATAATTCAACAAAAAACTGCGAAAACAACGAGAACACTACCACACAAGCTTTTCGGAAAGAAAAGAACGTTGACAATGTCACAGACTATAGTTGGTGCCACGAGAAGATAGACTTTTTGCAAACACACATTCAGGGTTTCACAACCTTTGTTTCTAACAGTTGTTTTTGAGATTTTATGCCTTAGTGAACTTTTATGCTTTTCGAACAGTAGGTAGATTTTTTGTTTCAATGCTCAGTAAAATTATGCTACTAAGTAAGTATTTGAATTTATATTTTATTATCTATGACTTCTTGTCGTGACTATTATTATATTTTTTCTAATTTTACAAAAATAAACATTTTATTTTGTGTTTGAGTATTCGAATTCTCCAGATGTATTTTCATGAATTTGCCGATTTTTTTAGTTTTTACACGTAACTAATTTTCTGTAAATGCAAGACAACAAAAGAGAGCCATGTATGTCAATAATAGAGTACAAGCATGGTACTCGCTCGTATAGTCAATAGCTAAGCTATCGTAAAATATAAAAAAAAATACCACTAATGAATAATATTACAGACCACTAGCTAGTACATTACATTAAAATGTCAAGGAATAGAGATTTTACATTGTGTATGAATGAAAACGTCGCAATGAACTTAAACAAAATCGTTATATAATAGTTTGCCATCTGTAATTCTGCACCCGCTTTTCCGAGGTGCCGACCGTAGGACGAGCATTGCGACACCAAAAATATTCTTAACATCCAAAAAATATGTTTTATCCTGCCTTTTGCCTAAGAAGGAAAAGAAATTAATGGATTAACGCAAAATGTTGATATTCCAGGCATCTGACATATTCCAGTACCACAAAACACTGTTGGCAGCGCATATATCTATAAAAGCCCGATCAATTGACATATTACTTTGCAATGATACATATTTGTGTACCGTTGCGCTCATTGTATTTGACATTATTTGTTTTTGACAGATCTGTCGCTAAGTTACTTAGTAGAAATTCTTTGTTTCAAAAAGTCTATGTTCTCTTGGCACGGTCTATAGGGATCATAGACAAGGACAAGGAGTAAGGACTCTGAGTAAGGATACTGACAATGTAGACATTTTCACTTAGTGTTGTCATTAATTATCTTTCAATTGCCTGACTGATACCTCTAATTAAATGATATCTCAGATCAAGTAAAAAAATATATTTATTATATTTATTTATATCATAAATATAATCTTCTTTTTATATAATATAATATACTGGTAGCGCCATCTACCTTCCTATCTACAACTAATCGCATCAACATGAATCGTTCCACGCTTGTCTAGTGCGAGCGATATCATATTTCCGTCCCTCTCTTTCCCTCTCCCTGGAAGAGGCACTGCCTTGCGCCTGATTTCGTCGCCGCGATCGTGAACGCGACGGACAGTCTCGAACATTCCGCTCGCTAAGAACGCCGTCTCGATACCGCTCCGCGCCGCAACGCTGTATCGCCGTCTCGTTCGTATCGCGCCGCTCCCATATGTGTTTTATCACCGCTTCCACCAAGGAAAACCCGCTCGTGAGTGAAGTGAAAACAAGCAGCTGTATCACGAAACCACCAAAGCTGTATAAGGTAAGTGCCTTCCATCCTTAAAATAGCCTATACTTACCCACTCCATCACCTCCTCCCGTATCCATCTCCTCTTCCCCTAATTCCCTCCTAGGCGGCTAAGAACCGCTATCCTCTCTATACAGTCCATTAATCCTTCCCAAGTCGCCTAGAACCTAACCGGTTTCGGCACCACGCCATACCATTTTTTTGATCCATACGAGTCGGATTCATTTACGTTTTATACGTTATACCGCTATATCTAGGCAGTTATAGCACCTAGCTATACTCCTAATATATTCACATAACCGTCACATGGTTATTTCCGCCCGCATTAGTAGGTAAACTTTTATGTAGCTACCTACTTATTAAATTATTATTTCTGCAACTATCATAGTTGTCTTATAAATCTCATATTTCAATCAACTTTTATTTCCTCAGCTCTAAAGTGTTGCCTACTTAGGTAAAATAATAGATACATTAGGTATTCTTATTTTGTTTCGTTCTCATTAGCTTATACTTACGTAAGCATGTCACAACAAAAGAAGTCACGCGTGTCGGAAGACAAAGAGATGACAATCTTAGAAGCAAAACGCAATATTTTATTTGAGCGCATTCAAAATATCTATGAAAGATCAAAAACCGCATCGATGTCTGACAGTAATAGCGAAGCATTTCTCAGTTATTGTACAACAGTAGATAGTATTCGAACAGATTTTCATAAGTTGTTAGACGATTATAACGCAAGATTACTTTCTATCAATCCTGATGAAAAACCGAACTATCAGGCGTATACCGCATTCGAAGATCTTTATTGTATTATTAAGCGTATACAATCGCAATTGGAGGGTAAATGTTCAGCAGAGCCCGTTGCCCGCAAACCGAGATTACCGCCAATCGAGATTATGTCGTTTGACGGAGATATACGAAATTGGCCGTTATTCTATGCAAGTTTTAAGTCTACAGTGCACGATAATGGTTCTCTGACAGATGCTGACAGGTTGTACTATTTAATAGGTAAACTGTCACCGAAGGCCCAGTCCGTATTTGCAGGTGTCACACCCAGTGCTGAGAATTATCAGGTCATATTTCAGTCACTACTTGACAGATATCAAGACACGCGCGTTCTAGCGTCTACGTACTTTGACCAAGCTTTAAATCTCAAACTGTCCAGCAACGCGTCTGTCTCGAATTTCCAGCTGTTTATTGATAACTTCGTAACCGCGGTTAATTCTCTTAGGAATTTAAAATTAGAAGATCTTTCCGACTTTATGTTGCTTCAACTCGCTTTAAAAAAGTTTGACACTGATACAATTCGCGCATTCGAGATGACGGAACGCAATAATAAAATACCTACACTAGATAGTTTTATTTCGTTCATCAAAGATCAGTGTCGAATATTTCATAATACGCAGTCTGGTTCACCTGGCCCGTCTAACACTAACAACAACAAACAAAGGTTGAATAAATCGCGAAATAGTAATAATAACTCAGTCCCTAATCCACAATCTTACGTAACATGTTCGGAATCTAATAGTAATAATTCACAGAAGTGTCTGTGCAGTAATATAGTGCACGACCATTACTATAAGTGTCCCACCTTTAATGATTTAAATCCAATTGCTCGTTTTAAAAGCGTAAAAGATAACAAAGCTTGCATTAATTGCTTAAGCATAAAACATAAAACGAGTAATTGTTCCAGTAGAACGAGATGTCGCACATGTAAACAAAAGCATCATACACTGTTACATTTGGATAAAAATAACCGGTTGTCAAGCCAAACCGCTAACCTTGACACACTCGCGCCGCAGGTGCAGCAGACCACGGTAGCTGCGCCTTCCGCGTCTGAGGGCGAAGTATCGTTGTGTATGACATCCATTGCGCGGGCGACGCGCACGCGAGGACGGCACTCGCGCATCTATAATGATCCGCGCAGGGCCAAAACGCAGAGTACGGCGTCTAAGACGGTACTGTTAGCGACAGCGCAAGTTATCATATATGATGTCAATGGGTCGCCGCACATGGTACGTTGTCTGCTAGATAGCGCATCTCAGACCAATCTAATAACATCGGAATGCTTCAAACGCCTCGGATTATGGAATAACTTTAAAAATACTAACTCAACCGTCAAAGGGATAGGCGGATCAGAAAGGCATTGCAGGGGTTCCGTAGATGTTAAAATACATTCGCGTTTTGATAGGAACATTAATTTTAACATTTCTTCGCTTATCGTGGAGCGTATCACGGACGCATTGCCGAACGCTAATGTAGACGTAGCATCACTCACTCATCTCGAATCATTGCCGTTAGCCGACGCGGAGTTTGCGAATCCGGCAGGCATTGATCTTTTGATCGGAGCTTCAATATTTCCGCACTTGCTACTAACTAACATAGTTCGTAGTGAGCGATATGATTTACCGCCCGCTATTGAGACGGTACTTGGGTATGTGATTATGGGTACCGTACCTACGTTACATACTTCTCATTGTATGACGTCTTGTTGTTGTTCTGCTCTTCAAGAGATCAAGGTGGGTGCTAAAACTGTGTGTAAGATAAAGCACTAATTAGCTATGCTATGCTATGCTGCGCTATGCTGCGCCATGCTGCGCCATGCTGCGCTATGCTGCGCCATGCTGCGCTTTGCTGCGCCATGCTGCGCTATGCTGCGCCATGCTGCGCTATGCTGCGCTATGCTGCGCCAAGCTGCGCCATGCTTCGCCATGCTGCGCCATGCTGCGATATGCTGCGCCATGCTGCGCTATGCTGCGCCAAGCTGCGCCATGCAGCGCTATGCTGCGCCATGCTGCGCTATACTGCGCCATGCTGCGCTATGCTGCGCCATGCTGCGCTATGCTGCGCTATGCTGCGCTATGCTACGCTATGCTAAGCTACGCTACGCTACACTATACTATACTACACATCCGCTTTGTATATAGATGACATTGCCTAATGTCATACCCGCTCCGCTAGCAATTTCGCTTTGTGAAGAGCTTATTCAGCTTTTCAAGCGAGGCCAGTTTGATCTTGTCAAATGGACAAGCAACTCTTAGGAGGTTCTCGCACGCATACCAGATTCTCATAAAGCTTCTCCAGACATTGAGTTTGAGAAGTCTGTACCGCATAAGGTTCTCGGTTTACGCTGGGACAAATCCTGTGATAGTTTTCGGTTTGACGTCTCACCACCAGATGACAAGTGCGCCAAGCGCACTATGCTGTCCACAGTGGCTCGACTATGGGACATAATGGGTTTGTGGCTCCCACAATTTTGTACGCCAAGCTCTTGATCAAGGAGCTTTGGCTATCAAAGTGTGAGTGGGATGAAACACCCCCTGTCCATATTGTCGCCGCTTGGGGCCAGTTTTGTATTGAGCTTACCGCGCTCAATCAAAGTACTATTCCGCGTCATCTTGGGTTGGTAGATGGATGTACCATCAACTTAACAGGTTTCGCTGACGCCAGCGAGCGTGCTTACGGCGGAGTCGTATATCTGCAAGTCCGCATTGGTTCTAACTACTCGGTGTAGTTAGTTTGTGCCAAGTCTAAGGTCTCGCCTGTTAAACCATTTCGGTTGCGAGACTGGAGTTGTGCGCGGCCATTCTGCTGTCTCAGTTGCTCCACAAGGTTCAAGACACAGTTTTGCCCCACTACTCTATTAATAAATATACGCATTTTCCGACTCCAAGGTAGTGCTCGCTTGGATTTATTCTTCTCCTCACCGCTGGCAGACTTTTGTCGCCAACCGCGTTAGTAAGTTGATTGAACTTGTTCCCGCTACTTGTTTCAATCACGTCGCGAGTTATCGTACTCGTCTTCAGGAAGAACTCTCCATAGATTATATTGACTGGAAGTTTATTCCACCAGCATCACCACATTTCGGTGGATGTTGGGCAAGCATGGTCAAAGTAATTAAACGCATCTCTTCAAAGTTATAGGTCAACAGATCCTCTCTTACGAAGAGCCTTTAACCGTCCTTGCACAAGTCGAGGCACTGATCAACTCGCGTCCGCTTCCAACTCAGTGAGATCTAGCCTGAAGTTGGACCTACCTCTTAGTTTAAGTATTTAGTTAGTAGTTTTCGCTATTATTGCGTTTGTAGCTTTCGCTAAAGTTAATTTTGATTAATTTATTGTCATATCGCTGTCTTAGCCTATTGATGGGTTATGCGGTAGTACACCCAACGTAGCTAAGTTCAATTCTATTTTCTTTAAAGGCAACCCTTTAGGGCCGGGGGGATATGGTAGCGCCATCTACCTTCCTATCTACAACTAATCGCATCAACATGAATCGTTCCACGCTTGTCTAGTGCGAGCGATATCATATTTCCGTCCCTCTCTTTCCCTCTCCCTGGAAGAGGCACTGCCTTGCGCCTGATTTCGTCGCCGCGATCGTGAACGCGACGGACAGTCTCGAACATTCCGCTCGCTAAGAACGCCGTCTCGATACCGCTCCGCGCCGCAACGCTGTATCGCCGTCTCGTTCGTATCGCGCCGCTCCCATATGTGTTTTATCACCGCTTCCACCAAGGAAAACCCGCTCGTGAGTGAAGTGAAAACAAGCAGCTGTATCACGAAACCACCAAAGCTGTATAAGGTAAGTGCCTTCCATCCTTAAAATAGCCTATACTTACCCACTCCATCACCTCCTCCCGTATCCATCTCCTCTTCCCCTTATTCCTTTCTAGGCGACCCAGAACTCGCCCTAATACAGTCCATTTCCTTTTCCAAGTCGCCTAGAACCCTACCTTGGTTTCGGCACCATGCCATACCAATATACATAAAATATTTTTTTAACATTATCGTGAATTGTTTCTAGATGTAGGTTAAAAAGATTACTTACCTTTTTTCTATTAAACAAATACCATTGTTTTGTAAATGGTAACTCTGAAAATGACATTAAACAAGCACCGGAAATGAATGTATTCAATAAATAGTTTATCAATTTAGATAATTTAACATACGCTTTTATACTTGAAACTAATAACATACAAAATACGAAATAATTATATTAATAAGTTTTTCATAAGTTACGTTTATAGACGCTTCTAACACTTCACAGGTATAATCCTGCCATTGTTCTTTATATGAAATAATATAGAATTATAAATATTTACTTAAATCTAAATTACTAATATTTAACAGCTTTGATTATAATTAAACAACCATGGATTTGAACGATAACATTACCTATCGTCGCAGTAGAACGTGCAAGTCAATATCACTTGAGAATCTAACAAAACTAAATGAAGCAGATGAACGAGCAATATTTGACACCACAATGAGGAGCTTAACTAATAGTATGACCGATAATGACGACGTCGTAAATGAACTGCGTGAACAAATCCAATCCCTTTCGATACAGATGATGAGTGCACACCAAGAAATAGAAAATTTAAATGGCGAAAACATCCGACTAAAATCCGACTTACAGAATGCGCTTAGAACAATTGAAGCGTACAAGAAAGTTTGTGTCACTCCTACTAAGTTAACTCCGATCAAAAAGAAAGCTACACCAAAACCAGAACAAAGCAGGCGGAGAGCTCAACAAACCTCATTGCACAAGGTGCAATTAGAACAACAAGAACAAACAACTGAACTGGAGATCAAAACTCAAACAAACAAAATTTTTGACGAACAACTCCCAAAAAATAACTTTCCGGTGATACCACAAAACGCAATTGAACAAGCTTCTGGAACATACCTCAATGAAACACTCCAATGCTACACCAAGGAGACTAACCAAAGCAAAGCTGAAACAATTCCTGTAGAAACTCTACCAAAACATAAGGTTATTGTACTTGCTGACCAACAAGGTAAAAATATATGCACAACATTACAAAAGCTACTTGGAGAAGAATATAAAGTATTTTGTTTTTGGAAACCCGGTGCTAAGTTATTAGATGTAATCAGTTCATGTAACCTTACCCAGTTAACTAGTAACGACTATATTGTTGTTTTAACAGGCACCAATGACACGAATCCATTTCATATCAAAGTAGAGCTTAGTATGTGGATAAAAAATAATACAAACACTAACGTAATTTTAACAAAAATACCATACAATAAACATCTAAATGAAAAGAAGTTAAACGATTTGTTACGTTATATCTGTCTTCAATTTAATGTGCCATTTCTTGACCTTGGATATAGTCAATTCATTCCTATCAAATACAATGTTACTAATAACATTTGTCGTTATGTATTGAAAAAAATACTACGTATAAACTATAAAATTAAATTTGATATGTTTACAAAGCAACAGAAATCGCTACCTTTACTGAAGGTTGACCAATCCACACAAACATACGAACTCCACGAAGTTAATGTAAATATTGAACCCTTAATTACACCAGAAAAGAAAAATAGAAAGGGAGACAGTACTTTTTTTCGTGTATAGTTATATTAGGATATTACATCAAAACATTAATGGTTTGATAGGTAAGTCAGATCTACTGAGCGTATGCTTGAGTGAGTTTTTATGTAAGGGACAAAATATAGACATACTATGTATCACAGAGCATAATATGAAAGATGGGGATCAGTTACGGTTAATTTTGTCAAACTATGATCTTGCTACCTACTCTACAAGAAAAACTAGAAGTGGTGGGACATGTATCCTAATCAATAAGGCTCATAAATACAGCATCATAGATCTAAGCGAGTATGCTGTACCAAATGTCATAGAAAGCTGTGGAATCGAGCTAACCATTCATCAGTTAATAATCATTTGTATTTATAGACCACCTAAATTAACTAATGACAATTTAAGTGTTTTCTTCAACACCCTAGATAAAATACTTTTAAAATACACAAAAAGAAATAGTAAAGGGATAATTCTATGTGGCGACTATAATATTGATATTCTGCGTGATACTAGAGCTGCAAAGGATTTTAAAGGCTTACTACTCAATTATAACCTTAAATTTGGTTTAAAGCAACCCACTCGTCTTATTAGTAATACTTGTATAGACAACATCATACATAACATAAGAGGTGCTAATACGGAAGTACATGATCTGGCTTTATCCGATCACACTGCCCAAGTCATGAAATGTCCGGTTAAAAAAACATTCACCATAAAACATTGGTACGCACTAAAAAGAGACTACAGCCTGGAAAATAGGAACAAATTTGTTGAATGTCTCCAAAGTCTTACCTTTAATGATGTTTATAGCAGTTCTCACCCTGAAAATACATTTAATCAATTTCATGAGTCGTTCTTAATGTTTTACGATCTCTGTTTCCCTCATAAAAAAGTTAAAATTTCGATTCGCAAGAAACCCAATTGGATTTCACGCGGGATAAAAATCTGTTGTAAGAAAAAAAGGGAAATGTTATGGCGATTCAGACGCTTTCCTAATAGTAAGAACAAAGAAGCTTTGTTGCAATATTCAAAACGCTTACGCAAAATTATTAATTTGACCCAACAAGCGCAAAATTCACATAAAGTAAATACAGCCAGCAACAAATCTAAAGCCACGTGGAATATAATAAATAAAAATTGTTTCAACCTTCCTAAAGGAGACATACCGACTAGTATACTGATTGACAATACTGAAATAACCAATCCCCAAAGTATTGCTCAATTGTTCAATGATTATTTTATTGATGAAACCAAACCTCTTAATCCGAATATAAAGTTTAATTCCAAAAAATATTTAAACATCGACATACATTCCAAATCCATATTTATGGCGCCGACGTCAACGCATGAGATCATCAATATTATCAATTCATTAAAAAATACTAGTAGTTGTGGACATGATGGTGTTTCTACAAACATTGTTAAATTGGTCGCACCCATAATTGCACCAGTATTATGCCATATAGTCAACTTATGTATTGAACATGGTCATTTTCCAGAAAAAATGAAAATTACTATCATTAAACCGATACACAAAAAAGGCAATAAAAAACTACTAGCTAATTATAGACCAATATCACTTATCTCTATTTTTTCGAAGGTAATTGAAATAATAATATTTACTCCTATTTCGAAAGTAATAAAATCCTTACAATGGAACAATATGGTTTCAGAAAACATAGATCAATAAACCGGGCCATATATGAGGTTATGTCTAAAATAATAACAAACGTTGACAAGAAGATTCCTGTTGCAGCACTCCTAATGGACATGACGAAAGCATTTAATCACGTGGACCATGAAATATTACTGTGTAAGCTCGAGAGATATGGGGTGCGCGGAAAAGCGATAGAACTAATCAAGTCTTATCTAAAAAACCGCACGCAAATAACTTCTATCAATAGTATATGTCCAAATACAAAACTAGAAACAACATATATGTCGCAGGCCAGATACAGTACGATGTCTATTCCACAAGGCAGTATACTAGGTCCGTTATTATTTATTATATATATAAACGATATGCCAAGATGTACTGAACACCAAATGCTCTTATTTGCGGACGATAGTACCCTTATCTACTCGGGCGAAGAACTTAACAATTATGAAGGCGATATAAATTGTGCTCTCAAAAATATAATTAACTGGCTAATCAAAAATAACTTAAAAATAAATCTAGACAAAACGAAAATTATGACATTTTATAATAAAATTAATAAGCTTGACATGAAAAATATATATATAAATTATAATAATACCAGAATAGCCGAAACTGATAAAGCCAAGTTTCTTGGTCTATACCTAGACAGTAACTTAACGTGGAAACATCACATAGATATGCTGTGTAATAAATTAAATCAATTTGCGTATGCTCTCTATAAGCTATCAAGGATATCCAACCGCTCTACTGTTCTAGCTGCCCATAATGCGTTCGTTGCCTCGAATATAAGGTATGGTATCATATACTGGGGTAATTCCACTGACAAGGATTTTGCGTTTAGAGCTCAAAAAAGGTGCTTGAGATCAGTCTGTAAACTACAAACAACAGACAGCTGTAGGCCCTTTTTCATACAGTTAAACTTGTTAACATTACCATCGATGTACATTTACGAAGTAGCGGTGTTCGTAAAAAGCAACTTCAGTATGTTTGAAACACTTAAATCTAAACGCCGGGCAATTGACATTCATGTCACACCACACAACACATCATTATTTGGCAAAAGCCTGATGGGAATGGCTCCTAAAATATATAATAACATACCGAATGTGATACGTAATACTGAGAACCTACACACATTTAAAAAACGCCTTTATGAATTCTTAACAGCAAAATGTTATTACTCTGTCACTGAATACATAAATGATAAACACAAATAGTTCGGTATATCTGACCTGCCACAAAAAAGGAGTATAATATGTAAATATAATTAGAAATAAGTTCTCATCAATTATGAATTATGATGGTATTGTTTAATGTGACAGGTACTTAATGATAAAATAATGTACAAGCTTATATTGAAAGGTAAAATTAAGTAATAATGGTACCTACATCTAATACTTTCCTTTAATTTTGAATGTCATGTTGTACCTGATGAATGTAATGATCATAATCCTCAAGTAATAATCTATGTATTTGACTATGTATGTATTAATTATTAATTTAATTTGTAATTGTCAACCCTAATTTGTAAGATTTAACTGACATAACCTAACAACATTATGTATTAATTTGAATGAAATTTTAATATGGAATTATTATACATAAATTAATTTGTACGCCAAAAATTGGCAGACATGGCGATCTAAGAGCACTGTAATATCCAACTATGTATATACCTATGTTTACAAATAAATAAATGAATGAATGAATGAACCTGATGGAAGATCCGTCGCGTTTTATCGGTGGCGTAACGCCAAAACATCCAAATATATAGAAAAACGTTCAACCTTTCACACCTGACCGATGATCCGCTAGTACGTCGAGCGTACAGCGTCTGTTCCGTTTCCGTCAACGCATTATCCGTCGACGTCGTGCGCACCACGCACCACGTGAACTTTGACCGTGGAGTAAGGAGTATACATGGAGAGGGCAAATAGTGCATATAGAAAAATGCTGTGTGGTTGACAGCATTGAAAACAAGTGTCACCACCCCTATCTTCCCGTGGGTGTCGTAAGAGGCGACTAAGGGATAACACGATACAAATACCATATTTGCGTAGAGACGGAAAACTCGACATCAAACCGTATACGACTGCCTCGTTGGTCTCGCGGCATAAGTGTGCGCGTGGGATCGGGAGGTCCCGGGTTCGATTCCTGGGTCGGGCAGTGTTATTGGATTTTTCTGTCACGAAATTCTCAGTAGCAGCACAGAGTCTGGAAATGTGCCCGGTACGGCAATAGGCTCACCCCTTATTACGTGGGGCTAAAGTATATCTGGCGAAAAGTGGGTGTAGAAATACACCTCTGCCTACCCCTTCGGGAATAAAAGGCGTGACGTTATGTATGTATGTGTATGTAAAAATTACATTATACACATATATACGAAATCGACATAAAGCCACCAAACATAGTGTTGTCTCGTTTTGTCTTAGGGATATCTCTGTCAGAAAAAAGAGACAGCCATATGTAGTTTACTGAATAAATGACATTTCTATTAAAATATCATGACGATATTTTAATAGAAATGTCATTCGTGCCACTGTCGTCATATTTTTCGCCAAGGTTTGTGGTACATCTGGTGTGAAATCGTTGTATATCGAACATAATAATTTTGTTTTTGTGCATAAATATGTCTAAAAGCCAGATGAATCAGTGCTTCAGGTGTGTGTTTCATTACCGTATGTATGGTGCCATTCATGTCCGGTACTTCAGCTACACAGTATCAATATTGGCTACCAGAGAATATTTTGTTACATGTTTGATATAAGGGTCGTCTTTCGCTTTGCCATGT
The DNA here is from genome assembly GCA_944739405.2 of Euclidia mi. NCBI lineage: Eukaryota > Metazoa > Arthropoda > Insecta > Lepidoptera > Erebidae > Euclidia > Euclidia mi. The sequence continues at coordinate 3,249,768 of OX123209.2, forward strand.
TCGCCCACATTTGCATTATGAAATAAACTAATCTGACAAAAGATTTAAACTAATTAAGGTAACTTACTACAAAAATGCATTATTTTCCTCTAACCGGCTGCATGTCGATATCGATTATATTCTGGAGTACAACCCAAATGGCAGCCATTTTATTTGCCCAACGTTTCGTAGGTATGCACGCTAATTTCGTAGATATCCACGCTAAATTCGTAGGTATTGGACATACCATATCCATGTCTTCCCAGATCGTAGAGTAAGATTCCAGGGCCGCCAGACCTTACTTATTTTTTCAGAAACGAAATGTCTAAGTAGAATAATGTAGTGTTAGTATGTGCTATGAGTGTACGCATACTTGCCGGCTTGGATCGTGGGCCAATTTTTAGCTATGAGGTGCTAAAGGTCCTCGGGAACAATTTCCATACATACTTATATAGAAAACATTTTGTGTCATGCGCTGCAACTGTAACCCCTTCTATATCATTTGTATAAATTTTGTTAAAAACCGTAACGAAATCGTATCATCGTCTTTTATTTTTGAACCTCCATACCTATATATTCAAATAACGGTGGTTGGCTTTTTTTATTTCTTTATGGTAATAGGCGGCAAACGAGCAGACGGATCGCCTGATGGTAAGCAATTACCGCCGCCCATGGACACAAGCAACACCACAGGAGTCACAAGTGCGTTGGCGCCCCTTGGGGTTGGGAAAAGGGATAGGATGAGGAGTGGGATGAGGGAGAAGGACTAGGGGATAGGGCTTTCGGTACTCTCACTCACCGAACGAAACGCAACAGTTTGGCTACTATAAAAAATCTCCGAAGTCTGACATATTTTTAATATTCAAACTCGAATTGCAATATAAATAACTACAGGACTGACTACATAACATTAGGGAACACGAAAAATGATTAGGTAAAAGAATATGACAGTAAAATATTGAGCTGCCCTGAGTACGGCCCTGCACGAACAAACTGATATGTGTGCATAAGGGCCGGCACATACCTGACGGAAGATCCGTCGCGTTTTATCGGTCGCGTAACGCCAATACATACAAATGTATAGAAAAACGTTCAACCATTCACACCTGACCGAAGATCCGTTAGTACGTCGAGCGTACTGACGGATTATCCGTCGACGTCGCGCGCACCACGCACCACGTGAATTTTGACCATTGAGTAAGGAATATGATGGAGAGCATGGAGAGGGCAAATAGTAGGTACATATAGAAAAATTACATTATACACATATATTAATATATTTTTTATTTTTATAGTTCACGCCTGTATCCCCGGAGGGGTAGGCAGAGGTGTAATATTACACCCACATTTCACCATGATTTTTTTTATACACATATATACGAAATCGACATAAAGCCACCAAACATAGTGTTGTCTCGTTTTGTCTTAGGGATATCTCTGTCAGAAAAAAGGAGATAGCCCTAGTTTACTGATTTTATTAGAAATGTCATTCGTGCCACTGTCGCCATATTTTTTGCCAAGGTTTGTGGTACGTCTGCTGTGAAATCTAATAATAATTTTGTTTTTGTGCATAAATATGTCTAAAAACCAGATAAATCAGTGCTTCAGGCTGTGTGTTTCATTACCGTATGTATGGTGCCATTCATGTCCGGTACTTTTTCAGCGACACAGTATTGATATTGGCTCTCAGAGAATATTTTGTTACATGTTTGATACAAGGGTCGTTCTTCACTTTGCCATGTTCGCCCACATTTGCATTATGAAATAAACTAATCTGGCAAAAGATTTAAACTAACTAAAGTAACTTACTACAAAAATGTCTAGGTTTCCTCTGACCGGTTCCATATCGATATCGATTATATTCTGGAGTACAACCTAAATCGCAGCCATTTTAAATTGCCTAACATTTCGTAGGTATGCACGCTAATTTCGTAGGTAGGCACGCTAAATTCGTAGATATTGGACATGCCATATCCATGTCATTCCCAGATCGGTGATTTTGAGTGACGCGTAGTAGAGTAAGATTCCAGGGCCGCCAGACCATACTTATTTTTTAGAAACGAAATGTGTAGAATAATATAGTGTTAGTATGTGCTATGAGTGTACGCATACTTGCTAGCCTGGATCGTGGGCCAATTTTTAGGTATGAGGTTCTAAAGGTCTACGGGAATTACTGCCGTCGTAATGAGTCTGGTAGAATTATTTATGATTTTAATAACATTTTCTAAAAAATACCTAAAAACCAGCACTGAGAATTTGTCTGAGTCTGAGTGTTCATTGTGTCCGTTAGTTGTATGTTTGTAAAGTCCCCCGCGACACAGGATTTATTCCTAGTGCGGGAGTTGTCTTATTAAACAAAAAAAATATAGAATATAAAACATGAAGAACACGATTTGTAACCAAAATCCTCTTTTACCAAAGATTCTACATTTACAGTTAATGCGACGTAGAGGCGTAGAAGTTAGAACCATGAGAAAGAACAAGCAATAAATCTCACGGCTACGCCTTTTAATTTCCAAACTTTATATATTAAAATACCTACATAGAAAACATTTTGTGTCATGCGCTGCAACTGTAACCCCTTCTATATCATTTGTATAAATTTTCTTAAAAACCGTAACCAAATCTTTATTAATAATTTTGAACCTTCATACCTATATAGGAAATATATTCAAATAACGCTTGTTGGCTACTATAAAAATCTCTTAAGTCCGACATATTTTTAATAGTCAAACTCGAATTACAATATAAATAACTACCGGTCTTCAGTGACTACATAACATCAGGGAACACGAAAAATGATTAGGTAAAAGAATATGACAGTAAAATATTGAGCTGCCCTGAGTACGGCCCTGCACGAACAAACTTGTATGTGTGCATAATAGCCACGCTTTTAGCAAATGTGTGCAGATACGCTCGACGCATTTTCCGTCAGGTGTGTACCGACTCATTTGACGGAATATACGCGACCGAAGATACGTTCGACGGATCTTCCGTCAGATATGTTCCGCCCCTAATAGCCACGCTTTCAGCGAATGTGTGCAGATACGCTCGACGCATTTTCCGTCAGATGTGTACCGACTCATTTGACGGAATAGACGCGACCGAAGATACGTTCGACGTATCTTCCGTCAGATATGTTCCGACCCTTATACTGGTAAGCGGACCCCGGGCTCCAGGGTGTTTAAGTCTTGGATGCAACCCGGATAACGCTGGGACGATGATGATGATGATTTAACCTTAGTCGCTTCACACCATGTGACACCCATAGAATTAAATGGATAGTGAAATATTGTACTCTTAACTGTCATACAAATGAAACATAATTACCCAAGTAAATGAAAAGTAAATAAACTAAACGTAGAACATTATTACTAAATATATTTTTTTATACAACAGACGGTTCCGAACGTCTACACAAATGTCAGTATGACAGTTTGATATTTGAATACAGAGTTTGTTGTGATGTCAGTTTGACAGTTTTGACACTTGTATAAGAGTTTGTTTTGACGTCAGTCAGTTATCAACAGTGCACAGTACTGATAACTAATACGGTGTTTACGTGTTTAATCCTACATTCTTAAAATATATTATTTGTGTTAAAGTATTTATTTTTAAAATACAAGTGTGTGTAAAGTGTGTGAGGCGGTGAAAATAATGTAGGTACATATAATATTATATTATTATGTAAAATATTGATGCCGGTAACTACTTAAAAAGTAAGTACCTATTTAATAATAACTATTTCAAATTCTTTTCGTAATTTCATTCAATTAATTCAATGATACTGTGACGCTAGCAGTGACATAACTTGCCTTTTGTAAAATATCTTAGTTAAGCAACGCTTGCATAGGTCGCCATTTGGATGGGTGACCATTTTGGTGGTGTCTACTGCAGAGCACTACCGTGCTTCGGAGGGCAAGTGGCACTTTCGGTCTCAGTTGTAGTGTCAGTACAAGAATTGTTAGGTCATGTCGGAGATCTTCGGACGTCTGAACACTCCGACATCAGAGTTGGACTCACACTCACTTGAAAAAGAAATATATTAATTCATATTTAAGTAACAGAATCCCATGTGTCGAAATAAACGGCTCTAATGCCACTGGTTTGCCTGTTCGCTTAGGAGTGCCACAAGGCAGGATCTTAGGCCCCTTAATTCATGTTTACATAACAATTGCCCAGATTGGAAACATCTCATAAAAAGGGCAGGTTAGAAGTATCCTAAACTGAAGAGCATGCATGAGAAATTTGATGGAAGTGAATGAAGCAATGAGATATGTCAGGATCGTTGCGAATGGCGGTATGTTGTCTCTGCCTACCCCTTCGGGAAACAGGCGTCAGTCTATGTATGTTTAAAAATTTACTTGAGAAACATTTGTGACGTAGTACTGTTTGCTGACGATACTTCATTGATGTTTAAAATAGATCGACTTAAGGAAAACTTCGCTGAAATAAACAATGCGCGCATTCAAGTGAATATGACGACCGGTTGGCGCAGCGGGAGTGTAAGCGACTGCCACGCCGTCGCGGGTTCGATTTCCGCTCAAGTCATACATTTGTGTGCATGAACTGGTCTGGGTGTTTTTATGTATTATATGTGTGTATTTACAAAAAAAGTATATACGTATGTTTATCCATTTATCTAGTGCCCATAGTACAAGCTCTGCTTAGTTTTGTGTGAATGTGGAAAAAAAATCGCTGAATTCAATATAAATATTTTTGACGTAAGCTTCATACAGTAGGTATATGTCAAACATGTATCTTGAATCTCAAAATCTATGGATAAATCTAATTTTGCAAACGGCCGTAAATGGTATACTGTAAACAGCTCTGGGTATATGTATGATGACGAATTAAGAATGCAAAGTATGTCTATCGTATTTTATTCTGTGGGTATCATCAGAGGTAGGAAAATGAAATGAAAATGAAAACGTAAGGAAAATGCTTGAAGCTATTACACTCTTTTTAAATCTACTACAACTACTTCAGAATTTCGCGTCGACTGCTGGTCATATGCCTTTCCAAAGTTGTATATAACATCTTTTATTTCTTTTACAGATCACCCGTCCTTACAGCTGCTATTTCTTCATATATAAGGTACACCTAAAACATGAGTATAACCTGGGATATTTATCACACACTGACATCTGAACCCTAACTAGACATAAGCTGTACTACGGTAACTGATAACATACGTACATATCTAAAACACACACGAATAGTATATAAATTTCACCCAGACACCAAGAAAATAATCTTACTCATTAAACAATGATTTATAAATCGGTTGCAATCTTCGGCTTAGCAGTTAAGAGCGCTAACCGCTAGGTAAAGAGTCAACTCATACCAGAAAAGGACAAAGCTATGTATAAGAAACGTGCAGGCACCTCCGGTATTAGCGGACAACTGTATGAGACGAGGCTCGTCAGCTTAATCCTCTTCAGATTACTCCACGATGACACCGTTCAAGAGTTCCACCTCGCCTCAAACATGGACGGCATTGGAGCGTTCGATGACGTCTGTCTCAGAGCCAAAATCACCGGACTAGAATGTCCCTTACTCGTTTTCATCCAAGCGAAACACAAAGAGGACGATAATAGTTATTTGAATTATGATTTAGTGAAAAACTTTCATGACAGTCTTGTTCGAGTTAAAGAAAATTTCTATGCATCCAAAAGTCGGAATCGAGAAGCTTTTTTTAAGGGCAACTTTGAAGACACAGAATGCTTATTCGTACTGTATACAAATGCAAAGTTTTGTGATGATACAAACATTGGAGCAGCAACTACAGAGGCAAATCCCTCTCCATCACTTAAACATGCACGCAAGCCGTACCAAGGTAATTTTGCTAAAAAACTCAGTCACCTGATTGCTACTGGTGAAGGCAATTCACAAGGCTCCCAAGCCGATTTTACTGAAAACGATTTAGAAATCGCTAGCAAGAAAATTTTACAAGATGAAATCACGACACTGGCTGAACACTTGTCAACATTCCTCAATGACCAATCGATGAATATAATGTTAGATAAGTACATGGTACTATATCACGTAATATTGGCGCAAAAAGTTGTACATGTATCTGAGGTTAGGACAGAAGAAGTTATATCGAAGAAAGGAAAAGTTAAGAAAAATGAACAAAAACCTGCAAACATTTCTAAAATTAAATCTAAACAAAACAAAGATGAACAAACGGATGAAAGTATATCAGAGAAAAATGAACAAGTTGAAATAAGCGACAACATTCCTCAAGTAAACAAAGCTGGAGAAAACCAAATGGCACTTAATACTGATAAAATTTGTGACATTAAATGTGAAATTAATAAATCAAAGCAATCAGAACAAATAATGAAAACTAAATCAGAAAATAATAAACATAAAGAAACAGTTATACAAAATAGTAAGGCAAAACATGAGAAGTCTCAACAAATTCTTGATTTCAAATCTAAAGAAACAAAACCGAAACAAGAGCAAGAAGAAAAGAAACCTGAATCAGAAGTAAGAAAATATCGACATTTAACATTCCGACGTGATTTCATCTTTACAAAAGACAAAAATCTTGTCATACTGAGAGACAAAATAATCCAAATAATTGTGAACAATCAGTTCAAGAACAAAAAGAAACAAAAAGCTAAATCAAAGAACGATGGAGCAATGTCTTTCATCAACGATACGATTGAGAAGCAAATATCAGAGTTTTTGTCAGAACCGTCAGCAACTGCACTCAGCCCTTTGATTGGAACATGTATTATTTATAATAATGACAACTTAAAGTTTATCATTGGCAGGCCTGATAGTGATCTTGAGAAATTGGAACATATCAACGCGTCACAAGCTGGTCTGCTGTTGATGGTTGACGAAGCAGAAATAATAGCAGCAAAGAATATATTACTGTCACTTGAATTGAAAGTGCCAGCTACATTCGGCAACGTTGATTTAACAATAGCGGGTGATTCGGCTAAAGTAGAGAAGAGACTCAACACCTTAGTGGAATTAATGGACAAATTATGCCAGAAATCTATAACGGTTGATTTGTATAATATTGTGACAATAGACAAGAGTGTAGGCGAAAGTTTCTTAAGTCTTACTGGTGGCCTCGGTAGTGCCGTTAGTAATTTACTTGTTTATGATAAGACCAGTAAGCTTCTTAAGTTCACTGAAGATTATAAATCACTGGAAATTAATGCTCGAGTCCTGTATGACAAGTTAATTAGTCGTGATAATATAGCAAGCAAATTCAACTCATATAGATTTGATACAAAGGCTATAACTAACTTCCCAAAACTAGAATTCGATTATACTCAAGAAGCGAAGACTATTTTTAACAAAGTCGTAGTGTATGAGAAACAAAGCAATCATAATGGTGTGGAGAAATTACTGAGAGAAGAGATAGAACGACATCAAAACACAAGTGCACCATATAATTTGTCCTTGCTACCAGAGAAAATCGCTATATACTACCATAACGAAATACAAAAATGGTGGATGTCAAAAACGGGCAAGCTTTTCACAAAAGCAGAGAATGTATATGAAAAAGCAGTAAATAACATATTTATTGAACCACACATCAGTGCAATGCAGACTACGTCATATATGAACAACATCAATTACTTCAGATACGATTTTAATGAAAAGGCGATGACGTTTATAGCTTCCTTAGAAAGACATTCAAGAGCTATTATAGTTACAGATATACCTAGTCTTACTACTGTAAAGGTTACGAAATATTTCATGAACAAAGAAAAACACAATTATGCGGTTCTTGATTTAGAATGTTTACTTTATTTGCCGAATAAAGATTTCACTGCATTAACTTTAGAACTGAAACATACTACTAAGGTACTTATACTTGTGTGTGATAGCCCAAAAAATAGTCGATTGTTACATAAAGTTCTAGACGAACTTGCCGAAGTGATGGCAGACAAAAGAATTATCGTTATAATAAGGAAAGCTTTTGTCAAAATGGCGTACGAATATTTCGAACAAGTTGACATCATACTTAACGACGAAGGTCAAAGTTTAATTGATTTCACACGTGAATCTATGAAAGATATCATTGAAAAGAGTTCAATCATATTTCAAGGTGTAAACGTTAGTTTAAATTGCCTTGTAGATGACAAATCAGCAGCTTATGTCAAAGGAGCCGTGTTAAATAAAATAATTAGCAGTGAGACCGTCGAGGTAGGTACATCACTCAGTAATGTGAATTATGAAGAAATGCGATATTTATATGTTGAAAGAAAAGTTCATCTCGCTCCAATTGACAATAATAATGTACCATATGATTATATTGCGGAATATGACGACGAAGCGCCAGAATCCAAAGGACGTTTGTTAAGGCGTTTCGAAGATATCAATGAAGACGTTGTCCTCATAACAGCTGCTCCAGGGATGGGTAAGTCAACATTACTTACTCACTTATCCTTAAACAAGAAAACATTTGATGCCGGGGTTTGGATAGTAAGAACAAACTTACTAGATCATTCAAAAACCTTTCACAATTGGCAGACACAAAAACAAGACATCAACGTCGTGGAAACATTAAAGCTATTGTGCCAAGTTATCTTAAGAAATAATAATCTTCAAATTTGTTTAAAAGAGATCTTCGAAGAAGTATATCTAGACGGTTCTACGGGCGATGAAATGGCCGACTTTGAGTTGAACATGTTCCTCCATTTCTATAACGAACGACAGTTACTATTCTTGTTTGATGGATTTGACGAAATATGTCCCCATTACAAAGAAAAAGTTATTAATTTCTTTTCTGTGGTCATGAATTATCCAAAGAAACATAAAATGTGGGTGACCAGCAGACCCTACAGTGAAATCCTGCCAGACTTACAGAGGGTCTTGGGTAAATCGTATGAAATGGAATACATTGACGACACTGATCAGACGATATATTTAAAAAAGTATTGGAGGAAACACATAATCATTAAAAAGCTCAATGAAGTTCAATTAAGAAAGGTGACGTCGTTTATAGACTATACGAATATTCGATATAACGAGCCGTCTACTACTGCAATATGTTCCATTTTCTTTGATTACGTGCGGTGGTATTTCCCGCACTTTAGCCAAAACAAAAAGTTAAAAATCTCGATACCGATGGCGCTAAATCCTCACCTGACTGATCTGAAAGGAGGGTTTGTTCGACGCAGGATGGATATAGTGATGGGCACCCCGCTTCTTTTGTATCTATACGCTAACTATTTCGTAAACCTCATATGCGGTGAAGAAGTCACTGTAAACTGGAAATTAAATTTAGAAGCTAGCTTACTTACAGTCTACGAAATGTTCGTAGAAACAAAACTAAAAATTCTATTCCAAGATAAAAACGAAATGGATATTTACAGACCAACGATATTAACAAAATATTTGAAAAACTATGCAGAGTGTCTTACTTTGCACAAGAGATTAGCCGCTTACACACTATTTTTCCATAGAATACACATAGATGAATTGAAAGATCTACATCCATTCAAAGGAGAAGGTGAATATGAAGCTGTGATTAACGAGATAAAGTGCGGCACTGAGAAGATCGGTCTCATCTCGCACGTCAGCGCTGACAACATCGCAGTGTTCGTGTATAAAACTCTCGAAGAATATTTCGCCAATGAATTCTTGTGTGACATATTTAAAAGCAAGGATATTGACTTGACTCGTAAAAGCTTGCTGTACAGTATTGCTCATGTTACTTTTGGTATATTTCCTTGGTTGAGTAGAAGGAAAGCAATTGACGAGGAGTTACGTGAAGCTTTAAACGAAATAGTACGTAAGAGGTTCTACACTGCAGACTTATTTGGATATCTTTTCGCTACAGGCTGGCCTATAGAACAACTTATTAGATTGAGAAGCTCAACAGCTGAGGACTATGAGCCTGGCTTCTTCGTTAAAGACAATACACATGTTATAAAAGAATTACGTCCCTTAAACGAAGAGCAAAGAAATGTGAAAATAAAAGAGTTTCAAGTAAATGTTATTTCTAAAATGAAGCCACATTTGAAACAGTATTTCACAGTTTCTCCTGGGAATGACACAGGACAAGCTTCGAGTCCATCTTAATGTTACATGTTCTTTTACCATAAAACTGTTATTTATTTTTTACACGCCAAACAGGGGTCAATACTTATATAATTTAATCAATGCTTAGGGAATCACAATATTTGTCGTAAAGTCGCCTTTTAAAAAATAGTGCAGATGGTTAAATATTTTATCTAGCAGTGCTGTCAATCTATGGATTCAACTGGGAAGTATACGCTGTGTGACAAGTTCTTGGTTTCTGGTGAAACGGAAGAATATCTTGTCACATCGGTCCTTGAGTAGGTAATCAATGTCTATACCTAGTCAGTACATAAAAGTTGATTAGGACGAATTGTAAATTATATTCTTTTTGAGGCCGGTGAAAACGTTCTGATATATAATATTTTTTACGAATTGATTATATTCTTTTATGTGGACACTATGCCTTAAATCAGAATTTTAGTTGTCTATGATGAACTTTTTATTAATCTTCAATAATTAAAAACATGGCCAACTATATTCGAGTTTCATTTGATCGTTTTACAATAATTTAATTTTAAGTCTCCCTCCGTGGTCCAGTGGATAGCGTATGCGACTGCTGATCGAAGGCCCTGAGTTTTATTCCCAGGTCGGGCAAAGTGTTACTAGGTTTTTCTGAATTCTCAGTAGCAGCCCGGAGTCTGTTGATGTGCCCGGTAATGGCAATAGGCGCGCCCCTTATTACGTGGTTGCAATATTACACCTCTACCTACCCCTTCGGCGATACAGGCGTGAGTCTATAAAAAATAAACAAAATACATTGTCACCACATCAGCTCAAACATGCCGCTTTTGCTGCGAGACAACAGTGAACAAAACGCGATTTTGATTCGAGCGTGAGGCAAAGTAGCTTTTTAATTTTTCAATCTTCAGTGCCACGAATTGACATTGTTCAGCCATTAATTTGAAACATTCGAATTTTACTGTGCTCTGTCTCTTTCACATTCTTATAAAAAAAGCGAGTGAATTTTTTTCACTCGCTTTTTTTCGAAATTCGATTTTGGAATTCGACCTCAAAGAAAACACGTTCGGAAACGCGTTATACCCTAAAATTTAGAGATATTTGTTTTTTTTTTTATAGGCTCACGCCTGTATCCCAGAAGGGGTAGGCAGAGGTGTAATATTACACCCACATTTCGCCAGGAATTTTTAGGTCCCACGTAATAGGGGGCGAGCCTATTGCCATACCGGGCACATTACCAGACTCCGTGCTACTACTGAGCATTTCGTAACGGAAAAACCCAATAACAATTTGCCCGACCCGGGAATCGAACCCGAGACCTCCCAATCCCACGCGCAAATTTATGCTGCAAGACCAACGAGGCAGAGGCAGAGATATTTGTAATAAAGAAATTACGTTGTTTTTTTTAATGTTATTGTTTATATGACTGTTTAATATATTATTAGCTTTTAATAAAATAAGTCTAATTAATAGTATAAAATTGGTATTTAACCAATACATTTTTATTTGGAATTTCAACAATGATACATTTGAAAAATAAACATCAGGGACGCGGTATCAAAACGCGATTTAAAAAAATAGCGGGAATAAAGTAAACATTTCGCAGATGCTGATAGCGTACATAATTATAGCGTAATGTGTTATATAAAATACTTAATCTAAAAAGATGAGTGAAACTAGCGATGATGACTGTACTTTAACACCAGAAGAGTTAAAACAGCAAGTGATTAAAGCAGAATTTTGTTTTCAATTTATTCCTGTTAATTTGTATGTCTCCTAAGGAATATGTGTTCTCAATGCTGAGGTGAAAAGTTATGTGTGCTACACGGGAGCAAAGTTTTTTGCATCTCGTGCTGTTGAGTCCCTCACTACGCTCAGGATTATAACTTTGATTCACTCGCTACGCTCTTGAATCAATCATAGAATCCATCGCTTGCTCGGGACTCAAAATCAGCACTCGAAACAAAAAATAACTTTGCTCTCTTGTTGCACAAATAACTATTATAGACACATGTCTATTGATACATATCAATATTCCTTTAAGAACTTCATGGTTTGTTTACATTTTACGTACCGCACGTTGTTATTGTGCTAAATATAGGTTATCACCTTGAATATAACACTCGTCTCTGATATAACGCTCTCTGTCAGTTCGCATAGGAGTAAAAGAGATGCACTAACTAAACATATTGCAAGCTTCACTTTTGATCTTACAGGATTGTACGAATATTTAGCATTTCCACAGAGCGAATAGGCGATGACTAATCTCCGCAACACAAAAGGTAAGTTATATATCAGTGTCAGTTTTATTTAGTGGTCAAAACTTATAAACATACTTATATTCATCCCCCTAGCGTTATCCCAGTTTCAACCCGGGGTCCGCTTATTAGTCTAACTGGATTTGACTGAATATTAGCTTTTCCACAGAGCGACTGCCTGTCTGACCTAAAAGTATTGCGATATTCCATGGTTTAGACTAGTGTCAGTTTACTCAGAGGAATCAACTCCCAATAACGATTGTCAAAGATCTTCATGACAGCTGGGACCGATGGTTAAACATGCTCTCCGAGGCGAGCGATAATAGGGAAGTTTGCTGCAAGTGAAATAAATTATACAAGTAGGTACCTATTGTTATCTAGTGAAATAATATATGTCAAAATAATGGTAGTTTCATTCATAAATTAATGTTAAAACTTTATTTAACATTTTTTATCGACAATTTCTTGATAATAAGTATTCTATTTGACAGCAAAAATCTATGACGTCACTAGGTCTTATTTCATACAAACGCCGTTAGAAAGGTCGTTTTTGACAGTTTATTAAAAGTGCTTGATTTGACTTGTTGGAAACAACCCTATTTAATCACATTTACACAACACCATTAGCATTGCCATTAGTCCCAAACTAAGCAGAGCTTGTACTATGGGTTCTTGATGACACCTAAAAGGGTAAAATAGGGACCAATATTTTGTTTTAAAATCCGTGCATTCTTCAAATCTTAAATGTCCAGGAGTGATGATGATGATAATAATATTATTATCTATCGAAGATAGTGCGAGAGGGACGCGGATATACGTGTGAGCGAGACAACAATACCTAATTAATATTTATAAGCGATCGTAACATCACTGAAGATAGTGCAAAGGAAACAGATGTATACGAGTGAGTGATACAGCAGTAATAGGTATTTATTTAGCGGTGGTCATTATATTTTATCATCATATAAGACGACCCGGTGGCGTAGCGGGAGTGTAAACGATAGCCACGCTGTTGAGGGTTCGATTCCCGCTCAAGTCAAACATTTGTGTGCGTGAAAATGGATGTCTGTCTTGGTCTGGCTGTTCCTATGTAGATATGTATTTACAAAAATAAAGTATAATGTTTATCCATTGTCTAGTACCCATAGTACAAGCTCTGCTTAGTTAGGGACTAGATGGTGTTGTGTGTATGTGGTAGGTACAATATTATTATCAGTGGCGTCACGATTTGACATTGACACTGACATTCGCGCGATGACGCTTGAAAGACTTACGGGGAATCCCGGAATATTGTTTACAAGATGAGCGCGCGGTTACACCTGTGTTATTTAGGGCTACTGCTCCGCTTCCGTAGCTCTTAGCGGGATGTCATATAGCCTATAGCCTCCTCGATAAATGGGCTATCTAACACTGAAAGAATCTTTCAAATCGGGCCAGTAGTTCCTGAGATTAGCGCGTTTAAGCAAACAACCAACCAAACTCTTCAGCTGTATAATATAAGTACAGATACACCTCTATAACGAGATACCGTACACTACTACTTCATTACCGGGTATTCCCCTAAACATAAACTAGAGTACTCGTGAACAATTATAAACTTTTGCGACTTGTTTTTAATATAACTCAGTCAGTCAGTCATACCGCGGCTACGGTTAGTGTTACTCATGTTGGCTCGGCGGGGCAGATATAAGGTAAATTTGTTTTTTATATTTTTATTAATGATTTTCTTTTAAAGGCAACTGCCGTACTGGTAATAAATCCTGTGTTGCGGGGAACTATAACTTGTTGCTTTAGCTTCGTTCCTGAGATTAGCGCGTTCAAGTAAACAAACAAACAAACTCTTCAGCTTTATATATTAGTACTAGAGGACGCCAGCAGCTACGCCTGCAATTTTTTTTTTAATTTACCCGTTTTGGCGGATCCCGTGGGAATTTTGGGAAATCCCTTCTTAGTGCACCCCTACGGTCCCCAAGGAACATACATGCCAAATTTCAGCTTCCTGCGCCCAATAGTTTCGGCTGTAGCGTGTCTGTCAGTCAGTCAGTAACGCAAGGATTTTATATATTAAGATTTAGATTAGATTACATTTAAGATAACCTTATTTAGTGAGCGTAAGTCATAAATTGTTTCTGGCTTGATAATCTAAGTACGTTAGGACGAGGCTTTTTGTATTCGTTTTTATAAACTTACGCCTGTTTCCCCCAAGGCAGGGTGAGCTGAGGTGTAATAAATAATACACTCACATTTCACCATGAATATCATTTTTTATATCCCAGGTAATGGGGGCGAGCCTATTGCCGTTACCGGGCACATTGCTTGACTCCGTGCTGCTACTGAGAATTTGTAAAACTCCGTAACACTTTTGTCCGACCCGGGAATCAATCCCAGGACCTCCCAGCCGTTCAGCCGTTAATTAATTTTGTCTGACCTCTGTCTTTTCTATTCCAGATCTACCCGTTACTTACATACATGCATAGACTCACGCCTGTTTCCCGCAGGGGTAGACAGCGACTACGGAACACCATTTGCAACGGTCCTGACATATCTCCCGTTACTGACCTGTTCTAAACCATGTCTTCGAAGAGAAGCAGCACATCTAGCCTGCAGTCAGCTGCCAGTAGAACTGGAAGCTCGTCAGCATCAGATCTTCACCAGGAGACGATCAATACTCAGCTCTTGGACGCGCTTGAGAACGGTGAAGATCCTGAGGAGATACAAAGGTGAATCTTTACATACATACATACATATACTCACGCCTTTTCCCCGTCGTTGGGGTAAGCAGAGACAACAGAACGCCACTTGCTTCTACCCTTACAAACCTCACGCGCTTCCTCTACACTTGAATCCTAATCTTATCTAACATTAATAATCTGTATCTAATATAAAGCTGAAGAGTTTATTTGTTCATTTATCGAAGAACATCGCGCTTTGAGCCACGGGAGCGGGGCAGTAGCCTTAAATAACGCGGGTGTATCCACGAGCTCTGTAGTATCATCATCATCAGCCTTTAACAGTCCACTGCTGGACTAGGCCTCTCCTGGAAGGAGGAATTGGCCTACTATACCACGCTGGCCAAACGGGTTGGTATAGGGTTTGTATCAAGTTTTCCTTCTCTTACAGTGCCGTTCTCTGCATAATATGCTCCCTCTGTCGGCTCTTACGACACCCATGGGATGATCTGGGGTGGTGACAATCCATATTCTTAATACGTCACCACACGGACAACTCTGTAGTATACTAATATAGAAAGCTGAAGAGTTTGTTTGTTTGGTTGAAGGCGCTAATGCCAGGAACTACTGGACCGATTTGAAAATTCTTTCAGTGTTAGATAGCACATTTATTGAGGGTGGGCTATTTATAGGCTTTATAACATTACGCTATGGGCCACGGGGGCGGAGCAGTAAAATAAGGTGGCAGCCTTAAATAACGGGGGTGTAACTGCGGGTCATCACGTGCTAAATAAAATGGGTTCCGTAGCCAAAAATGGCAAAAAACGGAACCCTGATAGATTCAACATGTGAAATATGTCTGTATGTCTGTCCGTACGTCACAGCCACTTTATACCCAAACTATTGAGACATAATATTTGAAAAAGGGTAGGTAGATATTGTATTCTGTGAACCGCTTCACGATGTGTATACAAAAATAAAATGAAATTAAGGGGGGCTCTCCATACATGGAGAGCCATCATCATCATCATCATCATCATCATCATCGCCCTAGCCTCCATCCTGGTTGCATCCAAGACTTCGCGCCTTAGAGCCCGAGGTCCGCTTACTGGTCTAACCAGATATGACAGAATATCAACTTTTCCATAGAGCGATTGACGTCTGACCTCCGCAATCCGAAGGGATAGCGATATTCTATGGTTTAGACTAGTATCAGTTTATTTGAGAGTACTGACTCCCCGTAACGACTGTTAAAGATCTTCATGACACCCGGGATCGACGGTTTAACGTGCTCTCCGAGGCACGAGACAAGCGATAATTAACAATTGAATACGCATGAAGTTATTCAAAGTATCAGCTTCTTCGAGGGTACTGACTCCTCGTAACGACTGACAAAGATTTCCATGACAGGTGAGACTGGACAAGCGATAAATAACAATTCAATACGCACATAACTCCGAAAAGTCATTGGTACGCGCCGTGGATTCAAACCCGGACCTCTGCGTATCAGTATAATTCAGTACATTCGCGTAAACCAAAGAAAATACATAAATACTTACATAGACACACTGTTTCCTGAAGGACTAGGCAGAGGCTACGAAACTTCCTTTGCAACGATCCTGACATATCTCTCTTGCTTCATTCATTCCCATCAATTTTCTCATGCATGCTCTTCTGTAATACTAATATAATGTCTTTTTTAGGCTTTTAGACGCTGGAGCAAACCCTAACGCGACGTGTCGTGTGGGTCTCATCACTGCTTGTCACACCGCCGCTCTCACCAGCGTGGAGGTACTGAGGCTGCTCATCAAAGCAGGAGCTCAAACCCTCAGGTTCGACAAGGAGGGACGGACTCCGCTACACCTTGCAGCCTACGTCGGCAACACGGAACATGCAGCTGTGTTAGTAGAATACCCTGGAGGTAAGACTCTCTCCTAAAATTGTTGATTATCGCTTGCTTATCGATGAAGGAAAACATTGTGAGGAAACCTGATCGGAGAGTTCTCCATAATGTTCTCGAAAGACATGTGAAGTCTGCCAAACTGCACTTGGGCAGCGTGGTGTATTCTCATAGCGAGAAGAGGCCCGTGCCAGCTGTACAGTTTATATACAGCGCTGATGATGCAGACTCTCTCCGAATTGTCAAGCTGAAGTGGCAGTCGGCAGGGCATGAAGCTGAAAGAACCGATGGCTGTTGGAGCAGAAAGGTTCTGGAGTGGCGGCCACGTACCAGAAGTCGAAGCAGAGGTAAGTCGAGGCAAGGTGGACTGAGGATCTTGTTGGGATCGCAAGCAGCTGATGGATGTGGTTGGTTCAAGATCGGTCCGTGTGGAGAGCCTTATGGGAGGCCTATGTCCAGCAGCACAAAGGTGCTCGACGTGGGAACTCGAATAATATCATCAAAATGCGCTTGGGCAGGCATCTAACTAGACGTGGCGACGACATGTGGAGTAGAGCCGTAACAGTTAGTTTGCTCATTTCAGCATGAATGTGCCGGCTCGACCGGGTAAGTACAAAAAGTAAATCGACGTAAAGTAACATTACCTATATTGTTGTGTTTTGTTCGGTGAGTGATAGTGCACAGGCCCCATCCCCTATAACTTCTCCCTCATTGAACTCCTTCTCCTATCCTTTTTTCTAACCCAAAGGGTGGCAACGCAGTTGTGACTCTCTTACGACATAAAAAAAGCAGAATGGCAGCCACGGATGGGAGAAAGTAATAGAAGGGGTAGTCGGATGAGGGGTTAGGAAAAGGGGATGGGGAGTACATGGTGTCCTAGAAACCATTAATTTATTCGAAATCTTCCCAACAGATTTACAAGACGGAGGAGCAAGCAGTCTGCCAATTGAGACAGAAAAGCTTGGACAGCAAACCAGTCGAAGGAGACTGTTGGACGCGAGATGTGGACTGGGAGAGAGCGGGACAACACTATGTAGATCCTGGAGCGACGGTACCAAACATAAGTGCAAGGAAGTCGCTGTAAGTGCATTCTAGGGCATTTCTTTTAGGTAGCGAAGGTAGTCCAGTGGTGTACGTAACGGACTGCCGAGACGATGGTCAAATCAAATCAAATCAAAATAATTTATTTGTTATCATAGGTACATATATGTCGGCGATACGCCAGGGTTATGGTGTCCAGACTCCATTATAATAAAAACACTCACGTTATATTACTTGGTTTCTTTTCAGACGATTTCTAGCACAGAACTGAATTAAAATGTGACCTACAGTCCTTTTTATACACTAACCGTCATTACACTTAATGTTTAACAACTGTCACTTCCTTTACAATATATAATTGAAATTACTATATAATTAATTATGAAATATAGTTCAAAAATCAACATTAATATTGTAATGAATTTTGCACAACAACAAATGATTTATTTTATACGAATAACACATTTATTTTACTAACCAATCGCTGCTTTACAATATTCACCAACAGATGGCGCTATCAACAGGATGTAAATATAAGCGCATGTTATTTATTACCGTAAATATAAGTGTCAGAATAATGTTATTTAATACTAATTGATTTTACTTTGAAAGTTTCTGGAGTTATCTTAATAATTAAGCGATAAATTAAATACCCAATCTTTATAAAACAGTTAAGCAATACAGTGTCTAATATTCTAAAGTAGTGAAGTGCTTGTTTGCAAATAGTTATTTAAATATCAATCTTAAATATTATTAACATTTTCGTAACAATATAATCATTATATATTAATTTGTAATGTATATATACATGTTATAAATACAAGCAGCAAGATCTTAAAACGATTGTGACAGTTCTCTGTGATATACCGTATTTAACGGTGAACAAATGTGAAATACAATATTTATACACGATCAACATCTACACTAATATTATAAAGAGGAAAAAATTGTATTTTTGTTTGTAATGGATAAACTCAAAAACTACTGGACCGATTTTAAAAATTCTTTCACCATTATCTACACTAATATTATAAAGAGGAAAATTTTGTATTTTTGTTTGTAATGGATAAACTCAAAAACTACGGGACCGATTTTAAAAATTCTTTCACCATTAGAAAGCTACAATATCTGCGAGTAACATAGGCTATATTTTATTTTAGAAAAAATAGGGGTCCGTAAGATATTTGGGTTTTTCCGGTACGCGAATTAGTTCCCTCAGGACGCGGGTGAAACCGCGGGAAACGGCTAGTTTTATTATAATTGTCCGTGTGGTGACGGATTAAGAATACGGAATGTCACCACCCCATATCACCCCATGAGTGTCGTAAGAGCCGACAGAGGGAACATATTATGCAGAGAACAGCACTGTAAGAGAAGGAAAACTTGATACAAACCCTATACCAACCCGTTTGGCCAGCGTGGTATAGTAGGCCAATTCCTCCTTTCAAAGGAGAGGCCTAGTCCAGCAGTGGACTGTTAAAGGCTGATGATGATGAATTATAATTCTCATTAATAGTATAGATTGCGAAAGGTAATATGCAAATGTAATAAGAATGTCAAGATACAATAATAATACGTCAAAAGGTAATGTAGTTAAAATAATGTCAAAATACTAGAATAATGATTTTACAGGTATGTCCATAAAAATATTTAATATATTGATTGTAGGTAATTAATTATATTTAACAACAATTTAAAATTAGTATGCTACAATTTGTCCATAAGATAGTCAGTGACAATATAGTACGCTTTAGATACCAACAGGCTGGGTAGCTTACTTTTAAATATGTTTTATTTATATTTTTATTTTATTTATAGACTCACGCCTGTATCCCCAAAGGGGTAGGCAGAGGTGTAATATTACACCCACATTTCGCCATGAATTTTTAGGTCCCACGTAATAGGGGGCGAGCCTATTGCCGTACCGGGCACATTACCAGACTCCGTGCTGCTACTGAGAATATCCTAACGGAAAACCCAATAACACTGCCCGACCCGGGAATCGAACCCGAGACCTCCCAATCCCACGCGCACATTTATGCCGCGAGACCAACGAGGCAGTCTTTAAATATGTTAACGTCCTTTTGCTGACGCAAGCTTAATGGCAATTTATTGTACAATTTTTGCGGGCAATTTGTACGGGTTCGATCCCCGGGCACACACCTCTGACTGCTTCCGTGGACCAGTGGAAAACGTATGCGACTGCTGATCGGAGGTCCCGGGTTCGATTCCCGGGTCGGGCAAAAGTGTCATTGGGTTTTCCCGAATACTCAGGGGAAGCACGGAGTCTGGTTATGTGCCCGGTAACTGCAATAGGCTCGCCCCCTATTACGTGTGACCTAAAAATTCATGGCGAAATGTGGGTGTAATATTTACACCTCTGCCTAACCCTTCGGGGATACAGGCGTGAGACTATAAATAAAAAAATAAATATTAAATAATAATAATATAATAATAATAATTTATTTGCATAAAACACGGTATACAGAGATGTTATATTATATCAAAGACAATAGTCCTTACATGTTAAGCCGGACATATTCAGCATGCAAATATTAGTTACAAATACAAATTACAATTTTTGTCAATAAATTCCTTAATACTTATAGAAATTGTGTTCAGTTAACCAGTTCTGTAGTTTTATTTTAAATAAATTTGTGTTCAATACTTTAATTTCATTCGGTACTTTATTATAAACTCTTACACACATTGCCAGACAGCTTTTGTTATATTTCGTAGATTTGGGGATATCAGCCAATACAAGCCTATCTGGATCTCGGCGATTTCTAAAACTCACATCATTCGCAGTTTTGAAATGTTCTTTGTGTCTACGTACAAACATACAAGTTTCGTAGATGTATAGTGATGGTAGTGGTAACAACCCATTTGTTTTAAATATCGGTCTACGTGATTGATCCGGTCGCATACCATATATAGCCCTTAAACATCTTTTTTGAGCTACGAAAGCTCTTTCTATATCAGTACCGTTTCCCCACATAACAAGTCCATAACGAAGTACAGATTCTACGTATGCTCGGTATGTTACAATAGCTGTGTTTGTATTTGTTATATTTCTAATATGTTTTAGTGCATAAACAAATCTATTTATTTTACTAGACACTATATCAATATGTGTTTTCCAGTTAATATCCTCGTCAATTGTCACTCCTAGAAACTTTGTGTGTGTAGCTTGTTTAATTTTAGGTATATTTAATTTGAGATTGTATTTGTCATTATAACATTTATTAAATTGAATATATAGAGATTTGTCAAGATTTATTTTTAAATTATGTGTGTTTAGCCAGTCAATGAGTACGTCAATTGTATTATTAATGTCAGTTTCGTGATTACGTATTGTATTATGTCTTTTATTTGATGTTACAATAATAGAAATGTCATCTGCGAAGAGAATGCATTTGTGATTAGTTATCTGTGTAATGTCATTAATATATAGTAGGAAGAGAATAGGGCCTAGAACACTACCTTGTGGCACACCGTATTTAATAGATTGATATTCGGATAGATACGGCGTCATTTCTCGATTTTTATCCATTCTAGTAATGATAACTCTTTGTTGTCTATTACTTAGATATGAAGATATCCACTGTAGTGCTAGAACTCTGATTCCAAACATGTCCAGCTTTTTAAGTAGAATCTCATGTGATACGAGATCAAACGTTTTGGATAGGTTAAAAAATAGCCCTGTAGTAAAATGGTTAACGTTAATACCTGTCAATATTGCCTTCAAAAATGTAAATACTGCCAGTGTTGTTGATTTGTGTTTTTGAAAGCCATACTGGTCGCTGTTTATAATGTCAAATGTGTTACAATAACTAATTAATCTCCTAAGCATGCATTTTTCATAAATTTTTTATATAATAGGTATTAGTGTAATTGGTCGATAGTTATTAATGTCACTTCTTTCTCCCTTTTTGAAGAGAGGCATAACAACTTACGATTTTAGTGCTTCTGGGAAGGTCCCTGTAGATAGTGACAAATTCATAAGGTACGTCAGTATTTGAAGTATTTCGGTACAGCAGTCTTTCAATATTTTTGTATTTATTTCGTCATAGCCTTCGGCGTTAGTATTTTTTAATGTCATTATTTCACGTCTTACTTCATTTTCCGACATAGGTACAATGAACATGGAGTTAATATTGAAGCTATTTCTAGGCTTAGTGTTATTTTTCTGTAATTCTTGACCTAGGTTGATATAATGATTATTAAATGTTGTTGCTATATCAATGGGGTTCGTGAGAGTTAAGTTATTTTTTTTTATATTCTCTATACAGTTAGCTGGGTTATAGGTATTTATTTGATTTTTGATAACTGACCAGGTGGCTTTGCATTTGTTGTCATTTTTGTTTATGTACTTAATATTAGCGTTCTTTTTAGAACTATAAATGCATTTCTTAAATATTTTTGAGCACGTAACATATTTGTTTTTATTAAATGTAGTTTCTTCTTTATAATAATTGTATCGAAGTGTTCGCTTTGTATTGCAGCTCTGTTTTAGCCCCCTGCTTATCCAGTTTTGTTTGTGTTTATTATTAATATTTACCTTTACTCTATGTCTAGGAAAACAGAGTTTGTAGAACAGGCACACTAGGTCATGGAAGTTTTTGAATGCTAAGTTGGCGTCACAATCGATATATATATCTGACCATGATAGATTTTTGAGACATTCTCTAAATTTATGTATATTTTCTAAATTTCTCTTGAAAATATAGTGAGAAGTTATTATTTGTGGTTTACGTTTTAATGGGAAGCTTAGTATTTGTGCTGTGTCGTGGTCTGACAAACAAAGCGGAAGCACTGTTGAAGTAGCGTTAGAAATGTTGCTCAGTATGTGGTCAATGCAAGATGATTTGCGTGTGGGCGTATCTATATGTATTTTCAGGTTATGGTTCAGAGCTAAATCCAGTAATTCATTTGTAACAGTACCTTTTTTCAACGTATTAATGTTGAAGTCTCCTGCTACTACTAATTGTATTTTAAATTTATATTTCTGCGTTATTTCATTTAAGAGATTATTTAGTTTAGTTAAAAATAAAATGGGGTCTGATTGAGGAGTTCTATAAACACAAATAATAATTAATTTACTTTGGGTCATTTCGATGCCGCACGCTTCAAATGAGTTCTACGAGGTATGATTTTTTATATATAATAGTTCCGTAAAGACTATGCCTTTTTTTAAGTAATATGCAGATCTTTTGTGTCCTTTTTTTATAAACGTTTCAGAAAGGCATAAAACGTCTGGGTCTTGGTTTGTTTTTTGTAATTCTTTTAAAGTTATCTCAAGAATTTCCTGTTTTGCGAATATGCTAGCAATATTTTGATGCATTATTTTAAAGTTGTTTGTTGTAGAAATACAAACTTTAGGTTCGAAAAAAATTATTATTCTGATTTATTATTGGAAAATAATATGGTATGGTGCCCTTCTGCGCCTGAGTATTTGTAAGTTTTTGTGTATTAGCAGATTGCAGTGTTTTTTGTAAGGCGTTTAAAGTAAAAGGGTATGGTTCCTTTCAAAGGCTCGTCTAACTTAGTGTTTAGTTTATTTTTTAGTTTGCTATTCGGGTTCAAATATTTTTCCTTATAATCCCGACAACCTATGTGGTAATTAATTGACTGACAAATAACAGAAAGCTTGCGATTTATGCAATTAACAAAATTACAATTTTCTCGCTCACTACACATCTTTCTAATATTGCTATTTAATGTTTTAACATCTAACTGCTTGCTTTTTATAATATTAGGTACGATTATAGTATTATTCTTATATAAATCTAATAAAGTTTGAAGCTGTTTTAATACTGTTTTTATGCTAGAATCGTTTTCGCCTACACATAATATTAATTTGTCGTCAGGCTTTATTTGTGTACAACGACAACTTTTTATTACTTCCCTTGCTGGTGCACCTGGTTTTGTTTCGGCGAAGACTCCGTAAGTATCATATCGGGTGTTCTTTGTCGATTGCGTGATGGCTGTTGCTAAATCTACACATTGTTGAGTGCCGAAGATGAGTATTCTTTTCTCGGATAGACAGAGGGTTTTTTTCACATCGTAGGGACTGTGTCAATTTTTCCAGTTTTGTGGTGAGCGATAATATCTCTTTTTCAGCGTCTTTTAATTGTTTTTCGAGATGAAGGATTCGTTGTTGGAGCGACGATGTAGCCACACTACTCATGTTGTGTTCTACTTGCGAGATGATTACCCGTGAGGAAGGAGTGGAAGATACACTAGGAGGGTATAGAAGAGATCGCCTCTTATGTTTACAAATTTTTTGTGGGCTACCCTCCACTAATGTCAAAGAGGATTTTAGTACTTTTATTTCTGTGGTAAGCTTTTGTACTTGGCCGTGAAGCTCATTATTTTCTAATATCACATTTTCGAGCTCATTTTCAGTAGTATTCAGTTTACAATAAAAATGTTAATTATCGTTATTATTATGTTATTATGTATGTTAATTATCGCTCGCTCAGTAATGTGCCCGGTAGATGGCAATAGGCTCGCCACCTATTACGTTGGGACCGAAACAGAACTGGCAGTGTGGGTGTGTAATACAACTCTGCCTACCCCTTCGAGGATAAAAGGCGTGAAGTTATGTTATGTTTTTTTAGGTTTTGGTTCTAGACAGGCCATTTGCTTGCTATAGAAAAACCATTTGTATCGTCTAGAGTCAAGGTTTCAAAGAAATTGTTTAGTATTATAAAAAAAAATATAGACTCTCGCCTGTTTCCCCGATGAGGTAGACAGAAGTCTTATATTACACTCACGTTTCGCCGTTTTATGAATTATAAGTCCCGCGTAATTGGATCTATTGCCGTTACACATTGCCAGATTATGTGGTACTACCGGGAATTCGGTAAACTCAATAACACACTTGCCCTGCCGAAAATCGAACCCGGGACGATCAGCACGGCAGACGTATACGTTATCCTTTCTCCTGATATATGTAAAGCTAATCAGTCGGTAATAGCCTAGTGGAGATACCAACAGACTGCCATGCAATATCGGGTTAGAATCCACGGCGCGCACCACTGACTTTTCGGAGTTATCTTCTTCTTCTTTCTCTTAGCGTTATCCCAGTTTCAATCTGGGATCCGCTTACTAGTCTAACCGGATTTGGCTGAATATTAGCTTTTCCACAGAGCGACTGCCTGTCTGACCTCCGCAACCCGAAGGAATAGCGATATTCCATGGTTTAGACTAGTGTCAGTTAATTTTAGAAGGTACTGACGCCCTGTAACGACTGTCAAAGGTCTTCATGACAACCGGGACCGACGGCTTAACGTGCTCTCCGAGGCACGGGACAAGCGATAATTAACAATTCAAAACGCACATAACTCCAAAAAGTCATTGGTGCGCGCCGTGGATTCGAACCGCAATGGTGAATTGTTAATGAATTACCGTGTGCCTACGCATACTCCTTCTACGCCAATCGGTCGTCTATCTAGTGGTTTATGTTCCCAGATCCCGCTGTTCCAGGCAGGATGGACAGCTCTCCACGTGGCCAGCTCTTGTGGCAGAGTGCACTGCGTCAGGTTGCTGCTAGAAACTGGTGCTGCTCCCAATATCTTGGATGTAGAAGGTCGAACTGCCTTGGATGTTGTGGGGTTCGCACATTACTACGGCCATGACATCTGGGAAGAGGAGTAAGTTATCTATATACGTTTTTTGTAGCCCAGTGGTGTACGTAACGGACTGCCGAGACGATGGTCTCGGGTTCGATCCCCAGGTACCCCGGGCACATACCTCTGACTTTTCGAAGTTATGTGTGTATTAAAAATGTTAATTATCCCTCGCTCATAAATTGGCTCATAGTGCCCTGTAGATGGCAATAGGCTCGCCCCCTATTACATTATGACCGAAAAATAACTGGTGAAGTGTGGGTGTGTACCTATTACACCTCTGCCTACCCCCTCGGGGATAAAAGGCGTGAAGTTATGTTATGTAGGCAACATGTCTATTATCACGTTTATACTCCATACAACCATCCATCCATCCACACAATTCATCGCATGGTGTTTAACGTTTCAGTTTACTGGAAGTAATCAGAACCCTCATAGAAAACGGCGGAACTTTCCACACGATGTCAGGAAGAGCTGGTGCTCTGGACAACTTATCGACGCCCCTGCATACTGCCGTGGGGGTAGGCAGTGAGGCAGTGTTCAAGGCACTGTTGGACGCAGGGCTCTCAGGGTCCTGTGTCAACGGAGATGGCCTGACGCCTTTGCATCTGTGTGTGCAGAAAGAGATGGAGGAATTGCTCCAGGTTTGTAATATTGGTTCCTATTATCCATATTCAAAAAGTATTAAATTGTTAATTATCGCTTGCTTATCGGTGAAGGAAAACTTCGTTAAGAAACCTGCATGCCTGAGAGTTCTCTATAATGTTCTTCAAAGACATGTGAAGTCTGTCTCGCACTTGGCCAGCGTGGTGAACTATGGCCTTACCCTTCTCATAGTGAGAAGAGGCCCGTGCCCAGTAGGGGGATGGCTTATATGGGCTGATGATGATGTTTATCCATATTAAATTGTTATTATCGCCTGCCTTCCTCGGAGAGCACGTTAAACCGTCGGTCCCGGCTGTGATAAATATCTTTGACAGTGGAGTCAGTGGAGGCAGCGATAGCCTAGTGGAGATACCAACAGACTGCCATGCAAAGGGTATCGGGTTCGAATCCACGGCACGCACCAATGACTTTTCGGAGTTATGTGCGTATTGAATTGTAAATTATCGCTTGTCCCGTGCCTCGGAGAGCACGTTAAGCCGTCGGTCCCGGCTGTCATAAATAATATCTTTGACAGTCGTTATTAGGCGTCAGTACCTTCAAAAATAATCTGACACTAGTCTAAACCATGGAATATCGCTATCCCTTTGGGTTACGAAGGTCAGACGGCAGTCGCTCTGAGGAAAAGTTGATATTCTGTCATATCTAGTTAGACCAGTAAGCGGAGCTCGGGCTCCAAGGCGTGTAAGTCTTGGATACGACCGGAATACTTTGAGCCTTAATATCTCCTGAACAAAAGAATTCCCAGGTATGGTGCCGAAGTAAAACATGTTCGTATTGATTGGTACAACATGGGATTTGAATTTTCGTTAAGGTTCTTTTTACACCGTGTAAATGATGCGGGTGGCTCAGGATCGGTCTGTGTGGAGAGCCTTGGGGGAGGCCTATGTCCAGCAGTGGACGTCTTTCGGCTGATTTCTTATACTAATATATAAAGCTGAAGTTTGGTTGAACGCGCTGATCTCAGGAACTACTGGGTCGATTTGAAAATTCTTTCAGTGTTAGATAGCCAATTTATCAAGGAAGGCTATAAGCTATATAAGATCACGCTATAAGCTACAGGTGTGGAGCATAAGCCTTAAATAATGCGGATTTAACCGCGGGCTCATTTAGTTATTTATACTTGTAGTTGGCTACAGAGTATACTACAGTCGAGGTGAGAGACAAAGAGGGTCGCAGCGTGCTGCGGGCCGCGGTTGATGCCGCCTGGCTGCCGGCGGTGCTTGTCGCACTGCGGGCCGGCGCTGATGTCACTTCCACGGTAAAAACCTTCTATAATAAAGTCCGATTCCCACTCAAGTCAAACATTTTTGTGCGTTAACATGGATGTTTGTCTTGGTCTGGGTATTTTTATGTATAATATGAATGTACAAGTTTTGTGTCCAGATAAACATGGATTTTTAAAAGGAAAGTCTTCTTCATTGGCTACATTTAAACTTGTAAAATGTATAGTGGACAATACTAATTCAAAAACCAATGTAACAGCCATATTCTTTGACGTGGGTAAGGCATTTGATTTTGTGTCCCATTAAATGTGGACGATACGGCATACGTGGCATTGCACAAAGCTGGCTAAAAAGTTATTTGAGTGATAGAACACAATTTGTGGAGATCATCAATGTTAATTCAAATCAAATGGAAATATCTACTAAATCTAATCTAAGGTACAATAGAGCCGGTGTTCCCCAGGGAAGCATATTAGGTCCGCTTCTATTTATTCTCTATATAAATGTTCTATTTATTCTATAATAGAACATAAATGCATTCTTTACGCGGTCCATATATCCGTACTAGAACCAAATAAAAATTATGTAAAATACAACTACAATGAAATACTTAATCAAACTATTTCTAATACTATTAACTGGTTACGCAACAATAATTTAAATGTAAATATAGATAAAACAAAATATATGCAATTTCATAATAGAGGCGCTAAGAAACTTGATATCACTTTAAATTACAATGGACAAATCATGAAAGAAGTTACAGAGTTCTCTTTCTTGGGAATAACTTTAGACGACAATTAATGTAATTGGAAAGCACGTATGTAGAAAAAAATTGTAATCGTATCAATAGATTTGCTTATGCGCTATGACGCCTAACAAAAATATCCAATATACAAACAGCCTTAAAAGCTTATCACGGTTTTGTCATGTCCAATATAAGATACGGCATTGTGCTTTGGGGCAATTCTGTAAAGTTAAACAGGGTATTTGTTGCCCAAAAGCAATGTACTTATAAGAAGTATGTGTAATAAAGCTCCTTGGGAAACCTGCAAACCTTTATTTCGTAAAATGTCACTTTTAACCGTTCCATGTCTGTATGTGTATGAAATGTGTGTTTTTTGTAAAATCTAATGCTGATTTTTTTATTTTTAACAAAGATAGATGTCAATTCAATACTCGTTATCCAAATAAACTTGTACTGCCTGCAATAAAAACTGATCAATGTAGTCGAAACAGTTATGCAATGGCGGTACGGATTTAAATAATCATTTAACACATTACGTATAAATAAATAAAATGCTCAATTTTTGCAATGGTTGTGTGAAAAGTGTTTTATACTGTAGACGAATATTTCAAATGTAAGTTTTAGTGTAGTTAGCATCTTGAAGACTTTATATCAAATGAAGTTAAAATTTAATTGTACAAGGTAGTAGAGCCTTGCTAATTTCAGTATGAATGGGCTGGCTCGACCGGGGTAGTACTGCCCTCTCACAGAAAATCGACGTAAAGTAACAGTACCTAAACTGTTGCGTTTTGTTAGGTGAGTGAGAGTGCCGGAGGCCCTATCCCCTATTCCTTCTCCCTCATCCCACTCCTCACCCTATCCCTTTTCCAACGCAACGCACTTGTGACGCCTATGGTGTTGCTTGTGTCCATGGGCGGCGGTAATTGCTTATCATCAGGCGATCCGTCTGCTCGTTTGCCGCCTATTGCCATAAAAAAAATACAAATAAACATTATTGTTTATACGTTGTCTAGTTACCCAGTGCAGTTTGGGACTAGATGGTGTTGTGTATATGTGGTACAATATTGTTATTATTTTCATATTGCAGGCCAGCGACGGAGAAACCCCAATCCACGCTGCAGCAGCTCTAGGCAACTTAAATATACTTAAAGCAATACTACCCATTGCTAAAAACATCAATGCTATTGACTGTCGAAATTCTAGTGAAGAAACACCCCTAGTCAAAGCAATAAAAAACGGACACAAAGATTCTGTGAATGAAATACTAAATCATGGCGCTGATATAAAAATAATGCTACCAGGAGATTATTCTGTGCTACATGTCGCAATAGACGAAGAGGAAATAGAAATTCTAAAGATTCTATTAGCACATGATGACGCTAAAGATATAATAAATGCACCAACAGTCATCGATAAAGATCGTGAACTGTATGGCTTCAGTCCTTTACATGTCGCTGTCTTGAATAAAAATAAAGAAAGCGTTGAATTACTCTTAAAAAAAGGTGCTGATGTAAAATTTAAAGTTACTGGTCTGAATAAACCAACCGCTTTACATATCGCAGCAGTTATAAACAGCGCGAAAATTGTAGAATATATTCTCAAATTTGATAAGACAACTATTAAAGAAACAGATGGTAATGGTTTGCTGCCATTGCACTCAGCTAGTAAGGAGACTAGAAGAGATATCATAACCCTTCTGCTTAAAGAAGGGGAAGATCTTTCAGCGTATACAGACAAACCAAACGATGAAAGACGAACTGCAGTTGATTTGATAATGAATAATGTGTCAAAACCTACTGAATTTATTGAAGAAATATTTGATTCTTACATTTCAAGTGATGGAAGAGATTTAGAAGATCGTGACTGTAGAGTTAAAGTTCATTTTAGTGTGCTTATGCCTGCTGGACGAGAAAAAGAGCAAGTGAAAGTTATAGAAGCTATTCTTGAGACTGGGAACAGATTTAAACAACATAGACTGCTGGTTCATCCGTTAGTTGAGAGCTTTCTTTATCTGAAATGGAAGAAGTTGTCGCCCTTTTTCTACGTAATGTTTCTGATTAATAGTTTATTTTTATCATCGCTTAATTTATTTGTGGTTTCGACTTTTTATTATTTCGATACTACTGCGAATGCTGAATGGCCGCCGGCGATGTTAGATCCACGTGTTTGGTGCCTGCTATCTGTTTTATTTTTTGGTCTTAAATTCTTTCAGGTTAGTACAATAATATTTTCTCAAAATAAAATTATAAAATATTCTTTCAAATTAGTATTTTTGTCAAAATCAATATTTTACAGCACTCATACTCCTAGCGTTATCTCAGTTTCAACCTGAGGTCCGCTTACTAGTCTAACCGGATTTTGCTGAATATTTTGCTTTTCCACAGAGCGACTGCCTGTCTGACCTCCACAACACAAAGAGATAGCGATATTTCATGGTTTAGACTAGTGACAGTTTATTTAGAAGGTACTGGCACCCTATAACGACTGTCAGCGACCTTCATGACAACTGGGACCGACGGCTTAACGTGCTCTCCGAGGCACGGGGCATGCGATAATACACAATTCAATACGCACTGTCTGCGCTACAATCAAATTAGATAAACATGTAATTAAATTTATTATATTTATAAAAAGAAAGCCATTCACTCAAGCATGCACAAAATAAATATTATTAATCTAGCAACATTCATAATCACCTCACACAACAATTCACTTAAATTCACTTTTTTCTAACACGCGAGGGTCAATCAAAAACCTGTATTACCTTACTCCCGCGCATATATCCCTTTCGCTTCTGCCTTCCCCGCTATAATTAGTGTCGTTCCAAATTCGCACCCTAGAGCGCGTGTCCGCGCCCGCCGCTCTGCCAAATAAGTTCTCAAAAACTCAAGTACTCAAACGTGTCGTGTGTGTGAAAATTGACTTTTCACCACAGCAGCTCAAACAAAACAACAAAACGCGATTTTGATTCGAGCGTGAGGCAAAGTAGCTTTTTAATTTTTCAATCTTCAGTTCAGTGCCATGAATTGACATTGTTCAGCCATAAATTTGAAACATTCGAATTTTACTGTGCTCTGTCTCTTTCACATGCATATAAAGCGAGTGAAAAAAACAAACTCCTTCGAAATTCCATTTTGGAATTCGACCTCAAAGAAAACACGTTCGGAAACGCGTTATACCCTAAAATTTAAAAAATATACAAATATCTTTATATATAAAGAAATTATGTTATTTTTTAAATGTTATTGTTTATATGTTTAATATATTATTGGATTTTAATAAAAATAAGTCTAATTAATAGTATAAAACTGGTACTGAACCAATACATTTTTATTTGGAATTTCAACAAAGATACATTTGAAAAATAAACATCAGGGACGCGGTATCAAAACGCGATTTAAAAAAATAGCGGGCATAAAGTAAACATTTTGCTCATGCTGATAGCGTATAGCGTAACGTTCTCCTAAGTAATATGTGTTCTCACTGCTGAGGTGAAAAGTTATGTGTGCTACACGAGAGCAAAGTTTTTTGCATCTCGTGCTCTTGAGTCCCTCACTACGCTCAGGATTCTAACTTTGATTCACTCGCTACGCTCGTGAATCAATCATAGAATCCTTCGCTGGCTCGGGACTCAAAATCAACACTCGAAACAAAAAACAACTTTGCTCTCTTGTTGCACAAATAACTATTGTGGGTGGCATACCAGCTTCTAAGACTTAGGAATACAGCACTGCTCCGCTTCAAGCTATCGAAGAAAACACTCTAAACAAACTCCATTTCTGCTTTTCCGTAAATACCTAAATTCCTAGCCTTTTCCGCTGCACCCACTCGCACATAACTCCGAAAAGTCAGTAGTACGCGCAGTGGATTCGAACCCGATACCCAGAGGTAGATTTCTGCATAGCAGTTTGTTGGTATCTCCACTAGGCTGTCGCTGCAGCCAAGCCAGTATTTCACAGCTGTACAACATGTCTATGCGTAAGTTCGATGTACTCTATTCGTTACCACAAACTAGCTTAACTGACGTACACGTCACGTTGGAGTGCTGTGAAATGTTGATAAAATTTAGTCAAAAATGCTTCATTGTAAATATATATTACTATATTTTGGAAAATACATGCTATAGGAAACTTCTATATCATGGGAGATGTCTTTAAAAAAGAATAAAACAAAATCATTTCGTCCTTTTCTTCCAGGACTACCATCTTGGGATTGAGTATCGCTTCACCCACGTGGAGACTTGGGTGAAGCTTCTCTGTGTAATATTCGTATCACTGACACTCCTGCTGATGCCCTGGATACCGTACAGCATCTTTACAAGACACATAGCCGCCATAGCGATGCTCCTCTCTTGGCTAGATATGCTCTGCCTTGTCTCGAGGTTTCCGAATTGGGGGTATTATGTTTTGATGTTTGGTAAAGTCGCTTCTAATGTTGTTAAGGTGAGTTTAACATAACATAACTTCACGCCTTTTATCCCCGAAGGGGTACGCAGTGGTGTAACATTACACCTACATTTCGGCTTATGTATTTTAGGTCCCACGTAATAAGGGCGAGCCTATTGCCGTTACCGGGCACATTGCCAGACTTCGTGCTGCTACTGAGAATTCGGAAAAAGTCAGTAACACTTTTGCCAGACCCGGGAATCGAACCCGGGACTTGCCGATCAGCAGACGCATACGGGCGTTACGACATAAATAAAAAAATAAGTATATTTTTGTTCTGCAACTGAGGTAGGTGTTAGAGTTCCTCCGACTAGAGTGAGGGACGATCTTTTAACTCCCTGTGCTTTCTCTCCACGTGTACCTTTTACTTGCTCTGAGTGTATATTACTTAATAATATTCTTTTTCAGATCTTATTTACGTTCTTGTTCCTGATAATGGGCTTTTCATTGAGCTTCATGATACTTCTCCGCTCCGTAGCACCCTTCGACGGCCCATGGCCCGCCGTAGTCAAAACAATCGTCATGATGACATCAGAATTTGATTACGGCAACATGTTTGAAGACACAAATATAGACACCCTCATCTTACTACGAATAACCTTTTTAATATTCCTTATAATAGCTGCAGTAGCACTCATGAATTTATTAACAGGTGTAGCAGTCAACGATATAAATGAATTAGAAGAATTCGGTAACATTAAAAGATTAGCAAAGCAAGTAGCATTTATAAAATCTTTCGATACGCTAGCTTTTAACAAAGTCTTCAACGCAATACTACCAAAAACGATACAAGATGCTATAAAAAACAGACAAACTATTCCCACAGATATAAAATTGCGGCCAAGGAAACACAAACCAAAATACAACTTACCAACAAAACTGAAAAACGCTATTTATAATGTCGCACAGAAGCAATTAAAATATGTAGAAGATGAGCAAGATAAAATGATATATAAAAAGAAATCAAATGATAAAGAAAGTAAAATAAATAAAGATGGAGAAGTAGAAGAAAGTGAAACAGCTGACTCAAGAAGTGCGAATGAAAGATTGAATACTGATTTAAATGCCTTAGAAGAAGTTGTAAAAAAAATTGAAATTCAAGCTAAGACCTATGCAGAGGAATCTAAGTCTTCAATAGAAGCGTTGAATGCTAAGATAGATCGGGTATCTAATGAAATGCAAATCTTTCTGAATATATTACAAAGTCGTCTAGATAGTTGATGTATAGATTTAAAATACAAATATTTTACTTTAAATCTAGATACATTTGTTTTTTTTTCATTGAGTCTAATACTTTACTCTCGTCTAACTAGTGGCGTGTCTAAAATAACGATCACGTCGCAATGAAAAGAAAAGAACGCAAGAGACACAAAAATATTACACATAATATTAACAAAAAAAAACACATTGAGAATCATCATCATCGTCCTAGCGTAATCCCTGTTGTACCGGGTCCGCTTACTAGTCTAATGTTCCATGATTCGTTATTAAGAAGTACTGTCAAAGATCTTCACGACAGCTAGGACCAACGGTTTAACGTGCTATCCAAGGCACGAGGTAAACGATACTTAACAATTAATATTCTTCTATTTAATACGCATTTCACTTCGAAAAGTCAGTGGTGCGCGCCGTGAGCTTAACTCGAAACCCTCTGCGTAGCAGTTTCTTTTTTATACACAAAACACCCAACTCCCTCCACGACACCTCCCTTTGTAACTTTACAAACATACAACCAACGGCTAATGATGTTCGAATCCGCTATTTATCAATCGCATGCTATGAACTATATGCGAAATTTTTTTAGCATGTTTTTAAAAATGCTATAATATAGCATGCTATCGTGGGGCAGATAACATGGTGAACTGTAATGTTACACATGAATAAACAATACCTACATATACATATTTGTACATTTCTTCTAACTATAAAATGTAACAATTACTTTTTTCTTTAATTTATATTGAGTTATTTAAATCATTTTAACACACATGTTACGCAGATCATTCATAGATACACAGTATTACATGGCCTATAACAGTTTTTTAAAATCAAACACAAAACACTTACTTTTTAGAACGTAAAATAACTCGCGTACTTATATGCCTACCTACTTATATCGCGCGAGCCGTCTAGCCGCTAAAATTCGCACGCTACGCAAGTTCACGTCTGGCTGCTCGCGTTAGCACGCGAAGACTAAGGCCATGTATTCACTAGGGGACAAAGTCGCTCGACTTATCGCGAACAGTCGCAGGACATTTACGTGCGACTGTCCCGCGACAATGTCGACCGACATTTCGCTCGTCCACATACGGCATTGTGATCAAGATGTCGCCTAAGTGTTACCACAGTTTCGTTGGTAGTGTGGACCAACGAAGTGCGCTATAATCGCGGGTAGTCGCGGAACAAATAGCAACACACGACCTCACAAGTCAAATGCCGTCGGCAACTGTCGAGGGACACGAAGTCGCGCAAAGTCGACGCTATCGGAGCGTCGACAAGCGACTTGTTCCCCGACACGTAG
This sequence comes from Euclidia mi, assembly GCA_944739405.2. NCBI lineage: Eukaryota > Metazoa > Arthropoda > Insecta > Lepidoptera > Erebidae > Euclidia > Euclidia mi. Next base: position 3,284,869 of record OX123209.2, read on the forward strand.
ATGTCGCCTGCGATGTCGGGCGATGTCCCCCGCGACGTCGCTCAACACGTAGAATTCGTGTCGGGCGACAAGGTCGCGGGACAAATGTCCCCTAATGAATACAGTTATGTATTCACTAGGGGACAAAGTCGCGCGACTTATCGCGAACAGTCGCAGGACATTTACGTGCGACTGTCCCGCGACAATGTCGACCGACATTTCGCTCGTCCACATACCGGCATTGTTATCGAGATGTCGCCTAAGTGTTAACACAGTTTCGTTGGTAGTGTGGACCAACGAAGTGTGCTATAATCGCGGGTAGTCGCGGAACAAATAGCAACACACGTCCTCACAAGTCAAATGCCGTCGGAAACTGTCGAGGGACACGAAGTCGCGCAAGGTCGAAGCTATCGGAGCGTCGACAAGCGACTTGTCCCCCGACACGTAGATGTCGCCTGCGTTGTCGGGCGATGTCCCCCGCGACGTCGCTCAACACGTAGAATTCGTGTCGGGCGACAATGTCGCGGGACAAATGTCCCCTAATGAATACGAGGCTTACGAGGCTTGATCGCAAATATCGCAATTCGCAGCGCTGCGAACGTGCGAAGTGCGATGTCGCGTTGGCGCGATGTTTGATTCTACATGCTATATGCTATTTTTAGCACGAACGAGAGCCGAATGAACTTGCTATTAGATGCGAAATAAAATTAGCGTGCTGTGCTATTGTACAATATGCTATATTAACCACCATTACAACGGACACAATGAACACCCAGACTCGAAACAACAATTTATGAATCACACAAAGTGTTGTCTCGAACCCACAACACTCGACGTAGTGTCAAGCGGCTAGGCGACCGCTTAAACCACTACACCAACCGCGCAGTATTTTATTATTAATATCTCGACTTGTCTTTGGCTTCAGATTGTTTGTTTTCTTTAAATTAAGACACATATTCACACTTATCCCCCTGTTCTTGAAGCAGAATGTGTGTGCTCTCCTACAGGTATACAAGTTTATACAGAGAGTCCTACTCGCGGTAACTAAGATATTTAAGGTATAAATAAGTCGGTAGTTTCCGACGAAACTAGCTCTACGACCACGACCAGTGCAAGTCAGTTGAAACGTCGAAAAATACCGAACTATTTAGGCCTTAAATATCTTACTAATAATATAAGACCTGCTATATAAACTTGTACAGTGTATAGACTGATTGCGAATGTTTAAAATCGCATCCTACTGGTGTTTGTGGCTAACAAGCTGTGCATTTACGTTCTGTAGCGAGTTAGCGACTGAGTCAAGCGGTTAGCTGCCTTAGCCCTGTTAAAAAAAGTTAATGTAAAGCCCACGGTATCTTCACGCGGTTCTACGGAAAGACGCGTGCCGCATTTTTAAAATGAACCGACTGATGGTGAAACTACGAAGGTGCCGATGCCGGTGTCCGGCCGCAAAGCCACGCGTAGCGGGCCTCACGTAGTACTACGAGGTCAAGCACTGGCTATAGACAGGAATACATGTAACAGGAAAATTAAGGTAGAAAAAAGGCCGAAAAATATATACTGAACAAAAACTGATGATGTACCTACAGGAACAACAAATAACATATATTAAAAAAAATACGAGATCCTTTGGCAGGCATTCATGGGGTCATGGGTCCAACTCGCAGAAGACCTTTAAAGAAGGCGTTGTATCGAATATTCTTATCCTAGTTCTCACTCATTTCTATTCTTACAAATACATAAATGGAGGATATTGGCCTACTATACCATGTTGGTGCAGCGATAGTCGAGAGGAGAGACCGACAGACTGCTACGCAGAGGTTCGAATCCACTGCGCGCACCAATGACTTGTTAATTATTAATTATCGCTTACTTATCGGTGAAGGTAAACATCGCGAGGAAACCTGCATGTCTGAGAGATCTCCATAATGTTCTCGAAAGATATGTGAAGTCTGCCAACCCGCACTTGGCCAGCGTGGTGGACTATGGCCTTACCCTTCTCGTAGTGAGAAGAGGCTCGTGCCCAGCAGTGGGACAGTATAATATAGGGCTAATGATGATGATACCATGTTGGTTAGACAGATTAGTATAAGTTTTGCTTTGCCGTCTCTTTGCGAGGATATCACTTGCTTCGTATATGTTGCCTTAGTCTGTTGATAGCTGATATTCTGTCATATCTGGTTAGGGTCGGAACATACCAGATGTCGCTGCCGTCGCACAGTGAGAGTGCTCCGTATCTCTTGTTTATAAAAATAGATAATCGCATCATATCGGAATATAAGTGAACACAATCAGTTAGTCACAGTGCAATTCATAAGTGAAAGTGTTATCCAACGAAAAATCCTACGTAAACAATAATAAACCCAAAATTAAAATCAGTGTCAATAACACAAGATATACGCAAAATTACCAGTGAAGACCGTTCAAAACTATCGATAAACAGTTTAAAACCGAGAAAGGATCCAAACAGTGCCATACAAACGCAAATAAGTGCTAGTTCTAAACCACAGTCAAATAATCCATACAGTCGTTCGACGAACGCGTCTAGACGGGTCAATCGTGCGGGGGCCAAGAGGTGAGACGCGGGAAGAGCGGTACCTAGTTACGTATATCGCCTTAGTTCGTAACTAGGTACATGTTTTTGGGGGCTGGCACGTGCCTGTTTTTTGTTCGTTACTTATTTATTTGCTTATGAATATTAATTAAGGTGGTGCATACGACTTGTGCTGTGAGACATTGAAATTCTTTATGCTGTTTAAAGATTTAAATAAATAAGGATTTAAAAAATCAGCTCTTCATCAATTTACTTATACCAAAAAGGAAAATTTAATTAATTATAATTATTTGTATTATTTTGAAATGAATGTACCAATAACCACTTAAAATAATGTGCACATTCCTACTAATTTACTAACTTTTTACAATATCTCATGTCTGGCCAAATCACAGAATAAAGTAGCAATTATTGTACGTAAACAACATGGCAGACGTAAGAAAATATGCGTTGTAAGGTAATATTCGATTCTGGTGTGATTTTAATTTCATTCAATAAGTACCTAGTACCTTCGCATTAGGTAAGTACCTATCACATATTATTATGTATTTTAGTAACGGCGCATCCTAGCTCAAAAATAACCATATTTTTGGCCCCCTTTTATAAACCCCACACATGTTCTCCGTAATCTCATAACCCGGTCACCCATCCCTAAAATAACCGTGATGTCTATTGCTTTACCTAAAACGTAGATTGCACAAAAAAAAAACTGCAAAATACTTCATATCGATAACATAGGCTCTGCAAGCTGATCCCAAGGTTACCCATCCATTAAACCACCGCTATGTCAATCGCTTTATTTTAACTTGGTTTGTACGAAAAATGCTTTATATTCTTAACCGCCTCCCACGACACCTGCGGGATGAAATAGGTGCTGACTGACACCTTGTATGCAAATCTGTCACCGCACGAAAAATGCAACGTGTTTTATAATAATTATTTATCGTTAATTATTGTAATATAATAAACTTGCTGTTTTCCACGGTTTCACCCGCGTCCTGAGGGAACTTCTTCGCGTACCCGATTAATTTTGACGTGACAACGTCTTATAAATTGGTTTGCCGAGTGACACTTCAAGAAACTGCGTTACGCTCCGCTCACGTTATGCGCTCACAATGAGAGCGAGTGAGAGGCACGCGTCCCGCCTAAGAGCGAGAGAGACAGACATACAAAATGAAAGGCACGCGTCTTTCATCCTTCTTCCTACTATACGAATGAATATTCACATTAAAATTATTTTACCACTCAAAGTCGTTGTCACGTAAAACTTTCGCCCGTATACCGACTTTACAGGCAACCAATTTTTTTTTTAGCCTAAGTTACTCCTTGGTACATCAGGCCAGTGAGGGTCCCGTCAAAATAGGTCCAGCCGTTCCAGAGATTAGCGAGAACAAACAGACAGACAGACAAAAATGGTAAAAAATGTCATTTCGGTGTATGCACCGTGTATACATCCATATGCATTTAGTAAAAAGCGGTTAATTTAATATAGCAAACAGACACTCCAATTTTATTTATATGTATAGATAAGTGATTTACACTATATTATTCATGTAGCGTAGCAATTGTAATATTTTTCTAAAATAAATATACGGTGTTTGAATAAGTAGGTATTGTTTACATGTGGCAGCCCTAGCCTCCTTACCCTTGTCTAGACGTTGTCGGCTTTTTCTACGAGATCAAAGGCGTCAAACTACTGTATGTCTTTATACTGTGTCTAAACTAAACAATATTGTGACTCAAAGAAGACCAGTTGTAGAAAACAGTTTGAATAATCGACATTGACAACTTGTTATTGACATTTATTATCTAATTCTACCTGCAAGTATAAACAATAACAAAGCTACAACTAATCGCTAATTTCACGACCACACATAAGAGCTGCCGTGGCGTGTCACGAAAGACATATGCTTTCAAATCACGAGGTTCGGGTTCAAAACCTACTAAAACAAAGTAGGACTTTTTGTGACATTTCCCTAACAGGTTTATCGGAAACATTACAAACATAATCCCATGTCTGGTTCTCGAAGGGATAAACAGTGATACAAAGAACAATGGCAAGTTCCCATACAACACTTTATTTGAAATCGATTCGAAGCGTCTATGTATGAAAAAATGTTAAAAACAAAGGGGTTCTATTACTTAAACATAATCATCAAGAGTTTTTATTTTAGGAGGCCGTAAAAAAAAGATATGAACATTGTATATATTTTAAGGTTATGTTAATAGAAAATAACTTTGTAACTACACAAATACATTAAATACATTTAGCTAAGGGATGGTGATGTGCAAAAAGCATTGATAGGATATACCTAGACTGATTCAAGATCAGTGTCTAGACTTGAAAAGTACCTAATATTAAAAAATCAAAGTTCCATCACGAAATAGGGATGTAGACTATGTAGGATTTATGTAATCCTTTATCTTCCACAATTTTATTGAGTATTAGAGCCCCACCCAATGAGGTGGGGCTCTAATTTAGCTGGCGACGTCGCCAGCTACCATACAATTTATATTGAAATGTATGGTACCTAACTCACTTGGCCACGGTTTGGCAGCCATTGGTACATTTCAATATAAACTGTTTGGATACGCAGCAGGCGACGTCGCCATGGCGTACAAGTGAGGCAGGGCTCTTAAGATTAAACGTCATGGCATGATGTTAGATCTCTCTAATAAATAGGTACAAGTCACTTGCTTTTATAAGGAACTAGCTTTTGCCCGCGTGAAGTCGAAAATTATCCCACAGGAACTCAATACCAGGATAAAATTATACTATATCCTATTCCAGGTTTTGGTTTATCTGTGCGCCTAGTTTAATTTTAATCGGTTCAGTAGTTTTTTCGTGCGTAACAAACAGACAAACAAATAAACATCGCATTTATAATATTAGTAAGGATAAGGATATGGGATCTCTCTTAGTGCGCCACCAACAGGCATGACAAACCTTATCTGAAGGTGACAGCTGCAAATGAAATAAAGGAATGTTTTGTAATCAAATACTTAGGTACTCCATAATTGATAAAAAACAGTTACCTTGTATTAGATTGCTTTAAAAGAGACACCAATAGACTTATAAAACTCTTTAGTAATAAAACACTGCAAAAGGATTTATTATTTAATAAATACTAATTAAAGATGAATGGACCTTACGTGGTTCTATTTTCATTTGGATAATATTTATCATGTTCTGTTGTAGTTCGGTCGGGCTATCTTTTAATATTTTGTCACTTTGCCTTCGTACTAATGAACATCCAAACAGAAGGCACACATTTCTATGGCCTCGTGGACACGGTCCAGCTTGTTCACCTTCATTAGCATCTTGCTGCAAACTGTGATTTATTCAATCCATAGCGAGTTCCCAACTTGCTTCACAAACATAATCATCATCAATAATCTAAAAATTAAGAAAAGCAATTATTACTACAGACAAAGAAAACGCATGACACTACATCTAGATAGACTAATGTTACCGAATTTTGTAATATTTAAACTGCTTTGAAAATTCACTGAAACTTACTAACGCTAAATTGGTAAGTAAGTATAATAATGTTTAAAAACTTACGATTTGTGGATAAACCTAGTTGCAGAGCAAAGTACTAACTCTTGTGTTCTGAGCTAAGATGCGATATCGCCGGAGAAGATTGACGCAAATGTTACGATTCACGCACAATATGCGTGTAGGCTTGCTACTTCGCATCATAACAAAATCTTAAGGCACAATCGAAGTCCGTGTAGAAAAAGCCATAGGTCCAGATGTTTTGAGCGCAGATAATCCGTAAGAAAGCACAAGTCGTCGTATGGGGCAGCGAATCAAGTCCAGGGGGTAAGCAAGAATCAAAAATAAGGATAATTCAACAAAAAACTGCGAAAACAACGAGAACACTACCACACAAGCTTTTCGGAAAGAAAAGAACGTTGACAATGTCACAGACTATAGTTGGTGCCACGAGAAGATAGACTTTTTGCAAACACACATTCAGGGTTTCACAACCTTTGTTTCTAACAGTTGTTTTTGAGATTTTATGCCTTAGTGAACTTTTATGCTTTTCGAACAGTAGGTAGATTTTTTGTTTCAATGCTCAGTAAAATTATGCTACTAAGTAAGTATTTGAATTTATATTTTATTATCTATGACTTCTTGTCGTGACTATTATTATATTTTTTCTAATTTTACAAAAATAAACATTTTATTTTGTGTTTGAGTATTCGAATTCTCCAGATGTATTTTCATGAATTTGCCGATTTTTTTAGTTTTTACACGTAACTAATTTTCTGTAAATGCAAGACAACAAAAGAGAGCCATGTATGTCAATAATAGAGTACAAGCATGGTACTCGCTCGTATAGTCAATAGCTAAGCTATCGTAAAATATAAAAAAAAATACCACTAATGAATAATATTACAGACCACTAGCTAGTACATTACATTAAAATGTCAAGGAATAGAGATTTTACATTGTGTATGAATGAAAACGTCGCAATGAACTTAAACAAAATCGTTATATAATAGTTTGCCATCTGTAATTCTGCACCCGCTTTTCCGAGGTGCCGACCGTAGGACGAGCATTGCGACACCAAAAATATTCTTAACATCCAAAAAATATGTTTTATCCTGCCTTTTGCCTAAGAAGGAAAAGAAATTAATGGATTAACGCAAAATGTTGATATTCCAGGCATCTGACATATTCCAGTACCACAAAACACTGTTGGCAGCGCATATATCTATAAAAGCCCGATCAATTGACATATTACTTTGCAATGATACATATTTGTGTACCGTTGCGCTCATTGTATTTGACATTATTTGTTTTTGACAGATCTGTCGCTAAGTTACTTAGTAGAAATTCTTTGTTTCAAAAAGTCTATGTTCTCTTGGCACGGTCTATAGGGATCATAGACAAGGACAAGGAGTAAGGACTCTGAGTAAGGATACTGACAATGTAGACATTTTCACTTAGTGTTGTCATTAATTATCTTTCAATTGCCTGACTGATACCTCTAATTAAATGATATCTCAGATCAAGTAAAAAAATATATTTATTATATTTATTTATATCATAAATATAATCTTCTTTTTATATAATATAATATACTGGTAGCGCCATCTACCTTCCTATCTACAACTAATCGCATCAACATGAATCGTTCCACGCTTGTCTAGTGCGAGCGATATCATATTTCCGTCCCTCTCTTTCCCTCTCCCTGGAAGAGGCACTGCCTTGCGCCTGATTTCGTCGCCGCGATCGTGAACGCGACGGACAGTCTCGAACATTCCGCTCGCTAAGAACGCCGTCTCGATACCGCTCCGCGCCGCAACGCTGTATCGCCGTCTCGTTCGTATCGCGCCGCTCCCATATGTGTTTTATCACCGCTTCCACCAAGGAAAACCCGCTCGTGAGTGAAGTGAAAACAAGCAGCTGTATCACGAAACCACCAAAGCTGTATAAGGTAAGTGCCTTCCATCCTTAAAATAGCCTATACTTACCCACTCCATCACCTCCTCCCGTATCCATCTCCTCTTCCCCTAATTCCCTCCTAGGCGGCTAAGAACCGCTATCCTCTCTATACAGTCCATTAATCCTTCCCAAGTCGCCTAGAACCTAACCGGTTTCGGCACCACGCCATACCATTTTTTTGATCCATACGAGTCGGATTCATTTACGTTTTATACGTTATACCGCTATATCTAGGCAGTTATAGCACCTAGCTATACTCCTAATATATTCACATAACCGTCACATGGTTATTTCCGCCCGCATTAGTAGGTAAACTTTTATGTAGCTACCTACTTATTAAATTATTATTTCTGCAACTATCATAGTTGTCTTATAAATCTCATATTTCAATCAACTTTTATTTCCTCAGCTCTAAAGTGTTGCCTACTTAGGTAAAATAATAGATACATTAGGTATTCTTATTTTGTTTCGTTCTCATTAGCTTATACTTACGTAAGCATGTCACAACAAAAGAAGTCACGCGTGTCGGAAGACAAAGAGATGACAATCTTAGAAGCAAAACGCAATATTTTATTTGAGCGCATTCAAAATATCTATGAAAGATCAAAAACCGCATCGATGTCTGACAGTAATAGCGAAGCATTTCTCAGTTATTGTACAACAGTAGATAGTATTCGAACAGATTTTCATAAGTTGTTAGACGATTATAACGCAAGATTACTTTCTATCAATCCTGATGAAAAACCGAACTATCAGGCGTATACCGCATTCGAAGATCTTTATTGTATTATTAAGCGTATACAATCGCAATTGGAGGGTAAATGTTCAGCAGAGCCCGTTGCCCGCAAACCGAGATTACCGCCAATCGAGATTATGTCGTTTGACGGAGATATACGAAATTGGCCGTTATTCTATGCAAGTTTTAAGTCTACAGTGCACGATAATGGTTCTCTGACAGATGCTGACAGGTTGTACTATTTAATAGGTAAACTGTCACCGAAGGCCCAGTCCGTATTTGCAGGTGTCACACCCAGTGCTGAGAATTATCAGGTCATATTTCAGTCACTACTTGACAGATATCAAGACACGCGCGTTCTAGCGTCTACGTACTTTGACCAAGCTTTAAATCTCAAACTGTCCAGCAACGCGTCTGTCTCGAATTTCCAGCTGTTTATTGATAACTTCGTAACCGCGGTTAATTCTCTTAGGAATTTAAAATTAGAAGATCTTTCCGACTTTATGTTGCTTCAACTCGCTTTAAAAAAGTTTGACACTGATACAATTCGCGCATTCGAGATGACGGAACGCAATAATAAAATACCTACACTAGATAGTTTTATTTCGTTCATCAAAGATCAGTGTCGAATATTTCATAATACGCAGTCTGGTTCACCTGGCCCGTCTAACACTAACAACAACAAACAAAGGTTGAATAAATCGCGAAATAGTAATAATAACTCAGTCCCTAATCCACAATCTTACGTAACATGTTCGGAATCTAATAGTAATAATTCACAGAAGTGTCTGTGCAGTAATATAGTGCACGACCATTACTATAAGTGTCCCACCTTTAATGATTTAAATCCAATTGCTCGTTTTAAAAGCGTAAAAGATAACAAAGCTTGCATTAATTGCTTAAGCATAAAACATAAAACGAGTAATTGTTCCAGTAGAACGAGATGTCGCACATGTAAACAAAAGCATCATACACTGTTACATTTGGATAAAAATAACCGGTTGTCAAGCCAAACCGCTAACCTTGACACACTCGCGCCGCAGGTGCAGCAGACCACGGTAGCTGCGCCTTCCGCGTCTGAGGGCGAAGTATCGTTGTGTATGACATCCATTGCGCGGGCGACGCGCACGCGAGGACGGCACTCGCGCATCTATAATGATCCGCGCAGGGCCAAAACGCAGAGTACGGCGTCTAAGACGGTACTGTTAGCGACAGCGCAAGTTATCATATATGATGTCAATGGGTCGCCGCACATGGTACGTTGTCTGCTAGATAGCGCATCTCAGACCAATCTAATAACATCGGAATGCTTCAAACGCCTCGGATTATGGAATAACTTTAAAAATACTAACTCAACCGTCAAAGGGATAGGCGGATCAGAAAGGCATTGCAGGGGTTCCGTAGATGTTAAAATACATTCGCGTTTTGATAGGAACATTAATTTTAACATTTCTTCGCTTATCGTGGAGCGTATCACGGACGCATTGCCGAACGCTAATGTAGACGTAGCATCACTCACTCATCTCGAATCATTGCCGTTAGCCGACGCGGAGTTTGCGAATCCGGCAGGCATTGATCTTTTGATCGGAGCTTCAATATTTCCGCACTTGCTACTAACTAACATAGTTCGTAGTGAGCGATATGATTTACCGCCCGCTATTGAGACGGTACTTGGGTATGTGATTATGGGTACCGTACCTACGTTACATACTTCTCATTGTATGACGTCTTGTTGTTGTTCTGCTCTTCAAGAGATCAAGGTGGGTGCTAAAACTGTGTGTAAGATAAAGCACTAATTAGCTATGCTATGCTATGCTGCGCTATGCTGCGCCATGCTGCGCCATGCTGCGCTATGCTGCGCCATGCTGCGCTTTGCTGCGCCATGCTGCGCTATGCTGCGCCATGCTGCGCTATGCTGCGCTATGCTGCGCCAAGCTGCGCCATGCTTCGCCATGCTGCGCCATGCTGCGATATGCTGCGCCATGCTGCGCTATGCTGCGCCAAGCTGCGCCATGCAGCGCTATGCTGCGCCATGCTGCGCTATACTGCGCCATGCTGCGCTATGCTGCGCCATGCTGCGCTATGCTGCGCTATGCTGCGCTATGCTACGCTATGCTAAGCTACGCTACGCTACACTATACTATACTACACATCCGCTTTGTATATAGATGACATTGCCTAATGTCATACCCGCTCCGCTAGCAATTTCGCTTTGTGAAGAGCTTATTCAGCTTTTCAAGCGAGGCCAGTTTGATCTTGTCAAATGGACAAGCAACTCTTAGGAGGTTCTCGCACGCATACCAGATTCTCATAAAGCTTCTCCAGACATTGAGTTTGAGAAGTCTGTACCGCATAAGGTTCTCGGTTTACGCTGGGACAAATCCTGTGATAGTTTTCGGTTTGACGTCTCACCACCAGATGACAAGTGCGCCAAGCGCACTATGCTGTCCACAGTGGCTCGACTATGGGACATAATGGGTTTGTGGCTCCCACAATTTTGTACGCCAAGCTCTTGATCAAGGAGCTTTGGCTATCAAAGTGTGAGTGGGATGAAACACCCCCTGTCCATATTGTCGCCGCTTGGGGCCAGTTTTGTATTGAGCTTACCGCGCTCAATCAAAGTACTATTCCGCGTCATCTTGGGTTGGTAGATGGATGTACCATCAACTTAACAGGTTTCGCTGACGCCAGCGAGCGTGCTTACGGCGGAGTCGTATATCTGCAAGTCCGCATTGGTTCTAACTACTCGGTGTAGTTAGTTTGTGCCAAGTCTAAGGTCTCGCCTGTTAAACCATTTCGGTTGCGAGACTGGAGTTGTGCGCGGCCATTCTGCTGTCTCAGTTGCTCCACAAGGTTCAAGACACAGTTTTGCCCCACTACTCTATTAATAAATATACGCATTTTCCGACTCCAAGGTAGTGCTCGCTTGGATTTATTCTTCTCCTCACCGCTGGCAGACTTTTGTCGCCAACCGCGTTAGTAAGTTGATTGAACTTGTTCCCGCTACTTGTTTCAATCACGTCGCGAGTTATCGTACTCGTCTTCAGGAAGAACTCTCCATAGATTATATTGACTGGAAGTTTATTCCACCAGCATCACCACATTTCGGTGGATGTTGGGCAAGCATGGTCAAAGTAATTAAACGCATCTCTTCAAAGTTATAGGTCAACAGATCCTCTCTTACGAAGAGCCTTTAACCGTCCTTGCACAAGTCGAGGCACTGATCAACTCGCGTCCGCTTCCAACTCAGTGAGATCTAGCCTGAAGTTGGACCTACCTCTTAGTTTAAGTATTTAGTTAGTAGTTTTCGCTATTATTGCGTTTGTAGCTTTCGCTAAAGTTAATTTTGATTAATTTATTGTCATATCGCTGTCTTAGCCTATTGATGGGTTATGCGGTAGTACACCCAACGTAGCTAAGTTCAATTCTATTTTCTTTAAAGGCAACCCTTTAGGGCCGGGGGGATATGGTAGCGCCATCTACCTTCCTATCTACAACTAATCGCATCAACATGAATCGTTCCACGCTTGTCTAGTGCGAGCGATATCATATTTCCGTCCCTCTCTTTCCCTCTCCCTGGAAGAGGCACTGCCTTGCGCCTGATTTCGTCGCCGCGATCGTGAACGCGACGGACAGTCTCGAACATTCCGCTCGCTAAGAACGCCGTCTCGATACCGCTCCGCGCCGCAACGCTGTATCGCCGTCTCGTTCGTATCGCGCCGCTCCCATATGTGTTTTATCACCGCTTCCACCAAGGAAAACCCGCTCGTGAGTGAAGTGAAAACAAGCAGCTGTATCACGAAACCACCAAAGCTGTATAAGGTAAGTGCCTTCCATCCTTAAAATAGCCTATACTTACCCACTCCATCACCTCCTCCCGTATCCATCTCCTCTTCCCCTTATTCCTTTCTAGGCGACCCAGAACTCGCCCTAATACAGTCCATTTCCTTTTCCAAGTCGCCTAGAACCCTACCTTGGTTTCGGCACCATGCCATACCAATATACATAAAATATTTTTTTAACATTATCGTGAATTGTTTCTAGATGTAGGTTAAAAAGATTACTTACCTTTTTTCTATTAAACAAATACCATTGTTTTGTAAATGGTAACTCTGAAAATGACATTAAACAAGCACCGGAAATGAATGTATTCAATAAATAGTTTATCAATTTAGATAATTTAACATACGCTTTTATACTTGAAACTAATAACATACAAAATACGAAATAATTATATTAATAAGTTTTTCATAAGTTACGTTTATAGACGCTTCTAACACTTCACAGGTATAATCCTGCCATTGTTCTTTATATGAAATAATATAGAATTATAAATATTTACTTAAATCTAAATTACTAATATTTAACAGCTTTGATTATAATTAAACAACCATGGATTTGAACGATAACATTACCTATCGTCGCAGTAGAACGTGCAAGTCAATATCACTTGAGAATCTAACAAAACTAAATGAAGCAGATGAACGAGCAATATTTGACACCACAATGAGGAGCTTAACTAATAGTATGACCGATAATGACGACGTCGTAAATGAACTGCGTGAACAAATCCAATCCCTTTCGATACAGATGATGAGTGCACACCAAGAAATAGAAAATTTAAATGGCGAAAACATCCGACTAAAATCCGACTTACAGAATGCGCTTAGAACAATTGAAGCGTACAAGAAAGTTTGTGTCACTCCTACTAAGTTAACTCCGATCAAAAAGAAAGCTACACCAAAACCAGAACAAAGCAGGCGGAGAGCTCAACAAACCTCATTGCACAAGGTGCAATTAGAACAACAAGAACAAACAACTGAACTGGAGATCAAAACTCAAACAAACAAAATTTTTGACGAACAACTCCCAAAAAATAACTTTCCGGTGATACCACAAAACGCAATTGAACAAGCTTCTGGAACATACCTCAATGAAACACTCCAATGCTACACCAAGGAGACTAACCAAAGCAAAGCTGAAACAATTCCTGTAGAAACTCTACCAAAACATAAGGTTATTGTACTTGCTGACCAACAAGGTAAAAATATATGCACAACATTACAAAAGCTACTTGGAGAAGAATATAAAGTATTTTGTTTTTGGAAACCCGGTGCTAAGTTATTAGATGTAATCAGTTCATGTAACCTTACCCAGTTAACTAGTAACGACTATATTGTTGTTTTAACAGGCACCAATGACACGAATCCATTTCATATCAAAGTAGAGCTTAGTATGTGGATAAAAAATAATACAAACACTAACGTAATTTTAACAAAAATACCATACAATAAACATCTAAATGAAAAGAAGTTAAACGATTTGTTACGTTATATCTGTCTTCAATTTAATGTGCCATTTCTTGACCTTGGATATAGTCAATTCATTCCTATCAAATACAATGTTACTAATAACATTTGTCGTTATGTATTGAAAAAAATACTACGTATAAACTATAAAATTAAATTTGATATGTTTACAAAGCAACAGAAATCGCTACCTTTACTGAAGGTTGACCAATCCACACAAACATACGAACTCCACGAAGTTAATGTAAATATTGAACCCTTAATTACACCAGAAAAGAAAAATAGAAAGGGAGACAGTACTTTTTTTCGTGTATAGTTATATTAGGATATTACATCAAAACATTAATGGTTTGATAGGTAAGTCAGATCTACTGAGCGTATGCTTGAGTGAGTTTTTATGTAAGGGACAAAATATAGACATACTATGTATCACAGAGCATAATATGAAAGATGGGGATCAGTTACGGTTAATTTTGTCAAACTATGATCTTGCTACCTACTCTACAAGAAAAACTAGAAGTGGTGGGACATGTATCCTAATCAATAAGGCTCATAAATACAGCATCATAGATCTAAGCGAGTATGCTGTACCAAATGTCATAGAAAGCTGTGGAATCGAGCTAACCATTCATCAGTTAATAATCATTTGTATTTATAGACCACCTAAATTAACTAATGACAATTTAAGTGTTTTCTTCAACACCCTAGATAAAATACTTTTAAAATACACAAAAAGAAATAGTAAAGGGATAATTCTATGTGGCGACTATAATATTGATATTCTGCGTGATACTAGAGCTGCAAAGGATTTTAAAGGCTTACTACTCAATTATAACCTTAAATTTGGTTTAAAGCAACCCACTCGTCTTATTAGTAATACTTGTATAGACAACATCATACATAACATAAGAGGTGCTAATACGGAAGTACATGATCTGGCTTTATCCGATCACACTGCCCAAGTCATGAAATGTCCGGTTAAAAAAACATTCACCATAAAACATTGGTACGCACTAAAAAGAGACTACAGCCTGGAAAATAGGAACAAATTTGTTGAATGTCTCCAAAGTCTTACCTTTAATGATGTTTATAGCAGTTCTCACCCTGAAAATACATTTAATCAATTTCATGAGTCGTTCTTAATGTTTTACGATCTCTGTTTCCCTCATAAAAAAGTTAAAATTTCGATTCGCAAGAAACCCAATTGGATTTCACGCGGGATAAAAATCTGTTGTAAGAAAAAAAGGGAAATGTTATGGCGATTCAGACGCTTTCCTAATAGTAAGAACAAAGAAGCTTTGTTGCAATATTCAAAACGCTTACGCAAAATTATTAATTTGACCCAACAAGCGCAAAATTCACATAAAGTAAATACAGCCAGCAACAAATCTAAAGCCACGTGGAATATAATAAATAAAAATTGTTTCAACCTTCCTAAAGGAGACATACCGACTAGTATACTGATTGACAATACTGAAATAACCAATCCCCAAAGTATTGCTCAATTGTTCAATGATTATTTTATTGATGAAACCAAACCTCTTAATCCGAATATAAAGTTTAATTCCAAAAAATATTTAAACATCGACATACATTCCAAATCCATATTTATGGCGCCGACGTCAACGCATGAGATCATCAATATTATCAATTCATTAAAAAATACTAGTAGTTGTGGACATGATGGTGTTTCTACAAACATTGTTAAATTGGTCGCACCCATAATTGCACCAGTATTATGCCATATAGTCAACTTATGTATTGAACATGGTCATTTTCCAGAAAAAATGAAAATTACTATCATTAAACCGATACACAAAAAAGGCAATAAAAAACTACTAGCTAATTATAGACCAATATCACTTATCTCTATTTTTTCGAAGGTAATTGAAATAATAATATTTACTCCTATTTCGAAAGTAATAAAATCCTTACAATGGAACAATATGGTTTCAGAAAACATAGATCAATAAACCGGGCCATATATGAGGTTATGTCTAAAATAATAACAAACGTTGACAAGAAGATTCCTGTTGCAGCACTCCTAATGGACATGACGAAAGCATTTAATCACGTGGACCATGAAATATTACTGTGTAAGCTCGAGAGATATGGGGTGCGCGGAAAAGCGATAGAACTAATCAAGTCTTATCTAAAAAACCGCACGCAAATAACTTCTATCAATAGTATATGTCCAAATACAAAACTAGAAACAACATATATGTCGCAGGCCAGATACAGTACGATGTCTATTCCACAAGGCAGTATACTAGGTCCGTTATTATTTATTATATATATAAACGATATGCCAAGATGTACTGAACACCAAATGCTCTTATTTGCGGACGATAGTACCCTTATCTACTCGGGCGAAGAACTTAACAATTATGAAGGCGATATAAATTGTGCTCTCAAAAATATAATTAACTGGCTAATCAAAAATAACTTAAAAATAAATCTAGACAAAACGAAAATTATGACATTTTATAATAAAATTAATAAGCTTGACATGAAAAATATATATATAAATTATAATAATACCAGAATAGCCGAAACTGATAAAGCCAAGTTTCTTGGTCTATACCTAGACAGTAACTTAACGTGGAAACATCACATAGATATGCTGTGTAATAAATTAAATCAATTTGCGTATGCTCTCTATAAGCTATCAAGGATATCCAACCGCTCTACTGTTCTAGCTGCCCATAATGCGTTCGTTGCCTCGAATATAAGGTATGGTATCATATACTGGGGTAATTCCACTGACAAGGATTTTGCGTTTAGAGCTCAAAAAAGGTGCTTGAGATCAGTCTGTAAACTACAAACAACAGACAGCTGTAGGCCCTTTTTCATACAGTTAAACTTGTTAACATTACCATCGATGTACATTTACGAAGTAGCGGTGTTCGTAAAAAGCAACTTCAGTATGTTTGAAACACTTAAATCTAAACGCCGGGCAATTGACATTCATGTCACACCACACAACACATCATTATTTGGCAAAAGCCTGATGGGAATGGCTCCTAAAATATATAATAACATACCGAATGTGATACGTAATACTGAGAACCTACACACATTTAAAAAACGCCTTTATGAATTCTTAACAGCAAAATGTTATTACTCTGTCACTGAATACATAAATGATAAACACAAATAGTTCGGTATATCTGACCTGCCACAAAAAAGGAGTATAATATGTAAATATAATTAGAAATAAGTTCTCATCAATTATGAATTATGATGGTATTGTTTAATGTGACAGGTACTTAATGATAAAATAATGTACAAGCTTATATTGAAAGGTAAAATTAAGTAATAATGGTACCTACATCTAATACTTTCCTTTAATTTTGAATGTCATGTTGTACCTGATGAATGTAATGATCATAATCCTCAAGTAATAATCTATGTATTTGACTATGTATGTATTAATTATTAATTTAATTTGTAATTGTCAACCCTAATTTGTAAGATTTAACTGACATAACCTAACAACATTATGTATTAATTTGAATGAAATTTTAATATGGAATTATTATACATAAATTAATTTGTACGCCAAAAATTGGCAGACATGGCGATCTAAGAGCACTGTAATATCCAACTATGTATATACCTATGTTTACAAATAAATAAATGAATGAATGAATGAACCTGATGGAAGATCCGTCGCGTTTTATCGGTGGCGTAACGCCAAAACATCCAAATATATAGAAAAACGTTCAACCTTTCACACCTGACCGATGATCCGCTAGTACGTCGAGCGTACAGCGTCTGTTCCGTTTCCGTCAACGCATTATCCGTCGACGTCGTGCGCACCACGCACCACGTGAACTTTGACCGTGGAGTAAGGAGTATACATGGAGAGGGCAAATAGTGCATATAGAAAAATGCTGTGTGGTTGACAGCATTGAAAACAAGTGTCACCACCCCTATCTTCCCGTGGGTGTCGTAAGAGGCGACTAAGGGATAACACGATACAAATACCATATTTGCGTAGAGACGGAAAACTCGACATCAAACCGTATACGACTGCCTCGTTGGTCTCGCGGCATAAGTGTGCGCGTGGGATCGGGAGGTCCCGGGTTCGATTCCTGGGTCGGGCAGTGTTATTGGATTTTTCTGTCACGAAATTCTCAGTAGCAGCACAGAGTCTGGAAATGTGCCCGGTACGGCAATAGGCTCACCCCTTATTACGTGGGGCTAAAGTATATCTGGCGAAAAGTGGGTGTAGAAATACACCTCTGCCTACCCCTTCGGGAATAAAAGGCGTGACGTTATGTATGTATGTGTATGTAAAAATTACATTATACACATATATACGAAATCGACATAAAGCCACCAAACATAGTGTTGTCTCGTTTTGTCTTAGGGATATCTCTGTCAGAAAAAAGAGACAGCCATATGTAGTTTACTGAATAAATGACATTTCTATTAAAATATCATGACGATATTTTAATAGAAATGTCATTCGTGCCACTGTCGTCATATTTTTCGCCAAGGTTTGTGGTACATCTGGTGTGAAATCGTTGTATATCGAACATAATAATTTTGTTTTTGTGCATAAATATGTCTAAAAGCCAGATGAATCAGTGCTTCAGGTGTGTGTTTCATTACCGTATGTATGGTGCCATTCATGTCCGGTACTTCAGCTACACAGTATCAATATTGGCTACCAGAGAATATTTTGTTACATGTTTGATATAAGGGTCGTCTTTCGCTTTGCCATGTTCGCCCACATTTGCATTATGAAATAAACTAATCTGACAAAAGATTTAAACTAATTAAGGTAACTTACTACAAAAATGCATTATTTTCCTCTAACCGGCTGCATGTCGATATCGATTATATTCTGGAGTACAACCCAAATGGCAGCCATTTTATTTGCCCAACGTTTCGTAGGTATGCACGCTAATTTCGTAGATATCCACGCTAAATTCGTAGGTATTGGACATACCATATCCATGTCTTCCCAGATCGTAGAGTAAGATTCCAGGGCCGCCAGACCTTACTTATTTTTTCAGAAACGAAATGTCTAAGTAGAATAATGTAGTGTTAGTATGTGCTATGAGTGTACGCATACTTGCCGGCTTGGATCGTGGGCCAATTTTTAGCTATGAGGTGCTAAAGGTCCTCGGGAACAATTTCCATACATACTTATATAGAAAACATTTTGTGTCATGCGCTGCAACTGTAACCCCTTCTATATCATTTGTATAAATTTTGTTAAAAACCGTAACGAAATCGTATCATCGTCTTTTATTTTTGAACCTCCATACCTATATATTCAAATAACGGTGGTTGGCTTTTTTTATTTCTTTATGGTAATAGGCGGCAAACGAGCAGACGGATCGCCTGATGGTAAGCAATTACCGCCGCCCATGGACACAAGCAACACCACAGGAGTCACAAGTGCGTTGGCGCCCCTTGGGGTTGGGAAAAGGGATAGGATGAGGAGTGGGATGAGGGAGAAGGACTAGGGGATAGGGCTTTCGGTACTCTCACTCACCGAACGAAACGCAACAGTTTGGCTACTATAAAAAATCTCCGAAGTCTGACATATTTTTAATATTCAAACTCGAATTGCAATATAAATAACTACAGGACTGACTACATAACATTAGGGAACACGAAAAATGATTAGGTAAAAGAATATGACAGTAAAATATTGAGCTGCCCTGAGTACGGCCCTGCACGAACAAACTGATATGTGTGCATAAGGGCCGGCACATACCTGACGGAAGATCCGTCGCGTTTTATCGGTCGCGTAACGCCAATACATACAAATGTATAGAAAAACGTTCAACCATTCACACCTGACCGAAGATCCGTTAGTACGTCGAGCGTACTGACGGATTATCCGTCGACGTCGCGCGCACCACGCACCACGTGAATTTTGACCATTGAGTAAGGAATATGATGGAGAGCATGGAGAGGGCA
The DNA here is from genome assembly GCA_944739405.2 of Euclidia mi. NCBI lineage: Eukaryota > Metazoa > Arthropoda > Insecta > Lepidoptera > Erebidae > Euclidia > Euclidia mi. Next base: position 3,304,848 of record OX123209.2, read on the forward strand.
AATAGTAGGTACATATAGAAAAATTACATTATACACATATATTAATATATTTTTTATTTTTATAGTTCACGCCTGTATCCCCGGAGGGGTAGGCAGAGGTGTAATATTACACCCACATTTCACCATGATTTTTTTTATACACATATATACGAAATCGACATAAAGCCACCAAACATAGTGTTGTCTCGTTTTGTCTTAGGGATATCTCTGTCAGAAAAAAGGAGATAGCCCTAGTTTACTGATTTTATTAGAAATGTCATTCGTGCCACTGTCGCCATATTTTTTGCCAAGGTTTGTGGTACGTCTGCTGTGAAATCTAATAATAATTTTGTTTTTGTGCATAAATATGTCTAAAAACCAGATAAATCAGTGCTTCAGGCTGTGTGTTTCATTACCGTATGTATGGTGCCATTCATGTCCGGTACTTTTTCAGCGACACAGTATTGATATTGGCTCTCAGAGAATATTTTGTTACATGTTTGATACAAGGGTCGTTCTTCACTTTGCCATGTTCGCCCACATTTGCATTATGAAATAAACTAATCTGGCAAAAGATTTAAACTAACTAAAGTAATATGAAAAAGACAAAGGATCTGTGGGGATTGTCAGTAAAGACTGTTTCGTCTATTATTACATTAATTGCTCCACATCTTGCAACAGTGTTCAATGGTTGTGTCACTTCTGGAACATTTCCTGATTTAATGAAGTATAGCAAAATAACACCTTTATTTAAATCTGGTGACACATCAGACCCCTCAAATTTTCGACCTATTTCTGTATTGCCAACACTTAGCAAAATTTTTGAGAAACTAATTCTTAGTCAGCTACTTAGTCATTTCAATAGACATAATCTTCTTCACAAGAAACAGTTCGGATTTACGAGGGGTTGTTCAACTACTGACGCAGCAGTTGAGTTACTGAAAAGTATTTTTGCAGCTTGGGAGAAGTCGCAAGATGCGTTAGGTATATTTTGCGACTTGTCTAAAGCCTTTGATTGTGTTCATCATGATACTCTTATCAGGAAACTATATCATTACGGCATTAAAAATAAAGCTCTCGATCTCCTGACTTCTTATTTGGGCAACAGAATCCAGAAGGTCGAGGTTAATGGTAAGACATCTCCAGGTTCTGCTTTGAAAATGGGTGTCCCGCAGGGTTCAATTCTCGGACCATTTCTATTCTTGATCTATATTAACGATTTACCTTATTACGTTAAGAATAATCATGAGATTGTATTGTTCGCTGATGATACCTCTTTGATTTTTAATATTAAACGACGACAGAGTAACTTTGACGAAGTAAACAATGCACTCTCTAAAGTTGTCAATTGGTTTAATGTTAATAATCTATTACTTAATAATAAGAAAACTAAACTTTTAAAATTTTCAATGCCCAATGTTAAACATATGCCAACCAATGTACAACTTAATGAATCTAGGATTGAGCCCGTCGAGACAACCATGTTTTTAGGTTTTATGCTGGACACCAAACTACAATGGGGTCCACATATAGAAAGGCTTTCGGGCAAACTCAGTTCTGCAGCTTATGCAGTTAAGACAATTAGACGCCTCACAGATTTAGAAACAGCTAGAATGGTTTATTTCAGTTACTTTCATAGCTTAATGTCGTATGGGATTCTTCTCTGGGGGAATGCTGCAGACCTAAATACAATATTTGTTCTGCAGAAAAGAGCTGTAAGGGGAATTTATAACCTCAGTCCAAGAGTTTCTCTAAGAGAAAAGTTCAAAGAAATAAACATTCTAACTGTTGTATCACAATATATTTATGAAAATCTGCTATATGTACATAAAAATATTGACAAATTTTGTAAAAAATGTGATATACATTCTGTAAATACAAGACACAGAAATAATCTCGTAGTTCATAGCACTCGTCTCCACAAAATAAGTAGCTGTTTTATGGGGCAATGTATACGCTTTTATAACAAGCTCCCTTATAATATAAGAGACCTATCTATAAATAAGTTCAAAATTATTGTAAAAGCGAAATTATGTTCAAAAGCCTATTATAAAATATCTGACTATAAAGACGACCAAAACGCTTGGGACTGAGCTGTTCTAATTCGACACACAAAAATAATTGTATTAAATATTTCTTTTTAATGACGTTTCGTAAGTACTTTCAAAGTTTACACGAAATAAAGAAGTATTTCATTTCATTTCATTTCATTTCAAAGTAACTTACTACAAAAATGTCTAGGTTTCCTCTGACCGGTTCCATATCGATATCGATTATATTCTGGAGTACAACCTAAATCGCAGCCATTTTAAATTGCCTAACATTTCGTAGGTATGCACGCTAATTTCGTAGGTAGGCACGCTAAATTCGTAGATATTGGACATGCCATATCCATGTCATTCCCAGATCGGTGATTTTGAGTGACGCGTAGTAGAGTAAGATTCCAGGGCCGCCAGACCATACTTATTTTTTAGAAACGAAATGTGTAGAATAATATAGTGTTAGTATGTGCTATGAGTGTACGCATACTTGCTAGCCTGGATCGTGGGCCAATTTTTAGGTATGAGGTTCTAAAGGTCTACGGGAATTACTGCCGTCGTAATGAGTCTGGTAGAATTATTTATGATTTTAATAACATTTTCTAAAAAATACCTAAAAACCAGCACTGAGAATTTGTCTGAGTCTGAGTGTTCATTGTGTCCGTTAGTTGTATGTTTGTAAAGTCCCCCGCGACACAGGATTTATTCCTAGTGCGGGAGTTGTCTTATTAAACAAAAAAAATATAGAATATAAAACATGAAGAACACGATTTGTAACCAAAATCCTCTTTTACCAAAGATTCTACATTTACAGTTAATGCGACGTAGAGGCGTAGAAGTTAGAACCATGAGAAAGAACAAGCAATAAATCTCACGGCTACGCCTTTTAATTTCCAAACTTTATATATTAAAATACCTACATAGAAAACATTTTGTGTCATGCGCTGCAACTGTAACCCCTTCTATATCATTTGTATAAATTTTCTTAAAAACCGTAACCAAATCTTTATTAATAATTTTGAACCTTCATACCTATATAGGAAATATATTCAAATAACGCTTGTTGGCTACTATAAAAATCTCTTAAGTCCGACATATTTTTAATAGTCAAACTCGAATTACAATATAAATAACTACCGGTCTTCAGTGACTACATAACATCAGGGAACACGAAAAATGATTAGGTAAAAGAATATGACAGTAAAATATTGAGCTGCCCTGAGTACGGCCCTGCACGAACAAACTTGTATGTGTGCATAATAGCCACGCTTTTAGCAAATGTGTGCAGATACGCTCGACGCATTTTCCGTCAGGTGTGTACCGACTCATTTGACGGAATATACGCGACCGAAGATACGTTCGACGGATCTTCCGTCAGATATGTTCCGCCCCTAATAGCCACGCTTTCAGCGAATGTGTGCAGATACGCTCGACGCATTTTCCGTCAGATGTGTACCGACTCATTTGACGGAATAGACGCGACCGAAGATACGTTCGACGTATCTTCCGTCAGATATGTTCCGACCCTTATACTGGTAAGCGGACCCCGGGCTCCAGGGTGTTTAAGTCTTGGATGCAACCCGGATAACGCTGGGACGATGATGATGATGATTTAACCTTAGTCGCTTCACACCATGTGACACCCATAGAATTAAATGGATAGTGAAATATTGTACTCTTAACTGTCATACAAATGAAACATAATTACCCAAGTAAATGAAAAGTAAATAAACTAAACGTAGAACATTATTACTAAATATATTTTTTTATACAACAGACGGTTCCGAACGTCTACACAAATGTCAGTATGACAGTTTGATATTTGAATACAGAGTTTGTTGTGATGTCAGTTTGACAGTTTTGACACTTGTATAAGAGTTTGTTTTGACGTCAGTCAGTTATCAACAGTGCACAGTACTGATAACTAATACGGTGTTTACGTGTTTAATCCTACATTCTTAAAATATATTATTTGTGTTAAAGTATTTATTTTTAAAATACAAGTGTGTGTAAAGTGTGTGAGGCGGTGAAAATAATGTAGGTACATATAATATTATATTATTATGTAAAATATTGATGCCGGTAACTACTTAAAAAGTAAGTACCTATTTAATAATAACTATTTCAAATTCTTTTCGTAATTTCATTCAATTAATTCAATGATACTGTGACGCTAGCAGTGACATAACTTGCCTTTTGTAAAATATCTTAGTTAAGCAACGCTTGCATAGGTCGCCATTTGGATGGGTGACCATTTTGGTGGTGTCTACTGCAGAGCACTACCGTGCTTCGGAGGGCAAGTGGCACTTTCGGTCTCAGTTGTAGTGTCAGTACAAGAATTGTTAGGTCATGTCGGAGATCTTCGGACGTCTGAACACTCCGACATCAGAGTTGGACTCACACTCACTTGAAAAAGAAATATATTAATTCATATTTAAGTAACAGAATCCCATGTGTCGAAATAAACGGCTCTAATGCCACTGGTTTGCCTGTTCGCTTAGGAGTGCCACAAGGCAGGATCTTAGGCCCCTTAATTCATGTTTACATAACAATTGCCCAGATTGGAAACATCTCATAAAAAGGGCAGGTTAGAAGTATCCTAAACTGAAGAGCATGCATGAGAAATTTGATGGAAGTGAATGAAGCAATGAGATATGTCAGGATCGTTGCGAATGGCGGTATGTTGTCTCTGCCTACCCCTTCGGGAAACAGGCGTCAGTCTATGTATGTTTAAAAATTTACTTGAGAAACATTTGTGACGTAGTACTGTTTGCTGACGATACTTCATTGATATTTAAAATAGATCGACTTAAGGAAAACTTCGCTGAAATAAACAATGCGCGCATTCAAGTGAATATGACGACCGGTTGGCGCAGCGGGAGTGTAAGCGACTGCCACGCCGTCGCGGGTTCGATTTCCGCTCAAGTCATACATTTGTGTGCATGAACTGGTCTGGGTGTTTTTATGTATTATATGTGTGTATTTACAAAAAAAGTATATACGTATGTTTATCCATTTATCTAGTGCCCATAGTACAAGCTCTGCTTAGTTTTGTGTGAATGTGGAAAAAAAATCGCTGAATTCAATATAAATATTTTTGACGTAAGCTTCATACAGTAGGTATATGTCAAACATGTATCTTGAATCTCAAAATCTATGGATAAATCTAATTTTGCAAACGGCCGTAAATGGTATACTGTAAACAGCTCTGGGTATATGTATGATGACGAATTAAGAATGCAAAGTATGTCTATCGTATTTTATTCTGTGGGTATCATCAGAGGTAGGAAAATGAAATGAAAATGAAAACGTAAGGAAAATGCTTGAAGCTATTACACTCTTTTTAAATCTACTACAACTACTTCAGAATTTCGCGTCGACTGCTGGTCATATGCCTTTCCAAAGTTGTATATAACATCTTTTATTTCTTTTACAGATCACCCGTCCTTACAGCTGCTATTTCTTCATATATAAGGTACACCTAAAACATGAGTATAACCTGGGATATTTATCACACACTGACATCTGAACCCTAACTAGACATAAGCTGTACTACGGTAACTGATAACATACGTACATATCTAAAACACACACGAATAGTATATAAATTTCACCCAGACACCAAGAAAATAATCTTACTCATTAAACAATGATTTATAAATCGGTTGCAATCTTCGGCTTAGCAGTTAAGAGCGCTAACCGCTAGGTAAAGAGTCAACTCATACCAGAAAAGGACAAAGCTATGTATAAGAAACGTGCAGGCACCTCCGGTATTAGCGGACAACTGTATGAGACGAGGCTCGTCAGCTTAATCCTCTTCAGATTACTCCACGATGACACCGTTCAAGAGTTCCACCTCGCCTCAAACATGGACGACATTGGAGCGTTCGATGACGTCTGTCTCAGAGCCAAAATCACCGGACTAGAATGTCCCTTACTCGTTTTCATCCAAGCGAAACACAAAGAGGACGATAATAGTTATTTGAATTATGATTTAGTGAAAAACTTTCATGACAGTCTTGTTCGAGTTAAAGAAAATTTCTATGCATCCAAAAGTCGGAATCGAGAAGCTTTTTTTAAGGGCAACTTTGAAGACACAGAATGCTTATTCGTACTGTATACAAATGCAAAGTTTTGTGATGATACAAACATTGGAGCAGCAACTACAGAGGCAAATCCCTCTCCATCACTTAAACATGCACGCAAGCCGTACCAAGGTAATTTTGCTAAAAAACTCAGTCACCTGATTGCTACTGGTGAAGGCAATTCACAAGGCTCCCAAGCCGATTTTACTGAAAACGATTTAGAAATCGCTAGCAAGAAAATTTTACAAGATGAAATCACGACACTGGCTGAACACTTGTCAACATTCCTCAATGACCAATCGATGAATATAATGTTAGATAAGTACATGGTACTATATCACGTAATATTGGCGCAAAAAGTTGTACATGTATCTGAGGTTAGGACAGAAGAAGTTATATCGAAGAAAGGAAAAGTTAAGAAAAATGAACAAAAACCTGCAAACATTTCTAAAATTAAATCTAAACAAAACAAAGATGAACAAACGGATGAAAGTATATCAGAGAAAAATGAACAAGTTGAAATAAGCGACAACATTCCTCAAGTAAACAAAGCTGGAGAAAACCAAATGGCACTTAATACTGATAAAATTTGTGACATTAAATGTGAAATTAATAAATCAAAGCAATCAGAACAAATAATGAAAACTAAATCAGAAAATAATAAACATAAAGAAACAGTTATACAAAATAGTAAGGCAAAACATGAGAAGTCTCAACAAATTCTTGATTTCAAATCTAAAGAAACAAAACCGAAACAAGAGCAAGAAGAAAAGAAACCTGAATCAGAAGTAAGAAAATATCGACATTTAACATTCCGACGTGATTTCATCTTTACAAAAGACAAAAATCTTGTCATACTGAGAGACAAAATAATCCAAATAATTGTGAACAATCAGTTCAAGAACAAAAAGAAACAAAAAGCTAAATCAAAGAACGATGGAGCAATGTCTTTCATCAACGATACGATTGAGAAGCAAATATCAGAGTTTTTGTCAGAACCGTCAGCAACTGCACTCAGCCCTTTGATTGGAACATGTATTATTTATAATAATGACAACTTAAAGTTTATCATTGGCAGGCCTGATAGTGATCTTGAGAAATTGGAACATATCAACGCGTCACAAGCTGGTCTGCTGTTGATGGTTGACGAAGCAGAAATAATAGCAGCAAAGAATATATTACTGTCACTTGAATTGAAAGTGCCAGCTACATTCGGCAACGTTGATTTAACAATAGCGGGTGATTCGGCTAAAGTAGAGAAGAGACTCAACACCTTAGTGGAATTAATGGACAAATTATGCCAGAAATCTATAACGGTTGATTTGTATAATATTGTGACAATAGACAAGAGTGTAGGCGAAAGTTTCTTAAGTCTTACTGGTGGCCTCGGTAGTGCCGTTAGTAATTTACTTGTTTATGATAAGACCAGTAAGCTTCTTAAGTTCACTGAAGATTATAAATCACTGGAAATTAATGCTCGAGTCCTGTATGACAAGTTAATTAGTCGTGATAATATAGCAAGCAAATTCAACTCATATAGATTTGATACAAAGGCTATAACTAACTTCCCAAAACTAGAATTCGATTATACTCAAGAAGCGAAGACTATTTTTAACAAAGTCGTAGTGTATGAGAAACAAAGCAATCATAATGGTGTGGAGAAATTACTGAGAGAAGAGATAGAACGACATCAAAACACAAGTGCACCATATAATTTGTCCTTGCTACCAGAGAAAATCGCTATATACTACCATAACGAAATACAAAAATGGTGGATGTCAAAAACGGGCAAGCTTTTCACAAAAGCAGAGAATGTATATGAAAAAGCAGTAAATAACATATTTATTGAACCACACATCAGTGCAATGCAGACTACGTCATATATGAACAACATCAATTACTTCAGATACGATTTTAATGAAAAGGCGATGACGTTTATAGCTTCCTTAGAAAGACATTCAAGAGCTATTATAGTTACAGATATACCTAGTCTTACTACTGTAAAGGTTACGAAATATTTCATGAACAAAGAAAAACACAATTATGCGGTTCTTGATTTAGAATGTTTACTTTATTTGCCGAATAAAGATTTCACTGCATTAACTTTAGAACTGAAACATACTACTAAGGTACTTATACTTGTGTGTGATAGCCCAAAAAATAGTCGATTGTTACATAAAGTTCTAGACGAACTTGCCGAAGTGATGGCAGACAAAAGAATTATCGTTATAATAAGGAAAGCTTTTGTCAAAATGGCGTACGAATATTTCGAACAAGTTGACATCATACTTAACGACGAAGGTCAAAGTTTAATTGATTTCACACGTGAATCTATGAAAGATATCATTGAAAAGAGTTCAATCATATTTCAAGGTGTAAACGTTAGTTTAAATTGCCTTGTAGATGACAAATCAGCAGCTTATGTCAAAGGAGCCGTGTTAAATAAAATAATTAGCAGTGAGACCGTCGAGGTAGGTACATCACTCAGTAATGTGAATTATGAAGAAATGCGATATTTATATGTTGAAAGAAAAGTTCATCTCGCTCCAATTGACAATAATAATGTACCATATGATTATATTGCGGAATATGACGACGAAGCGCCAGAATCCAAAGGACGTTTGTTAAGGCGTTTCGAAGATATCAATGAAGACGTTGTCCTCATAACAGCTGCTCCAGGGATGGGTAAGTCAACATTACTTACTCACTTATCCTTAAACAAGAAAACATTTGATGCCGGGGTTTGGATAGTAAGAACAAACTTACTAGATCATTCAAAAACCTTTCACAATTGGCAGACACAAAAACAAGACATCAACGTCGTGGAAACATTAAAGCTATTGTGCCAAGTTATCTTAAGAAATAATAATCTTCAAATTTGTTTAAAAGAGATCTTCGAAGAAGTATATCTAGACGGTTCTACGGGCGATGAAATGGCCGACTTTGAGTTGAACATGTTCCTCCATTTCTATAACGAACGACAGTTACTATTCTTGTTTGATGGATTTGACGAAATATGTCCCCATTACAAAGAAAAAGTTATTAATTTCTTTTCTGTGGTCATGAATTATCCAAAGAAACATAAAATGTGGGTGACCAGCAGACCCTACAGTGAAATCCTGCCAGACTTACAGAGGGTCTTGGGTAAATCGTATGAAATGGAATACATTGACGACACTGATCAGACGATATATTTAAAAAAGTATTGGAGGAAACACATAATCATTAAAAAGCTCAATGAAGTTCAATTAAGAAAGGTGACGTCGTTTATAGACTATACGAATATTCGATATAACGAGCCGTCTACTACTGCAATATGTTCCATTTTCTTTGATTACGTGCGGTGGTATTTCCCGCACTTTAGCCAAAACAAAAAGTTAAAAATCTCGATACCGATGGCGCTAAATCCTCACCTGACTGATCTGAAAGGAGGGTTTGTTCGACGCAGGATGGATATAGTGATGGGCACCCCGCTTCTTTTGTATCTATACGCTAACTATTTCGTAAACCTCATATGCGGTGAAGAAGTCACTGTAAACTGGAAATTAAATTTAGAAGCTAGCTTACTTACAGTCTACGAAATGTTCGTAGAAACAAAACTAAAAATTCTATTCCAAGATAAAAACGAAATGGATATTTACAGACCAACGATATTAACAAAATATTTGAAAAACTATGCAGAGTGTCTTACTTTGCACAAGAGATTAGCCGCTTACACACTATTTTTCCATAGAATACACATAGATGAATTGAAAGATCTACATCCATTCAAAGGAGAAGGTGAATATGAAGCTGTGATTAACGAGATAAAGTGCGGCACTGAGAAGATCGGTCTCATCTCGCACGTCAGCGCTGACAACATCGCAGTGTTCGTGTATAAAACTCTCGAAGAATATTTCGCCAATGAATTCTTGTGTGACATATTTAAAAGCAAGGATATTGACTTGACTCGTAAAAGCTTGCTGTACAGTATTGCTCATGTTACTTTTGGTATATTTCCTTGGTTGAGTAGAAGGAAAGCAATTGACGAGGAGTTACGTGAAGCTTTAAACGAAATAGTACGTAAGAGGTTCTACACTGCAGACTTATTTGGATATCTTTTCGCTACAGGCTGGCCTATAGAACAACTTATTAGATTGAGAAGCTCAACAGCTGAGGACTATGAGCCTGGCTTCTTCGTTAAAGACAATACACATGTTATAAAAGAATTACGTCCCTTAAACGAAGAGCAAAGAAATGTGAAAATAAAAGAGTTTCAAGTAAATGTTATTTCTAAAATGAAGCCACATTTGAAACAGTATTTCACAGTTTCTCCTGGGAATGACACAGGACAACCTTCGAGTCCATCTTAATGTTACATGTTCTTTTACCATAAAACTGTTATTTATTTTTTACACGCCAAACAGGGGTCAATACTTATATAATTAAATCAATGCTTAGGGAATCACAATATTTGTCGTAAAGTCGCCTTTTAAAAAATAGTGCAGATGGTTAAATATTTTATCTAGCAGTGCTGTCAATCTATGGATTCAACTGGGAAGTATACGCTGTGTGACAAGTTCTTGGTTTCTGGTGAAACGGAAGAATATCTTGTCACATCGGTCCTTGAGTATGTAATCAATGTCTATACCTAGTCAGTACATAAAAGTTGATTAGGACGAATTGTAAATTATATTCTTTTTGAGGCCGGTGAAAACGTTCTGATATATAATATTTTTTACGAATTGATTATATTCTTTTATGTGGACACTATGCCTTAAATCAGAATTTTAGTTGTCTATGATGAACTTTTTATTAATCTTCAATAATTAAAAACATGGCCAACTATATTCGAGTTTCATTTGATCGTTTTACAATAATTTAATTTTAAGTCTCCCTCCGTGGTCCAGTGGATAGCGTATGCGACTGCTGATCGAAGGCCCTGAGTTTGATTCCCAGGTCGGGCAAAGTGTTACTAGGTTTTTCTGAATTCTCAGTAGCAGCCCGGAGTCTGTTGATGTGCCCGGTAATGGCAATAGGCGCGCCCCTTATTACGTGGTTGCAATATTACACCTCTACCTACCCCTTCGGCGATACAGGCGTGAGTCTATAAAAAAATAAACAAAATACATTGTCACCACATCAGCTCAAACATGCCGCTTTTGCTGCGAGACAACAGTGAACAAAACGCGATTTTGATTCGAGCGTGAGGCAAAGTAGCTTTTTAATTTTTCAATCTTCAGTGCCACGAATTGACATTGTTCAGCCATTAATTTGAAACATTCGAATTTTACTGTGCTCTGTCTCTTTCACATTCTTATAAAAAAGCGAGTGAATCTTTTTCACTCGCTTTTTTTCGAAATTCGATTTTGGAATTCGACCTCAAAGAAAACACGTTCGGAAACGCGTTATACCCTAAAATTTAGAGATATTTGTTTTTTTTTTTATAGGCTCACGCCTGTATCCCAGAAGGGGTAGGCAGAGGTGTAATATTACACCCACATTTCGCCAGGAATTTTGAGGTCCCACGTAATAGGGGGCGAGCCTATTGCCATACCGGGCACATTACCAGACTCCGTGCTGCTACTGAGCATTTCCTGGGAAAAACCCAATAACAATTTGCCCGACCCGGGAATCGAACCCGAGACCTCCCAATCCCACGCGCAAATTTATGCCGCAAGACCAACGAGGCAGAGGCAGAGATATTTGTAATAAAGAAATTACGTTGTTTTTTTTTAATGTTATTGTTTATATGACTGTTTAATATATTATTAGCTTTTAATAAAATAAGTCTAATTAATAGTATAAAATTGGTATTTAACCAATACATTTTTATTTGGAATTTCAACAATGATACATTTGAAAAATAAACATCAGGGACGCGGTATCAAAACGCGATTTAAAAAAATAGCGGGAATAAAGTAAACATTTCGCAGATGCTGATAGCGTACATAATTATAGCGTAACGTGTTATATAAAATACTTAATCTAAAAAGATGAGTGAAACTAGCGATGATGACTGTACTTTAACACCAGAAGAGTTAAAACAGCAAGTGATTAAAGCAGAATTTTGTTTTCAATTTATTCCTGTTAATTTGTATGTCTCCTAAGGAATATGTGTTCTCACTGCTGAGGTGAAAATTTATGTGTGCTACACGAGAGCAAAGTTTTTTGCATCTCGTGCTGTTGAGTCCCTCACTACGCTCAGGATTATAACTTTGATTCACTCGCTACGCTCTTGAATCAATCATAGAATCCTTCGCTTGCTCGGGACTCAAAATCACCACTCGAAACAAAAAATAACTTTGCTCTGTTGTTGCACAAATAACTATTATAGACACATGTCTATTGATACATATCAATATTCCTTTAAGAACTTCATGGTTTGTTTACATTTTACGTACCGCACGTTGTTATTGTGCTAAATATGGGTTATCACCTTGAATATAACACTCGTCTCTGATATAACGCTCTCTGTCAGTTCGCTTAGGAGTAAAAGAAATGCACCAACTAAACATATTGCAAGCTTCACTTTTGGTCTAACAGAATTGTACGAATATTAACATTTCCACAGAGCGAATAGGCGATGGCTAATCTCCGCAACACAAAAGGTAAGTTATATATCAGTGTCAGTTTTATTTAGTGGTCAAAACTTATAAACATACTTATATTCATCCCCCTAGCGTTATCTCAGTTTCAACCCGAGGTCCGCTTATTAGTCTAACTGGATTTGACTGAATATTAGTTTTTTCACAGAGCGACTTTCTGTCTAACCTCCGCAACCTACGGATTACGGATTGCGATATGCTATGGTTTAGACTAGTGTCAGTTTACTCAGAGGAATCAACTCCCAATAACTATTGTCAAAGATCTTCATGACAGCTGGGACCGATGGTTTAACATGCTCTCCGAGGCGAGCGATAATTCAACCACAAAATATTAATCACATTCACACAACACCATTTAGTCCCAAACTAAGCAGAGCTTGTACTATGGGTACTTGATATCACCTGAATTAAATAATTAATTTATTTAAGGGTTTAAATAGTGACTAATATTTAATCGGCGATAGCCTAGTGGTATACCTACGTAACGTACTGCCGAGACGATGGTCTCGAGTTCAATCCCCAGGTACCCTGGGCACACACCTCCGACTTTTCGAAGTTATGTGTGCATTCAAAAGGTTAGCTATCGCTCGCTAATATGCCCGGTAGATGGCAATAGGCTCGCCCCCTATTACATTGGGACCGTACCATAACTGGCGAAATGTGGATGTGATACACCTCTGCCTACCCCTACGGGAATAAAAGGCGTGAAGTTATGTAATATTTTGTTTTAAAATCCGTGCATTCTTCAAATCTTAAATGTCCAGGATATGATAATGACAATATTATTATCTATCGAAGATAGTGCGAGAGGGACGCGGATATACGTGTGAGTGAGACAACAATACCTAATTAATATTTCTTTAGCGATCGTAACATCACTGAAGATAGTGCAAAGGAGACAGATATACCTATACGTGTGAGTGAGACAGTAGTAATATTTATTTAGCGGTGGTCATTATATTTTATCATCATATAAGACGACCCGGTGGTGTAGCGGGAGTGTAAACAATAGCCACGCTGTCGAGGGTTCCATTCCCGCTCAAGTCAAACATTTGTGTGCGTGAAAATGAATGTCTGTCTTGGTCTGGCTGTTCCTATGTATAATATGTAAAGTATAATGTTTATCCATTATCTAGTACCCACAGTACAAGCTCTGCTTAGTTAGGGACTAGATGGTTTTGTGTGTATGTGGTACAATATTTATCAGTGACGTCACGATTTGACATTGAGACTGACATTCGCGCGATGACGCTTGAAAGACTCGCGGGGAATCCCCGAACATTGTTTACAAGATGAGCGCGCGGTTACACTTCCGTTATTTAAGGCTACTGCTCCGCCCCCGTAGCACACAGCGTGATGTTATATATCCTATAGCCTCCTCGATAAATGGGCTATCTAACACTGAAAGAATCTTTCAAATCGGGCCAGTAGTTCCTGAGATTAGCGCCTTTAAGCAAACAACCAAACAAACTCTTCAGCTGTATAATATAAGTACAGATACACCTCTATAACGAGATACCGTACACTACTACTTCTTTACCGGGTATTCCCCTAAACATAAACTAGAGTACTCGTGAACAATTTATAAACTTTTGCGACTTGTTTTTAATATAACTCAGTCATACCGCGGCTACGGTTAGTGTTACTCATGTTGGCTCGGCGGGGCAGATATAAGGTAAATTTGTTTTTTATATTTTTATTAATGATTTTCTTTTAAAGGCAACTGCCGTACTGGTAATAAATCCTGTGTTGCGGGGAACTATAACTTGTTGCTTTAGCTTCGTTCCTGAGATTAGCGCGTTCAAGTAAACAAACAAGCAAACTCTTCAGCTTTATATATTAGTACTAGAGGACGCCAGCAGCTACGCCTGCAATTTTTTTTAATTTACCCGTTTTGGCGGATCCCGTGGGAATTTTGGGAAATCCCTTCTTAGTGCACCCCTACGGTCCCCAAGGAACATACATGCCAAATTTCAGCTTCCTGCGCCCAATAGTTTCGGCTGTAGCGTGTCTGTCAGTCAGTCAGTAACGCAAGGATTTTATATATTAAGATTTAGATTAGATTACATTTAAGATAACCTTATTTAGTGAGCGTAAGTCATAAATTGTTTCTGGCTTGATAATCTAAGTACGTTAGGACGAGGCTTTTTGTATTCGTTTTTATAAACTTACGCCTGTTTCCCCCAAGGGTGAGCTGAGGTGTAATAAATAATACACTCACATTTCACCATGAATATCATTTTTTATATCCCAGGTAATGGGGGCGAGCCTATTGCCGTTACCGGGCACATTGCCTGACTCCGTGCTGCTACTGAGAATTTGTAAAACTCCGTAACACTTTTGTCCGACCCGGGAATCAATCCCAGGACCTCCCAGCCGTTCAGCCGTTAAATAATTTTGTCTGACCTCTGTCTTTTTTATTCCAGATCTACCCGACACTTACATACATGCATAGACTCACGCCTGTTTCCCGCAGGGGTAGGCAGAGACTACGGAACGCCATTTGCAACGGTCCTGACACATCTCCCGTTACTGACCTGTTCTAAACCATGTCTTCGAAGAGAAGCAGCACATCTAGCCTACAGTCAGCTGCCAGTAGAACTGGAAGCTCGTCAGCATCAGATCTTCACCAGGAGACCATCAATACTCAGCTCTTGGACGCGCTTGAGAAAGGTGAAGATCCTGAGGAGATACAAAGGTGAATCTTTACATACATACATACATATACTCACGCATTTTTCCCGTCGTCGGGGTAGGCAGAGACAACAGAACGCCATTTGCTTCTATCCTTACAAACCTCACGCGCTTCCTCTACACTTGAATCCTTATCTTATCTAACATTAATAATCTGTATCTAATATAAAGCTGAAGAGTTTGTTTGTTCATTTATCGAGGAAGGCTACAGTCTATATAACATCGCGCTTTGAGCCACGGGAGCGGAGCAGTAGCCTTAAATAACGCGGGTGTATCCACGAGCTCTGTAGTATCATCATCATCAGCCTTTAACAGTCCACTGCTGGACTAGGCCTCTCCTTTGGAAGGAGGAATTTGCCTACTATACAACGCTGGCCAAACGGGTTGGAATAGGGTTTGTATCAAGTTTTCCTTCTCTTACAGTGCTGTTTTCTGCATAATATGCTCACTCTGTCGGCTCTTACGACACCCATGGGATGATATGGGGTGGTGACAATCCATATTCTTAGTCCCTCACCACACGGACAACTCTGTAGTATACTCATATATAAAGCTGAAGAGTTTGTTTGTTTGGTTGAACGCGCTAATGTCAGGAACTACTGGACCGATTTGAAAAATTCTTTCAGTGTTAGATAGCACATTTATTGAGGGTGGCCTATTTATAGGCTATATAACATTACGCTATGGGCCACGGGGGCGGAGCAGTAAAATAAGGTGGCAGCCTTAAATAACGTGGGTGTGACTGCGGTTCATCTCGTGCCAAATAAAATGGGTTCCGTAGCCAAAAATGGCAAAAAACGGAACCCTGATAGATTCAACATGTGAAACATGTCTGTATGTCTGTCCGTACGTCACAGCCACTTTATACCCAAACTATTGAGACATCATATTTGAAAAAGGGTAGGTAGATGTATTCTGTGAACCGCTTCACGATGTGTATACAAAAATAAAAATAAAATTAAATTCAGGGGGGCTCACATACATGGAAATGACATGATTTATTTTTTAGTACCAGACTACGGCGAAGCCAAAAGGAAGGGTTCTGTTTTTGGCAGTCTATGTATATATGAATGTTTGTATGTTCCACCGTAGCGCCTAAACTACTAAACCGATTTTAATAAATGGGGTGTCAATAGATTCGTAATAATGGCCCGGGTGACATAGGATATACAAATTTTATCAAAATTGTATATTACGTAATTTATACCTCAGAATTCAACCTCAAAAAGAATTAAACAGTGATAAACATTACGTGTTTGGTATCAAAAGAAAGGTATTGGTGAGCACAATACAAATATGTACATATATTATACTGTTTGAGTCAAAATATAAGTTTAAAACGCGGTTGTACTTACAATTCGTGCGGTTCAGACCATAGCTTAGGTTCAGACGCTTTGAGTTACCTATTTTTCTTTCTTTAAATTTAATGTGGCAATGTAAATGTCGGACGGATAGTTTACATGCCCCATCGGGATACAGAAGGGATTAAATAAAAAAGAAGTTTAAAAACTATAACCCGACTACAACTTCTTTTTATTCATTTTCTTAAACATGCAGATTATCTATAGATAGGTCTTTAAAGAATACATTAAGGTTTCAAAAACCATTTCAAAAGCCGACTAACTGAAGATCAGTTTGGTGGGTGTAATTATTTTGTAAAGTGTGTTGAAACCAATTAATGTTTTAATTATTTTTTATTTTTTTCTAAATATTTCGTTTAAAAGATCTACGCTTCCAAAGTGGTAAAATGAGTGTGTGCCCCTCCCTCTAACTTTTAAAGTAAGAGAGTGACAAATTGTATATTGAAGATCATAATAAAAAACTTCCAACGAAAATTAAATCTCATAACTAATAATCTTCAGTGTTCTCACCATTTGTACGCTGACGACTTGCAGATATATACCCAGGTAAATGTTGAGTCGCTGTCTACGGCAATTGATATGGTGTATAAGGATTTGGCTGAAATACAGAATTGGACAACAAGGTTCGGGCTGACTGTAAACCCAAATAAAAGTCAGGCTATTGGTTTGGGCAGCAAGGATTGATACGAAATTAAACGCAACCTCTCTTCCAACCATTATATATACAACGGTACGGCCATAGATAGGTACCCTGTGGTTAAAAATCTTGGGCTGTATATGGATGCCACACTTAATTGGCGAACTCAAGTGACCCAGGTGAGTCAAAAGGTCACCAGCACCCTACGGACTCTTTACAGCCTCAAGAACATACTCCCATCCAAGACCAAGACAATGCTTGTACAGACCTTAATTTTTCCTTTAATCAACTATGGTGATGTATGTTACTATGACCTGAATGCAGATCTTCTAAACAAACTTGACCGTCTTCTCAATAACTGCATTCGATTCGTTTTCAATCTTCGCAAGTATGACCACGTGTCTACTTATCGTTCCCAATTGAAGTGACTTCCTATCCGTCATCGTCGCAGTTTGCGTGCTCTCACTACCCTCTATTCTATCCTTATGTCTCCTTCTTCCCCAAATTATCTAACTTCCCAATATCAATATCTGTGTTCCAACCACGACCGAAACTTGCGATCGTCTAATAATCTTCTTCTTACTATCCCTTCTCATAACACATCTCTTATTTACTCTTCTTTTCTCGTTCAGTCTATTCTCCTCTGGAATGCCCTCCCTCTAGAGGTCAGGATGTGCAACACCAGGTACAAATTTAAGGCGAAAGTAAAGGAGCTCCTGTTGGCAAGACCAGTGGATGTGTCATAGGATTTGTGTTTATATGTATCTATAATTCTATTCACATCATTTATCATTACGTAGTTACTTAAGGTGGCTTTATGTATTATCTCTTTAGTTCTCGTATTATATTATAGTATGTATGTATTTATCGCATATATATTGTATATAGATTTTATATTTAAATATGTACAGTGTATGTATACTTACTTATTTAAGTATTATACTAGAGGACCCGTGCTGCTCCACAGCATATTTAATATTATAAAAAAGCTCTTACATATAGGTATGATGAATTACCGTCACCAAGAATGGGAATCACTTGAAAATTGTTGATGGTAGAATTAATCAAATTTGAACCCGTTTCCACCCGTATTTTTTAGCAGTAGGAGGACCATCCGGTACCAAATCTCCAACTGGGCCGTCATTGAGCAAGATTCTTTGTTCAAACTTTCTCTGAGCATTTTTCAATTTCCTTCCAAGAACCATAATTATAATTGAAAACATAACTACTCACAAAAAATACGTTATTAAATCAGAAACATAAGTAACTAAATTACGCTAACTTCACTTTTTTATTTTATCTGTCAATATTTTACTATCAAAATTAAAAATATTCCTAGATAAACTTTTTTTTATAAGTAAGAAAATAGGTTTTATTTCTGTTAGCTAAATATTTCTGTGAGAAGCACGACTTATTTTGTTTTAAGTATGGGTGTGATTAATCCATCATAATTTAGAAATGTAATAATGACGTTTATAATTTTGGTCGAAATTGTAGTTTTGGTAGGAATGGTAGCTTGGTAGCAATCGTAAGTAACATTGCTACCAAAACTACAATATAAGCCAAAAATACCATTTCTACCAAAACTAATATTCCTACCAAAAATACTTTTCCTATCAAAACTACTATTCGACTAACCCTATCATATCTACCTTTTTTTTTAAACTACCATTTCTACCAAAACCGACGGTGCTGTCAAAAGTACCCACCTTTTCTCTCAAAACTACTATTCTTACCAAAGCTACAATTTCTTCCATAACTACCACTTGTAATAATATAATTAAGGCATGGGCGTTTTCGGGTTTTTCCGCAAACCGATATAAATTCGATTTCAGATAATGAAATCGATTTCAAAAACCGATTTTAGAAATCGATTTCTGTAGCGGATGTCGGACGGACGAGCGTAGTTACTAGTTGCTTAGACAAACGCAAACAATCGAATTCTTATTGTATTGTCATGTCATGCGTCCATATTTCGCTTGGTTTGCGTGACATATTGAAAAAGAAAACCTACTAACTAAGTAACTACCTAAAACTAAGTGTTAAAAAACTCAGTCGCCAAACAAACTAAAATGACACAACACGAATTGTTTCTATTTATTTACATTTTATAATCCTAACCTACTAACTAGGTACCTACCTAAAACTAATTGTTAAAAAACTCGGTCGCCAAACAAACTAAAATTACACAACACGAATTGTTTCTATTTATTTACTCTTTACAATCCTAACAACGAAAAACTTTTTAAATCCTAATATTATAACTTTCACGAACACTAAATATAGGTACTTAATTATTATTACGCGCGCACCGCACTGCATGTATCACCTAGGTCAAGTGAACAAATAAACATTGATCAAGTCAAAACTCTCCAAACATAAATCCCTAATAACTAATTAAAACTATTTGCAATTTTCAAAACAAACATTAAATAGTTGCAATCTGAATTAGATCTTATCGCCTCGATGTTTAGTTTTATTTTTTCTATTCAATCTGCAATTCATAAAACCGCCAAAATCCATAACGCACGACTTGCTTGGCGACGATCGATTCGCTTCATCTCTTTTGCTCTTTAAACGGATCACTAAGTAAGAAAGAAAAGGATATGAAATTCGCTCTCTCTCATTCTAACTAAGCAGTCGTTGGGTAGAGTGAAAGAGAACGAATGAATATGAAAACTATCGAAAACGTAAGCTTTAGATTTACTTTGTAGTTTGGTTGCGCTTGCACCGTTTCCGTTTGGTTTGGATTAGATCGTTTGCGTTATCGTGGTATTGTTTTGCGTTATCTAAAATCGGTTTTCTCGTATTGGAATATCGGTACGATACGATTTCTGACTGCAATCGGATTTCAGTTTCGTTTTGATATATCGGTCTCATGCCATTAATTATATGACAATAGTACCTACTATGAACCGCTGTAATATGTTCCTCATAAAAAAAAAATAAGATGCCGAAGAAAGTCCGTAATTTAAAAACACAAACATTTTCCTAACATAAAACGTAAGGAAAATTCCTCAACATCAGAGATCAGTTCACCCAACATTAAGGCTTAACTGGTAACATTCGGGGAATATTACCTGCCATCAGCGATAATTCACTATAGTGATAATTTGACCAACATCGGGTATAACTTTACACACCACCACACTCACACACGTGTGAAAGTAAGGCAAGGTCACAAGAAGGGATTTCCCGAAATTCCCACGGGATCCGCCAAAACGGGTAAATTAAAAAAAAATGCAGGCTACGCCTGCATTTTTTGTGCTGGCGTCCTCTAGTAAATAAATAAAATTGGTTTGAGCGAGATGTGGTCAGTAGGTTTTGAGATATAGCACATATTTGAAAACCGCAAATATAACTTTGTCGTGAATACGAACTTTACAGAAAACAAAGTTATTATTGCCGGCGAAAAAGTGATAGTAATATTTGCTTAGATGTTGTGCTCGATAGATGGTGGTGTGCATAGCGATATGGTTTCGTTACCGGCCGGGGTATATAAGCCCGGGAAAAATCAAAAATAAATGTCTTGGTTTTTGAGAACGGTGTATCATTTCGAATTCCAGTCTCATAGTACCAAGATTAGGTGAAGATAATGGGTATGTTAAATGGATACCTCTACTACATAACCCTTCATGAGAGACTTTGGCTCGTAATTGATTTAATTATTTTATTGTTGCCTATCAAAATGACTCCATGCCGCCTCGCCGCCTCATCTTAAGCATTCATGGAGCCCCATAGTAAAGATCTTCATAACAATATCATAGTATCGTCGTTTCTAGATCTCAATTTTAATGTCATCTCAGTAAAGTAGTAAAGGTAGTAAAGACTTTCTGATTTCAGCATGAATGTGCCGGCTCGACCGGGTAAGTACTACCCTCTCACAGAAAATCGACGTAAAGTAACAGTACCTAAGCTGTTGCGTTTCGTTCGGTGAGTGAGAGATATTCCTTCTCCCTCATCCCACTCCTCATCCTATCCCTTTTCCCAACCCCAAGGGGCGGCAACGCACTTGTGACTCCTGTGGTGTTGCTTGTGTCCATGGGCGGCGGTAATTGCTTACCATCAGGCGATGAGTCTGCTCGTTTGCTGCCTATTACTATAAAAAAAGCCATTAAATTGCGATTTCGTGTATTTTAATACATTCACGTAAACCCAAGAAAATACATACATACTTACATAGACACACTGTTTCCTGACGGAGTAGATAGAGACTACGGGGCGCCATTTGCAACGATCCTGATATATATCTCTTGCTTCATTCACATTCAAGAAAATACCTACTAATATAGTTTATTGAACGGGCATAGGCATAGAACGAGCGACTGCATGTCAGGTATTTACCTGGATCCCATTTCCGCACTATTCCATATATCTTATATTGTCATTAGAAGAGTACGGTATAATCAACCCTTTTTTATTGCAATAGTTGGGGTGGTCAATCCGAGTGTGCGTTGTGGGTTCCTCTTTCCTTCCATTAGGATATAGCGTACTATTAATATAATTGTTTTTTTAGGCTTTTAGACGCTGGAGCAAATCCTAACGCGACGTGTCGTGTGGGTCTCATCACTGCTTGTCACACCGCCGCTCTGACCAGCGTGGAGGTACTGAGGCTGCTCATCAAAGCAGGAGCTCAGACCCTCAGGTTTGACAAGGAGGGACGGACTCCGCTGCACCTTGCAGCCTACGTCGGGAACACTGAACATGCAGCTGTGTTACTAGAATACCCTGGAGGTAAGACTCTCTCCTAAAATTGTTGATTATCGCTTGCTTATCGATGAAGGAAAACATCGTGAGGAAACCTGATCGGAGAGGTCTCCATAACGTTCTCGATAGACATGTGAAGTCTTCCAAACTGCACTTGGGCAGCGTGGTGTATTCTCATAGCGAGAAGAGGCCCGTGCCAGCTGTACAGTTTATATACAGCGCTGATGATGCAGACTCTCTCCGAATTGTCAAGCTGAAGTGGCAGTCGGCAGGGCATGAAGCTGAAAGAACCGATGGCTGTTGGAGCAGAAAGGTTCTGGAGTGGCGGCCACGTACCAGAAGTCGAAGCAGAGGTAAGTCGAGGCAAGGTGGACTGAGGATCTTGTTAGGATAGCAGGCAGCTGATGGATGCGGTTGGTTCAAGATCGGTCTGTGTGTAGAGCCTTGGGGGAGGCCTATGTCCAGCAGCACAAAGGTGCTCGACGTGGGAACTCGAATAATATCATCAAAATGCGCTTGGGCAGGCATCTAACTAGACGTGGCGACGATATGTGGAGTAGAGCCGTAACATTTTGAGCTTTGCTCATTTCAGCATGCATGTGCCGGCTCGACCGGGTAAGTACAAAAAGTAAATCGACGTAAAGTAACATTACCTATATTGTTGCGTTTTGTTCGGTGAGTGACAGTGCACAGGCCCCATCCCCTATTCCTTCTCCCTCATTCCACTCCTACTCCCATCCCTTTTCCTAACCCGAAGGGTGGCAACGCACTTGTGAATGGCGGCCACGGATGGGAGAAAGTAATAGAAGGAGCAGTCGGATGAGGGGTTAGGAAAAGGGGATGGGGAGTCCATGGTGTCCTGGGAACCATTAATTTATTCGAAATCTTTCCAACAGATTTACAAGACGAAGGAGCATGCAGTCTGCCAACTGAGACAGAGGAGCTTGGACAGCAAACCAGTCGAAGGAGACTGTTGGACGCGAGATGTGGACTGGGAGAGAGCGGGACAGCACTATGTAGATCCTGGAGCGACGGTACCGGACATAAGTGCAAAGAAGTCGCCGTAAGTGCATTCTAGGGCATTATTTTACCATGCTGATAGACTTGAGAATACACTTGTTATGAGTATTCTTGACATAATAAATGAGTATTCTTCATACGGAATGTCACCACCCCATATCATCCTACCAGAGGCGGCTCGTGAACGATTATATTGGGTTCTCACTAAAAAAAGGGGAAATTGCTTACCATTTATTTTGTGAATGCTTTTATATTTTTATAGTAAGATGTGCTGAATCATCGATACCTGTATCCGTCCACGCTGTATCAACTCCGGCGCCACTAAACAAAATACCTACACGGAAAACAAAACAGCTTCTAACTTTCTTCGCAACCACATAACCAAGGTGTTTTATCATATTGGTAGTTTTTTAAACTGCGAGTGTATGTTTTTTGTTTTAGTAAGTAACACATTTTTGCATAATTGTACCTAATCTGTGGCCGAAGTGGTCCCTTGTTTTCTATTTCAACTCTCATTTCCAAAGTTTATTCGCAGTTTTTTTTTTCATTTAGGTACGCTGTTATATTCCATATTAGTAACACAATTTAAGTATCTTTCTATAACATATATACACAATCACACATACAATTATTAACTGTATTTTAAACACCAATCCTTTTCTAATTACCAACGCACTTACAGAGAAATGTTTTGCTTTTGTTTACATTGAAATGATACCGGCAAAATACTATTAAAAAAAACGGCGCTCTCGTTTTAATTTTTCTTCGTGATAAATGGTCATATCATTTAGTCGGGTAATATATTTGCGCATGCACACCTCGTCAAGCTAGCCAAGAGCGGCGCTCCGTATTTGGAGTATTTTTCATACAAATCTTTTGTCTCACGCGCCATTCGCATAGAACGCTCTCTCTTTCGCACTCATTATATTTTAGTACTAAGCGTTGTACGTTGTACTAAGCTTTCGTTAACCAAGAGCGCTCTCATGAGCGCTCCACTCAACAAAAATACCTTTGTATGTTTCAAGAGTGTTGACAAAATTATGATAAACAGCTTAATAGAAAAGAGAATAGGTGTGTATTAAAATATAAGCCATTATAGAAAAGAGAATAGGTGTGTATTAAAATATTGAGTATGTTTATAGAAAACGTTTATATGAGTTGTTGTTGTAAAATATATGATTTTAATAATTTTGGGAGTTCACTGCTCCAGCGCTCCTTTGAACGAGCCGCCACTGCATCCTACGGGTGTCGTAAGAGCCAACAGAGGGAGCATATCATGCAGAGAACAGCACTGTAAGAGAAGGAAAATTTGATACAAACCCTATACCAACCCGTTTGGACAGCGTGGTATAGTAGGCCAATTCCTCCTTTCAAAGGAGAGGCCTAGTCCAGCAGTGGACTGTTAAAGGTTGATGATGAGTATTCTTGCGAATGTTATCTGTATAATATACAAAATTTGTGCGTTACTGACTGACTGAGACAACGTACAGCTAAACGAAAAATCAACGAGAGCGTTTTAAGGTTCCTACAAGTGCCGCCGGCTTTTGCCATGTGTGTGCCTTTAGCGACCATTCTGGCGAGCGTTCGATCGAAATTATAGAAAAATTGCTTTGACCTTTTTGCCGAAAGACCGTTTGCTAAAAAGATCATGCAAACTTTGGTTGCGATGTTTGGCTCTATCTTAGGCTCTGTTCAAGGGCGTCGCCAGGGGGGGGGGGGGCAGAGGGGGACAGCTGCCCCCCTAGAGATAAAAAAACCCTACAATTCATACTTTTCTCATTTTCTATATCAACTTGGCGACTTTGCCCTCCCCCCTAGGCAATCGGCTGGCGACTTTGCCCCCCCCCTTATGGGCCGATGGGGTAGGCAGATGTGTTATATTACTCCTGTCACCCATATTTCTGCATATTATGATTATAAGTATAAGACTGTCTCCGTGGTCCAGTGGATAGCGTATGCGACTGCTGATCGAATACTCAGTAGCAGCCTGGAGTCTGGTGATGTGCCCGGTACCGGCAATAGGCTCGCCCTCTATTACGTGGGACCTAAAAATTCATGGCGAAATGTGGGTGTAATATTACATCTCTGCCTAACCCTTCTGGGATACAGGCGTGAGTCTATAAAAAAATTATAATAATGATTATAAGTCCCGCGTATTAGGAATTGGATCTATTGCCGTTACACATTGCCAGATTATGTGGTACTACCGGGAATTCGGTAAACTCAATAACACACTTGTCCTCCCAAGAATCGAACCTGGGACACCAGCAGACGCATACGTTATCCTCTCTCCTGACATATGTAATTATATAAAGCTTAGTAGTTAGTCAATCAGTCGGTAATAGCCTAGTGGAGATATCAAAAGACTGCCATGCAGAGGGTATCGGCTTAGAATCAACGGCGCGCACCACAAATTTTTCGGAGTTGTGTGTTAGTGAGAAGAGACCCATTCCCAGCAGTGGGACAATATATAGGGCTGATGATGATGTGTTACCCATCGCTTGCCCCGTGCTTCGGAGAGCACTTTAAGCTGTCCGTGCCACCGTCATGAAAATCTTCGTCAGTCCTAACGAGGCGTCAGTACCCTCAAACAACTTTTCTAATCCACGGAATATCGCTATCCCTTTGTGTTGCGGAGGTCAGACGGCGGTCGCTCTGTGGAAAAGCTAAAATATTCGGTGAAATCTGGTTAGACTAGTAAGCGGACCCCGGGTTGTAACTGGGATAACGCTAGGCGGATGATGAGAAGATAATAAAGATAAAGAGTTTGTTTGTTTGCTTAAACGCGCTAATTAGGAACTACGGGCCCGATTTAAATATGTCTTTCGTGTTGGATTAGCCATTCCTCGAGAGGGCTATAGGTTACATAGCATCGCAGTAGCCCTAAGCTGTTCTCTATGTCGTCAAGGTGAACGTCATTATGCCATTATTATTGACTAGATGAGGCCGCGGTTACACCCGAGTTATTTAGAGATACTGCTCCTTCCATGGCTGCGGCTTCCATGGCTCATAACGTGATGTTATATTGTCAATGTGGCAAACGTAGTGTAGGACGCCCTCCGGCTAGGTGGAGTGACGATATACGCAAAGTGGCTGGCAGCGGCTGGACACGAAGAGCCGAAAATCGGGCTCAGTGGGGTGCTATTGGAGAGGCCTATATCCAGCAGTGGACTCTTGCAGGCTGATGATGATGATATAGCCAATAGCTTTTTTCGAATAAATGGAGATAGTCCATTTATTTAACACTGAAAGAATTTTTCAAATCGGACCAGTAGTTCCTGACATTAGCGCGTTCAAGCAACCAAACAAACAAACTCTTAAGTATAGCTGTAGTAAGGTATGATGATGACCTTTACTATAAGACTCCATAACTGCTTGAGATCAGGCGGCATGGAGTCATTTTATCGAGGAAGGCTTACGCTACATAACATCATGCTATAAGTCACGGGTGCGGAGCTGTAGCCAGTGTAACCGCGAGCTGATCTACCACATTACACACATCACCATCTAGTCCAAAACTAAGCAGAGCTTGTACTATGTGTACCTACTAGATAATGCATAAACATACTTATACACTTGTTTTTGTAAATACATATGTACATATTATATGGAACAGCCAGACCAAGACAAACATCCATGTTCATGCACACAAATGTTTGACTTGAGCGGGAATAAAACCCGCGACTTTAGTTTAGCAGTCGTTTGCACTACTACTGCGTCACCTGGTCGTACTATTGTGAGGAAGGATGAATGTATTGATAGTTTCTACTCTTTCGCTTGCGGTGAAAGAAACATTCATGAGGAAACCTGCAAGTCTGAGAGTTCTCCATAATGTTCTCGAAAGACATGTGGAGTCTGCCAACCCGCACTTGGCCAGCGTGGTGGACTATGGCCTTAGCCTTCTCATAGTGAGAAGAGATCCGTGCCCAACAGTGGGACAGTATATACACGGCCGATGATGATGAATTCTTTCATGCATAACTATTCAACAGATTTTTAACCGTATTTGTGACTCATCACACATTCCATCGGCGTTTTTTATGAAACCCTAGCTTCTGTGACAATTTTTGCTTAATATATACTAGAATATAGTAAAGCTGAACAGTTTATTTGTTTGTCTGTCTCGGTGGTCTCGCGGCATAAATGTGCGCGTAAGATTGAGAGGTCTCGTGTTCGATTCCCGGGTCGGGCAAAGTCTTTTTGGATTTTTCCGTTTGGAAATTCTCAGTAGCAGCACGGAGTCAGGTATTATACCCGATACGGCAATAGGCTCGCCCCCTATTACGTGAGACCTAAAAAATCATGGCGAAATGTGGGTGTAATATTACATCTCTGCCTACCCCTTCGCGGATACAGACGTGAGTCCATCAAAAAAAAATTTGGTTGAACGCGCTAATCTCAGGAACTCCTTGTCCAATTTGTATACTCCCGCTACGCCAATCGGTCGTCAATCTAGTGGTTTATGTTCCCAGATCCCGCTGTTCCAGGCAGGATGGACAGCTCTCCACGTGGCCAGCTCTTGTGGCAGAGTGCACTGCGTCAGGGTGCAATTAGAAGCTGGTGCTGCTCCCAACATCTTGGATGTAGAAGGTCGAACTGCCTTGGATGTTGTGGGGTTCGCACATTACTACGGCCATGACGTCTGGGGAGAAGAGTAAGTTATCTTTATACGTTTTTTGTAGCCCAGTGGTGTACGTAACAGACTTTCGAGGCGATGGTCTCGGGTTCGATCCCCAGCTACCCCGGGCACATACCTCTGACTTTTCGAAGTTATGTGTGTATTAAAAATTTAATGTTAATTATCGCTCGCTTAATAATGTGCCCGGTAGATGGCAATAGGCTCGCCCTCTACTACACTGGGACCGAAACATGACTGGCGAAGTGTGGGTGTGTAATACATCTCTGCCTACCCCATCGGGGATATAAGGCGTGAAGTTATGCTATGTTATGTTATGTAGGCAAAATGTCTATTATCACGTTTATACTCCATCCAACCATCCATCCACACAAGTCATCGCATGGTGTGTAACGTTTCAGTTTACTGGAAGTAATCAGAACCCTCATAGAAAACGGTGGAACTTTCCACACGATGTCAGGAAGAGCTGGTGCTCTGGACAACTTATCGACGCCCCTGCATACTGCCGTGGGGGTAGGCAGTGACGCAGTGTTCAAGGCACTGCTGAACGAAGGGCTCTCAGCGTCCTGTGTGAACGGAGCTGGCCTGACGCCTCTGCATCTGTGTGTGGAGAAAGAGATGGAGGAATTACTCCAGGTTTTGTCATATTATCCATATTCAAAAAGTATTAAATTGTTAATTATCGCTTGCTTATCGGTGAAGGAAAACTTCGTGAGGAAACCTGCATGTCTGAGAGTTCTCTATAATGTTCTCGAAAGACATGTGAAGTCTGTCTCGCACTTGGCCAGCGTGGTGGACTATGGCCTTATCCTTCTCATAGTGAGAAGAGGGCGGTGCCCAGTAGGGGGTGGTTTATATGGGCTGATGATGATGTTTATCCATATTAAATTGTTATTATCGCCTGCCTTCCTCGGAGAGCACGTTAAACCGTCGGTCCCGGCTGTGATAAATATCTTTGACAGTGGAGTCAGTGGAGGCAGCGATAGCCTAGTAGAGATACCAACAGACTGCCATGCAGAGGGTATCGGGTTCGAATCCACGGCACGCACCAATGACTTTTCGGAGTTATGTGCGTATTGAATTGTAAATTATCGCTTGCCCCGTACCTCGGAGAGCACGTTAAGCCAGTCGGTCCCGGCTGTCATAAATAATTTCTTTGACAGTCGTTATTAGGCGTCAGTACCTTCAAAAATAAACTGATACTAGTCTAAACCATGGAATATCGCTATCCCTTTGGGTTACGAAGGTCAGACGGCAGTCGCTCTGAGGAAAAGTTGATATTCTGTCATATCTAGTTGGACTAGTAAGCGGAGCTCGGGCTCCAAGGCGTGTAGGTCTTGGATACGACAGGAATACTTTGAGCCTTAATATCTCCTGAACGAATAATTTCCCAGGTATGGTGCCGAGGTAAAACATGTTCGTATTGATTGGTACAACATGGGATTTGTATTTTCGTTAAGGTTCTTTTAACACCGTGTAAATGATGCGGGGGACTCAGGATCGGTCCTTGTGGAGACTCTTGGGGGAGGCCTATGTCCAGCAGTGGACGTCTTTCGGATGATATGATGATATAAACGTAATCTAATGCTAATATGCTAATATGTATTTACCTAAAGCTGAAGTGTTTGTTTGGTTGAACGCGCTAATCTCAAGAACTACTGGTCCGATTTGAAAAATTATTTTTGTGTTAGATAGCCTATTCATTGAAGAAGGCTTTAGGCTATATAGCATCACGCTATGACCTACGGGAGCGGAGCAGTGGCCTTAAATAACGCAAGTATAACCGCGGGCTCAGTTATTTAGTTAGTCAGTTATTTACACTTGCAGCTGGCTACAGAGTATACTACCTTAGACGTGAGAGACAGAGAGGGTCGCAGCGTGCTGCGGGCCGCGGTTGACGCCGAATGGCTGCCGGGGGTACTGGTCGCACTGCGGGCCGGAGCTGATGTCACTTCCACGGTAAAAACCTTCTATAATAAAGTCCGATTCCCACTCAAGTCAAACATTTTTGTGCGTTAACATTGATGTTTGTCTTGGTCTGGGTATTTTTATGTATAATATGAATGTACAAGTTTTGTGTCCAGAAAAACATGGATTTTTTAAAGGAAAGTCTTCTTCATTGGCTACATTTAAACTTGTAAAATGTATAGTGGACAATACTAATTCAAAAACCAATGTAACAGCCATATTCTTTGACGTGGGTTAGGCATTTGATTTTGTGTCCCATAAAATGTGGACGATACGGCATACGTGGCATTGCACACAGCTGGCTGAAAAGTTATTTGAGTGATAGAACACAATTTGTGGAGATCATAAATGTTAATTCAAATGAAATAGAAATATCTACTAAATGTAATCTAAGGTACAATAGAGCCGGTGTTCCCCTGGGAAGCATATTAGGTCCGCTTCTATTTATTCTCTATATAAATGTTCTATTTATTCTATAATAGAACATAAATGCATTCTTTACGCGGACCATATATCCGTACTAGAACCAAATAAAAATAATGTAAAATACAACTACAATGAAATACTTAATCAAACTATTTCTAATACTATTAACTGTTTACGCAACAATAATTTAAATGTAAATATAGATAAAACAAAACATAAACATGTAAATATAAACAAAACTTGATATCACTTTAAATTACAATGGACAAATCATGAAAGAAGTTACAGAGTTCTCTTTCTTGGGAATAACTTTAGACGACAATTAATGTAATTGGAAAGCACGTATGTAGAAAAAAATTGTAATCGGATCAATAGCTTTGCTTATGCGCTATGACAAACAGCCTTAAAAGCTTATCACGGTTTTGTCGTGTCCAATATAATATACGGCATCGTGCTTTGGGGCAATTCTGTAAACTTAAACAGGGTATTTGTTGCCCAAAAGCAATGTACTTATAAGAAGTGTGTGTAATAAAGCTCCTTGGGAAACCTGCAAACCTTTATTTCGTAAAATGTCACTTTTAACCGTTCCATGTTTGTATGTGTATGAAATGTGTGTTTTTTGTAAAATCCAATGCTGATTTTTTTACTTTTAACAAAGATAGATGTCAATTCAATACTCGTTATCCAAATAAACTTGTACTGCCTGCAATAAAAACTGATCAATGTAGTCGAAACAGTTATGCAATGGTGGTACGGATTTAAATAATCATTTGCCACATTATGTATAAATAAATAAAAAGCTCAATTTTTGCAATGGTGTGTGAAAAGTGTTTTATACTGTAGACGAATATTTCAAATGTTAGTTTTAGTGTTAGCATCTTGAAGACTTAATATCAAATGAAGTTAAAATTTAATTTGTACCTATGCACATTCTTATTTGTATGCCATATATTTAAAATGTTTAATGTTGGATCTAATTTATTCTGTAACACCTATTGTACACCACATTTATACAAGGTAGTAGAGCCTTGCTAATTTCAGTATGAATGGGCTGGCTCGACCGGGGTAGTACTGCCCTCTCACAGAAAATCGACGTAAAGTAACAGTACCTAAACTGTTGCGTTTTGTTAGGTGAGTGAGAGTGCCGGAGGCCCTATCCCCTATTCCTTCTCCCTCATCCCACTCCTCATCCTATCCCTTTTCCAACGCAACGCACTTGTGACTCCTATGGTGTTGCTTTTGTCCATGGGCGGCGGTAATTGCTTATCATCGGGCGATCCGTCTGCTCGTTTGCCGCCTATTGCCATAAAAAAAATACAAATAAACATTATTGTTTATCCGTTGTCTAGTTACCCAGTGCAGTTTGGGACTAAATGGTATTGTGTATATGTCATAGAATATTGTTATTATTTTCATATTGCAGGCCAGCGACGGAGAAACCCCAATCCACGCTGCAGCAGCTCTAGGCAACTTAAATATACTTAAAGCAATACTACCCATTGCTAAAAACATCAATGTTATTGACTGTCGAAATTCTAGTGAAGAAACGCCTCTAGTCAAAGCAATAAAAAACGGACACAAAGATTCTGTGAATGAAATACTAAATCATGGCGCTGATATAAAAATAATGCTACCAGGAGATTATTCTATGCTACATGTCGCAATAGACGAAGAGGAAATAGAAATACTGAAGATTCTATTAGAACACGATGACGCTAAAGATATAATAAATGCACCAACAGTCATTGATAAAGATCGTGAACTGTATGGCTTCAGTCCTTTACATGTCGCCGTCTTGAATAAAAATAAAGAAAGCGTTGAATTACTCTTAAAAAAAGGTGCTGACGTGAAATTTAAAGTTACTGGTCTGAATAAACCAACCGCTTTACATATCGCAGCGGTTATAAACAGCGCGGAAATTGTAGAATTTATTCTCAAATTTGATAAGACTACTATTAAAGAAACAGACGGTAATGGTATGCTGCCATTGCATTCAGCTAGTAAGGAGACTAGAAGAGATATCATAACCCTTCTGCTGAAAGAAGGGGAAGATCTTTCAGCGTATACAGACAAACCAAACGATGAAAGACGAACTGCAGTTGATTTGATAATGAATAATGTGTCAAAACCTACTGAATTTATTGAAGAAATATTTGATTCTTACATTTCAAGTGATGGAAGAGATTTAGAAGATCGTGACTGATTTTAGTGTGCTTATGCCTGCTGGACGAGAAAAAGAGCAAGTGAAAGTTATAGAAGCTATTCTTGAGACTGGGAACAGATTTAAACAACATAGACTGCTGGTTCATCCGTTAGTTGAGAGCTTTCTTTATCTGAAATGGAAAAAGTTGTCGCCCTTTTTCTACGTAATGTTTCTGATTAATAGTTTATTTTTATCATCGCTTAATTTATTTGTGGTTTCGACTTTTTATTATTTCGATACTACTGCGAATGCTGAATGTCCGCCGGCGATGTTAGATCCACGTGTTTGGTGCCTGCTATCTGTTTTCTTTTTCGGTCTTAAGTTCTTTCAGGTTAGTATAAATATATTTATTTTATATTGCAACACTAAGTAATATATCGGCTGTTAGGCCATAGAGACCATTATGATACAGCGTAAATATGCATAAGGTACTCGGCTTCATTGTCTGTCAGTCAGTCAGTAACGAAAAAGCTTTTTAAACACCTACATAACATAACATAAATTCACCACAACCCACATAAACCCACACTTCGCCGGTTATGTTATTGTTTAAACACCTATTTATAATCAAAGAAAATTTAAAGTTTCTGAGTACATACTTTTAGGAAAATGCTGACTTAATGCTGGGTGTAAAGACCGGCGTACCGAAAACTGATATCCATTCATGATTGTCAGGCTCCAAGCGGTGGAATTTTCCGGAAAATTTTTTGAATATTCAGTTTTTCATTATATATATATAT
This sequence comes from Euclidia mi, assembly GCA_944739405.2. NCBI lineage: Eukaryota > Metazoa > Arthropoda > Insecta > Lepidoptera > Erebidae > Euclidia > Euclidia mi. Next base: position 3,337,930 of record OX123209.2, read on the forward strand.
ATATATATATATATATATATATATATATATATATATATATATATATATATATATATATATATATATAATATATATATAATATAGTTACTATTGTTGAACCGCAAAATCGATTATAACCGCAATTAACTTTTCATAAAATTCTAAAAATTAAAGATGTTCAGTATACATGGCGCGTTTACTCTGACGTGACATGGGCCGCGGCAGAGAAAGCGCGCCATGTACTACATCGTAATCTCGGCCGCTGCCACCCGCTGGTGTAGGCCGTAACGATTTTGCGTATTCATATTTTTAACACAGTTGTTATTTTTAAAACTGTTTGAATCTTGGAATTTTTCGAGACAAATCGACCGCCATGGGCCTCAGTATCATGTACTGGATCACTGGTATCAGTTTTCGGTACGCCCTTCCTTACACCCAGTATTGTTTGCTTTGCTTCCAGGACTACCACCTGGGGATTGAGCATCGCTTCACCCACGTGGAGACTTGGGTGAAGCTTCTCTGTGTAATATTCGTATCACTGACACTCCTGCTGATGCCCTGGACACCGTACAGCATCTGTACAAGACACATAGCCGCCATAGCGATGCTCCTCTCTTGGCTCGATATGCTCTGCCTTGTCTCGAGGTTTCCGAATTGGGGGTATTACGTTCTGATGTTTGGTAAAGTCGCTTCTAATGTTGTTAAGGTGAGTTTAACGTAACATAACTTCACGCCTTTTATCCCCGAAGGGGTACGCAGTGGTGTATATATTACACCTACATTTCGGCTTATGTATTTTAGGTCCCACGTAATAGGGGGCGAGACTATTGCCGTTACCGGGCACATCACCAGACTCCGTGCTGCTACTGAGAATTCGGAAAAAGTCGGTAACACGTCTGACCCGGGAATCGAACCCGGGACTTGCCGATCAGCAGACGCATACGGGCGTTACGACATAAATAAAAAAATAAGTAGGTATATTTTTGTTCTGCAACTGCGGTAGGTGTTAGAGTTCCTCCGACTAGAGTGAGGGACGATCTTTTAACTCCCTGTGCTTTCTCTTCACGTGTACCTCTTACTTGCTCTAAGTGTATATTACTTATTAATATTCTTTTTCAGATCTTATTTACGTTCTTGTTCCTGATAATGGGTTTTTCATTGAGCTTCATGATACTACTCCGCTCCGCAGCACCGTTCGACGGCCCATGGCCCGCCGTAGTCAAAACAATCGTCATGATGACATCAGAATTTGATTACGGCAACATGTTTGAAGACACAAATATAGACACCGTCATCTTACTACGAATAACCTTTTTAATATTCCTTATAATAGCTGCAGTAGCACTCATGAATTTACTAACAGGTGTCGCAGTCAACGATATAAATGAGTTAGCAGAGTTTGGTAACATTAAAAGATTAGCAAAGCAAGTAACATTTATAAAAACTTTCGACACGCTAGCTTATAACAAAGTCTTCAGCACAATACTACCAAAAACGATACAAGATGCTATAAAAAACAGACAAACTATGCCCACAGATATAAAATTGCGGCCAAGGAAATACAGACCAAAATACGACCTACCAACAATACTGAAAGACGCAATTTATGATATCGCACAGAAGCGATTAAAAGATGTAGAAGATGATCAAAATAAAGTGATATATAAAAAGAAATCAAACGATAAAGAAAGTAAAATAAATAAAGATAATGAATCAGTTACAGATGGAGAAGCAGAAGAAAGTGAAACTGCTGATTCTAGAAGTGAGAATGAAAGGTTAAATACTGGTTTAAATGCCTTAGGAGAAGTTGTGAAACAAATTGAAATTCAAGTAAAGACCTACGCAGAGGAATCCAAATCTTCGATAGAAGCATTGAATGCGAAGATAGATCGAATTTCGGATGAAATTCAAATGTTTTTGAGTATAAATCAAAGTCGTTTAGATAGTTGATGTACACATTTAAAATACAAATATGTTAAAATATGTAAATTTGTTTCTTTTTTCATTGAGTCTAATACTTTACTCTATGGTCTAACTAGTGGCGAGTCTAATATAATACTATGTCGTGGCTGCAGGTTAAACCATCACGTTGCAATGAAAATAAAAGGACGCAAGAGACCCAAAATTATTGCACATATTATATTAGGTAACAAAAAAAAACACATTGAGAATCATCATCATCGTCCTAGCGTAATCCCTGTTGTACCGGGTCCGCTTACTAGTCTAATATCCCATGATTCGTTATTAAGAAGTACTGTCAAAGATCTTCACGACAGCTAGGACCAACGGTTTAACGTGCTCCCCGAGGCAAGAGTTAACTAAACTTAACAATTATTAATATTCTGAAATTTAATACGCATTTTACTTCGAAAAGTCTGTGGTGCGCGCCGTGGATTTAACTCGAAACCCTCTGCGTACCCGACACCTCCCTTTGGAACTTTACAAACATACAACTATCGGACACAATGAACACCCAGACTCGAAACAACAATTTATGAATCACACAAAGTGTTGTCTCGAACCCACAACACTCGACACAGTGACAAGCGGCTAGGCGACCGCTTAAACCACTACACCAACCGTGCAGTATTTTATTATTTAGTCTCTACACTTGTCTTTGGCTTCAGTTTTTTTGTTTTCTTTACAATTAAGACACATACTCACACTCATCCCCCTACTCTTGAAGCAGAATGTGTGTGCTCTCCTACAGGTATACAACTTTATACAGAGAGTCTTACTCGCGGTAACTAAGATATTTAAGGCATAAATACCTCGGTAGTTTCGCCGAAAGTCACTCCACGACCACGACCAGTGCGGTTCGGTCGAAACGTCGAAAAAAACCAACGTATTTAGGCCTTAAATATCTTACTAATAGTATAAGACCTGCTATATTAACGTGTACAATGTATAGACTGATTGGGAAAGTTTAAAATCGCTTCCTACTGGTGTTTGTGACTTACAAGCTGTCCATTTACGTCCTGTAGCGACAGGGTCAAGCGGTTAGCTGCCTTAGCCCCGTTAAAAAAAGTTAATGTAAAGGCGGCATCCCACGGTATCCTCACGCGGTTCTACCGAAAGACGCGTGCAGCACTTTTATAATGAACTGCCGTTCATAAATTACTTCACACAATTTTCACGATTCTTTAACCCCGTCCTTGTCACAACTGGTCTCATACATCACCATCACATTCTCCAAACAATGTCACACTTTATCGATCCCCTCCCCTCTCTACATGTGGGACGTATGTGGATGACCCCTAACTACGAAGGTGCCGATGCCGGTGTCCGGCCGCAAAGCCACGCGTAGCGGGCCTCACGTAGTACTAAGAGGTCAAGCACTGGTTATAGACAGGAATAAATTTAAGAGCAAAATAAACGCCGAAAAAAAACTGAACAGAAACAGAAAAAAATATGATGTACAGGCACAAAGGTAAGTATATATCCAATTTCTTTGAGGCACAACAAAAAACGTACATAACAAAAATAGAAGACTCTTTGGTAGGCCTTCATGGAGCATGGGCGCAGATTACTAAATAGTTACTTCGTTTCCAACGTTCAGAAAACCTTTAAAGAAGGCGCTGTATCGAATATTTTTTTATCCTAGTTCTCACTCATTATTCTTACAAATTCAGTTAAAAGTGTGTGTGGTTTGAGGGACCACATATTTTTTTAGGGTTCCGTACCTAAAAGGTAAAAAACGGAACCCTATTACTAAGCCTCCGCTGTCTGTCTGTCTGTCTGTCTGTCCGTCTGTCCGTCTGTCCGTCTGTCCGTCTGTCTGTCTGTCACCAGGCTGTATCTCATAAGCCATGATAGCTAGAAAGCTGAAATTTTCACAAATTATGTATTTCGGTTGCCGCTATAACAACAAATACTAAAAATAAAAAATGAAAATATTAAGGCGGGGTCCCATTCAAAAAACTCAAAATTACTAACTGTTACCGCTTTAAATTTTCACAGAATATGTAGTTGTATATTACCCTTCAAAATAAATAATTAAATTAAAAAAAAGTAAATAATAAATAATAATAAATACCATACAACAAACGTAACTTTTAAGCAATTTGTTACTCGATCTTAATAAACAGGTAGAAACTTAAAAAGTATTTAAGTATACATACAACAAAGGTGATTTTCTTAACTCTTCGTGCGCGAGTCCGACTCGCAGTTGCCCAATTTTTTATTTTAACTTTTAGTTAGTGTAACTGTTAAATAAAGATCCAAAACTAAATTGAATATTGGAGTTTGTAAAAAAGTTTTAAAAAAGTTATTGAGCTTCAAGTGTGGTCCCTCAGTTCACACATTGAATGTTGCTAATCTTGCCAAATATGTAGTTTACAAACATATTTTGTATAGAGATCGTTTGTAAAAACCAAATTAACTAACTTAATTATTAATAATTGGTAGTCTTTCGCAGTCCACTACTGCGTTTATGCCTCTCTTAATTAGTTTCACAGTAACATTGTGCTTCAATAGGAGGATATTGGCCTACTTTACCAGGTTGGTGCAGCGATACCTGTGGAGAGACCAACAGACTGCTACGCGGGTCTCGTGTTCGAATCCACGGCACGCACCAATGACCTTTCGAAGTTAAGTGCGTATTAAATTGTTCATTATCGCTTGCTTATCGGAGAGTTCTCCATAATGTTCTTGAAAGACATGTGAAGTCTGCCAACCCGCACTTGGCCAGCGTGGTGGACTATGGCCTTACCTTTCTCATAGTGAGAAGAGGCCCGTGCCCAGCAGTGGGACAGTATAATATAGGGCTAATGATGATGATACCATGTCGGTTAGACAGATTGGTATAAGTTTTGATGTCAGGTTTGCCGTCTCTTCGCTTACTTGCTTCGTATATGTTGCCTTGGTCTGCTGATAGCTGATATTCTGTCATATCTGGTTATACTGGTAAGCGGACCTCGGGCTCCAAGGTGTGTAAGTCTTGGATGCAACCCGGATAACGCTGGGACGATGATGATGATGATTTAACCTTAAGTCTCCTCATACCATATGACACTCATATAATGAAATGGGGTACTGAAATTTCGTATTCTTAACTGTCATACAAATTAAACATAATTATACAAGTAAATGAAAAGTAAATAACTAAACGTAGAATAATATTTTTTTTTATATAACCGACGTTTCCGAACGTCTACACAAACGTCAGTTTGACAGTTTTGACATTTGAATACAGAGTTTGTTTTGATGTCAGTTTGACAGTTTTGACACTTGTATAAGAGTTTGTTTTGACGTCAGTTATCAACAGTGCACAGTACTGATAACAGCTAATATTAAATTCCGATGTTTACGTGTTTAATCCTACATTCTTAATAGATATTATTTGTTTTAAAGTATTTATTATAACAATACAAGTGTGTGTAAAGTAGGTATGTGAGGCCTGAGGCGGTGTAACTTACATAAATATTATTATGTAAAATACTGTTACCGGTAACTACTTACAAAGTAAGTATTTGATAATGACTATTTAAAATTCTCAGCATCATTTCATTCAATTCATTCATTGACACTGTGACGCTAGCAGTGGCATGACTCGCCTTTTGTAAAATATCTTAGTTAAGCAACGCTTGCATAGGTCGCCATTTGGATGGGTGACCATTTTGGTGGTGTCTACTTCAGAGCGCTAGTGTGCTTCGGAGGGCAAGTGGCACTTTCAGTCTCAGTTGTAGTGTCAGTACAAGAATCGTTAGGTCATTTCGGAGGTCTAGCTTCGGGCGGTCTAAACACTCACACACCAGAGTTGGACACACACTCACATGAATAAAAATTAATTATATTAAGTCATACTTAAGTAACAGAATGCCATGTGCCGAAATTAACTTCTCGAATATCACTGGTTTACCTGTTCTTGTAGGAGTGCCGCAAGGCAGTATATTAGGCCCCTTAATTCATGTTTACATAAAAATTGCCCAGATTGGAAACATCTCATAAACCCGGTTAGACGTACCCTAAACTGAAGAGAATGCTTGAGAAATTTGATGAGAGTGAATGAAGCAATGAGATATGTCAGGATCGTTGCGAATGGCGGTCTGTTGTCTATGCCTACCACTTCGGGAAACAGTCTTTGTATGTGTAACAATTTACCTATTTACTTGAAAAACATTTGTGACGTAGTAGGTACTGTTTGCTGACGATACTTCATTGATGTTTAAAATAGATCGACTTAAGGAAAACTTAGATGAAATAAACAATGTGCTTATTCAAGTGACTAACCACTGCATGCGATATTAATTTGATCTATCCAATTTTTTGAGGTTTTTGATACATTTATTACATAAGCTTAATATAGTATATCAAACGTGTGCGTTGAATCTCAAAATCCATGGATCAAGCGAATTTTGAAACCGACCGTAAATGATTTACTGTAAACAGCTCAAGGTATATGTATGGTGACGAATCAAGAATGTACAAATCATCTCTATCGTATTTTATTCTGTGGATATCATCAGAGGTGCGTAAGGAAAATACATGAAGCTAATACACTCTTTTTACATCTACTACTACTACTACTACAGCCTTTCGCGTCCACTACTGGGCATATGGCTCTCCAAATTTCTACATAACACGTTTTATTTCTTTTACAGGATCACCCGTCCTTACAGCTGCTATTTCTTCATATATAAGGTACACCTAAAACATGAATATAACCTGGGATATATCACACACTGACATCTGAACCCTAACTAGACATAAGCTGTACTACGGTAACTGATAACATACGTACATATCTAAAACACACACTAATAGTATATCAATTTCACCCAGACACCAAGAAAATAATCGTACTCATTAAACAATGATTTATAAATCGGTTGCAATCTTCGGCTTAGCAGTTAAGAGCGCTAAACGCTAGGTAAAGAGTCAACTCATACCAGAAAAGGACAAAGATATGTACAAGAAACGTGCAGGCACCTCCGGTATCAGCGGACAACTGTATGAGACGAGGCTCGTCAGCTTAATCCTCTTCAGATTACTCTACGATGACACCGTTCAAGAGTTCCACCTCGCCTCAAACATGGACGACATTGGAGCGTTCGATGACGTCTGTCTCAGAGCCAAAATCACCGGACTAGAACGTCCCTTACTCGTTTTCATCCAAGCGAAACACAAAGAGGACGATAATAGTTATTTGAATTATGATTTAGTCAAAAACTTTCATGACAGTCTTGTTCGAGTTAAAGAAAATTTCTATGCATCCAAAAGTCGGAGTCGAGAAGTTTTCTTTAAAGGCAACTTTGAAGACACAGAATGCTTATTCGTACTGTATACAAATGCAAAGATTTGTGACGATACAAACATTGGAGCAGCAACTACAGGGGCAAATCCCTCTCCGTCACTTAAACATGCACGCAAGCCGTACCAAGGTAATTTTGCTAAAAAACTCAGTCACCTGATTGGTACTGGTGAAGGCAATTCACAAGGCTCCCAAGCCGATTTTACTGAAAACGATTTAGAAATCGCTAGCAAGAAAATTTTACAAGATGAAATCACGACACTGGCTGAACACTTGTCAACATTCCTGAATGACCAATCGATGAATATAATGTTAGATAAGTACATGGTACTATATCACGTAATATTGGCGCAAAAAGTTGTACATGTATCTGAGGTTAGAACTGAAGAAGTTATATCAAAGAAAGGAAAAGTTAAGAAAAATGAACAAAAACCTACAACCGTTTCTAAAATGAAATCTGATCAAAATAAAGATGGACAAACGTCTCAAAGTATATCAGAGAAAAATGAACAAGTTGAAATAAGTTACAACATTCCTCAAGTAAACAAAGCTGGAGAAAACCAAGTGGCACTTAATACTGATAAAATTTCTGACAGTAAATGTGAAACTAATAAATTTGAGCAATCAGAACAACCAATGAAAACTAAATCAGAAAAGAATAAACATAAAGAAACAATTATACAAAATAGTAAGGCAAAACCTGGGAAGTCTCAACAAATTCTTAATTTCAAATCTAAAGAAATGAAACCGAAAAAAGAGCAAGAAGAAAAGAAACCTGAACCAGAACTAAGAAAATATCGACATTTAACATTCTGACGTGATTTCATCTTCACTGAAGACAACAATCTTGTCATACTGAGAGACAAAATAATCCAAATAATTGTGAACAATCAGTTCAAGAACAAAAAGAAACAAAAGGCTAAGTCAAAGAACGACGGAGCAATGTCTTCTATCAACGATACGATTGAGAAGCAAATATCAGAGTTTTTGTCAGAACCGTCAGTAACTACACTCAGTCCTTTGATTGGAACATGTATTATTAATAATAATGACAACTTAAAGTTTATCATTGGTAGACCTGATCGTGATCTTGAGAAATTGGAACGTATCAACTCGTCTCAAGCTGGTCTGTCGTTGATAGTTGACGAAGCAGAAATAATAGCAGCAAAGAATATATTACTGTCACTTGAATTGAAAGTGCCAGCTACATTCGGCAATATTGATTTAACAATAGCGGGCGATTCGGCTAAAGTAGAGAAAAGACTCAACACCTTAGTGGAATTAATGGACAAATTATGCCAGAAATCTATAACGGTTGATTTGTATAATATTGTGACAATAGACAAGAGTGTAGGCGAAAGTTTCTTAAGTCTTACTGGTGGCCTCGGTAGTGCCGTTGGTAATTTACTTGTTTATGATAAGATCAGTAAGCTTCTCATGTTCACCGAGGATTATAAATCATTGGAAAATAATGCTCGAGCCCTGTAAGACAAGTTAATCAGACGTGACAATATTGTAAGCAAATTCAACTCATATAGATTTGATACAAAGTCTATAACTAGCTTCCCAAAACTAGAATTCGATTATACTCAAGAAGCGAAGACTATTTTTAACAAAGTCATAGTGTATGAGAAACAAAGCAACCATAATGGCGTGGAGAAATTACTGAGAGAAGAGATAGAACGACATCAAAACTCAAGTGCACCACATAATTTGTCCTTGCTACCAGAGAAAATCGCTATATACTACCATAATGAAATACAAAAATGGTGGATGTCGAAAATAGGCAAGTTTTTCACAAAAGCAGAGAATTTATATGAAAAAGCAGTAAATAACATATTTATCGAACCACACATCAGTGCAATGCAGACTACGTCATATATGAACAACATCAATTACTTCAGATACGATTATAATGAAAAGGCGATGACATCTATAGCTTTCTTAGAAAGACATTCAAGAGCTATTATAGTTACAGATATACCTACTCTTACTACTGTGAAGGTTACGAAATATTTCATGAACAAAGAAAAACACAATTACGCGGTTCTTGATTTAGAATGTTTACTATATTTGCCGACTAAAGATTTCACTGCATTAACTTTAGAACTGAAACATACAACTAAGGTACTAATACTTGTGGGCGATCGCTCAAAAAATAGTCGAATGCTATATAAAGTTCTAGACAAACTTGCCGAAGTGATGGCAGACAAAAGAATTATTGTCATAATAAGAAAAGATTTTGTCAAAATGGCGCACGAGTATTTCGAACAAGTTGACATCGTACTTAACGAGGAAGGTCTAAGTTTAATTGATTTAACACGTGAATCTATGAAAGATATAATTGAAAAGAGTTCAGTAATATTTCAAGGTGTTAACGTTAGTTTAAATATCCTTGTAGATGACAAATCAGCATCTTATGTCAGAGGAGCCGTGTTAAACAAAATAATTAGCAGTGAGACCGTTGAGGTAGGTATATCGCTCAGTAATGCGAATTATGAAGAAATGCGATATTTATATGTTGAAAGAAAATTTCATCTCGCTCCAATTGACAATAATAATGTACCATATGATTATATTGCGGAATATGACGATGAAGCGCCAGAATCCAAAGGACGTTTGTTAAGGCGTTTCGAAGATATCAATGAAGACGTTGTCCTCATAACAGCTGCCCCAGGGATGGGTAAGTCAACATTACTTACTCACTTATCCTTTAACAAGAAAACATTTGATGCCGGGGTTTGGATAGTAAGAACAAACTTACTAGATCATTCAAAAACCTTTCACGATTGGCAGACACAAAAACAAGACATCAACGTCGTGGAAACATTAAAGCTATTGTGCCAAGTTATCTTAAGAAATAATAATCTTCAAATTTGTTTAAAAGAGAACTTCGAAGAAGTATATCTAGACGGTTCTACGGGCGATGAAATGGGATGAAATGGCCGACTTTGAGTTGAACATGTTCCTCCATTTCTATAACGAACGACAGTTACTATTTTTGTTTGATGGATTTGACGAAATATGTCCCCATTACAAAGAAAAAGTTATTAATTTCATTCCTGTGGTCATGAATTATCCAAAGAAACATAAAATGTGGGTGACCAGCAGACCCTACAGTGAAATCCTGCCAGACTTACAGAGGGTCTTGGGTAAATCGTATGAGTTGGAATACGTTGACGACACTGATCAGGCGATATATTTAAAAAAGTATTGGGGGAAACACATAAACATTAAACAGCTTAATGAAGTTCAACTAAGAAAGGTGACGTCGTTTATAGACTATACGAATATTCGAAACGAGCCATCTACAGCTGCAATATGTTCCATTTTCTTTGATTACGTGCGGTGGTATTTCCCGCACTTTAGCCAAAACAAAAAGTTAAAAATCTCGATACCGATGGCGCTAAATCCTCACCTGACTGATCTGAAAGGAGGGTTTGTTCGACGCAGGATGGATATAGTGATGGGCACCCCGCTTCTATTGTATCTATACGCTAAATACTTCGTCAACCTCATATGCAGTGAAGAAGTCACTGTAAACTGGAAATTAAATTTAGAAGCTAGCTTACTTACAGTCTACGAAATGTTCGTTGAAACAAAACTAAAAATCCTATTCCAAGATAAAAACGAAATGGATATTTACAGACCAACAATATTAACAAAATATTTGAAAAACTATGCAGAGTGTCTTACTTTGCACAAGAGATTAGCCGCTTACACACTATTTTTTCATAGAATACACATAGATGAATTGAAAGAGCTGCATCCGTTCAAAGAAGAAGGTGAATATAAAGCTGTGATTAATGAGATCAAATGCGGCACAGAGAAGATCGGTCTCATCTCGCACGTCAGCGCTGACAACATCGCAGTGTTCGTATACAAAACTCTCGAAGAATATTTCGCCAATGAATTCTTGTGTGACATATTTAAAAGCAAGGACATTGACTTGACTCGTAAAAGCTTGCTGTACAGTATTGCTCATGTTACTTTTGGTATATTTCCTTGGTTGAGTAGGAGGAAAGCGATTGATAAGGAATTACGTGAAGCTTTAAACGACATAGTACGTAAGAGGTTCTACACTGCAGACTTATTTGGATATCTTTTCGCTACAGGCTGGCCTATAGAACAACTTATTAGATTGAGAAGCTCAACAGCTGAGGACTATGAGCCTGGCTTCTTCGCTAAAGACTATACACATATTATAAAAGAGTTACGTCCGTTAAACGAAGAGCAAAGAAATGTGAAAATAAAAGAGTTTCAAGTAAATGTTATTTCTAAAATGAAGCCACATTTGAAACAGTATTTCACAGTTTCTCCTGAGAATGACACAGGACAACCTTCGAGTCCATCTTAATGTTACATGTTCTTTTACCATAAAACTGTGATTCATTTTTTACACCCAAAAATACAAAAACAGGGGGTAAATGTTTATGGGATCACAATATGTGTAGTACTTATAGTCGTCTTTTGAGAAAAAGTGCAGATGGTTAAATATTTTATCTAGCAGTGCTGTCAATCTATGGATTCAACTGGGAAGTATACGACGTGACAAGTTCTTGGTTTCTAGTCAAACGGAAGTATAAACTTGTCACATCTGTCCTTGATCTTCAATGTCTATACCTATAGTCGGTGCCACGAGAAGATAGACTTTTTGTAAACACACATTCCTGGCTTCACAACCTTTTTTCAAACAGTTGTGTTTTATATTTTATACTTTTTGAACAGTCTTTTTTTCAATGCCCAATTATGCCACTATGTTTTTAAATTTATATTGTTTAATTTAACTGAAATAAAAATATTTGATTTTGTGTTTGAATGGTCGAATCTTCATAAATTTGCCGATGTTGTTATCGTTTTACACGTAATTTATTCTGTAAATTAAGGAAAAATAGAGTACCATGTATGTTAATAATAGAGTACATACATGTTACTCTATTATTGACATGATTTTTTTAAAAATCATAGACAATAAATCATTTGCTCAAAGTAGCCTACCTATCCTAAAATATTAAATTATTGACCAACAATGAATAATATTACAGATAACTAGCTAATACATTGCATAAACATTTCTAGGCATGGAGAATTTACGTTGTCTGTGAATGAAATCGTCAAAATGAACTTAAACAAAATCCATTAAAAGTTACGATAGTCTGAAAACGCAATTTCTTTTTTAGGTATAAATAATTTTCTGCGCGACTAATAGTTTGCGATCTGTTATTCTGCACCCGCGTTTTCGAGATGCCGGCAGCGGGAAGAGCGTTGCGATCCTATAAACTTGTATTTAACTTTACATTTACCCCTTCTTGATAACTAAAAAAAATAATTTTGTCCTCTGATAAATGCATGTTAAGCCCAAGAATGTAACATTTCAATGAACTAACGCCAAATGTTGATATTCTAGGCGTCAGTACCTCAAAATATTAAAAGATCCTGTTGACAGCGCTTAATATTGATAAAAACGCGATCCATTGTCATATTAGTTTCCAATGACACGTATCTATGTACCTTTGCGCTCATTGGATTTGACATTATTTGTTTTTGACAGAACTATCGCTAAGTCACTTAGTAGAAATTATTTGTTTACAAAAAGTCTATGTTCTCGTGGCACGGACTTTAGTCAATACATAAAAGATGGTTATGAATAATTGTAAATTATATTCTTTTTGAGGCCGGTGACGCCGGCCGGCATCGTACTGATCAATATTTTTTACGAATTTATTATATTCTTTTATACCTATGGACAATAAGCCTTAAATCAGAATTTTATTTGCCTAAGAGGAACTGTTTTACTAATCTTCAATAATTAAAAACATGGCCAACTATATTTGAGTTTCATTTGATCGTTTCACAATAATTTAATTTTTAGTCTTCCTCCGTGGTCCAGTGGATAGCGTATGCGACTGCTGATCGGAGGTCCTGAGTTCGATTCCCAGGTCGGACAAAGTGTTACTGAGTTTTCCAGAATTCTCAGTAGCAGCACGGAGTCTGGTGATGTGCCCGATAACGGCAATAGGCGCGCCCCTTATTACGTGGGACCTAAACATTCAAAGCGAAATGTGGTTGCAATATTACACCTCTGCCTACCCCTTCGGGGATACAGGCGTGAGTCATAAAAAAAAGAATGCATTTATAAGTAAGTGTCAATATTCCTTCAAGAACTTCATGGTTTGTTTACATTTTACGTACCGCACGTTGTTATTGTGCTAAATATAGGTTATCACCTTGAGTATAACGCTCCCTGTCAGTTCGCTTGGGAGTAAGAGAGATGCACTAACTAAACATATTGCAAGCTTCACTTATGATCTTACAGGATTGTACGAATATTAGCATTTCCACAGAGCGTATAGGCGATGGCTAATCTCCGCAACACCAAAGGTAAGTTATAGATCAGTGACAATTTTATTCAGGGGTCAAATTTGATAAAGATACTTATATTCATCCTCCTAGCGTTATCACAGTTTCAACCCGGGGTCAACTTACTAGTATAACCGGCTTTTCCACAGAGCGACTGCCGTCTGAACTCCGCAACCTACGGATTGCGATATTCCATGGTTTAGACTAGTGTCAGTTTACTCAGAGGAATCAACTCCCAATAACGATCGTCAAAGATCTTCATGACAGCCGGGACCGATGGTTTAACATGCTCACCGAGGCGAGCGATAATACCACCAATAACCACATTCACACAACAAACACCATTTAGTCCCAAACTAAGCAGAGTTTGTACTATGGTTACTTGATATCACCTAAACAGGTGAAATTGGGACTAATATTTTGTTTTCAAATCCGTGCATTCTTCAAAACTTAGGAGTGATATGATGATGACAATATTATTATCTATCGAAGATAGTGCGAGAGGGACGCGACTATACGTGTAAGTGAGACTATACCTAATTAATATTTCTTTAGTGATCGTAACATCACTGAAGAAGTGAAGATAGTGCAAAGGAGACAGATATACCTATACGTGTGAGTGGGACAGCAGTAATATTTATTTAGCGGTGGTGGTCTGGCTGTTCCTATGTATAATATGTAAATATGTATTTACAAAAATAAAGTATTATGTTTATCCATTATCTAGTACCCATAGTACAAGCTCTGCTTAGTTAGGGACTAGATGGTGTTGTGTGAATGTGGTACAATATTATTATCAGTGATGTCACCATTTGACATTGACACTGACATTCGCGCGATGACGCTTGAAAGACTTGCGGGGAATCCCCGAATATTGTTTACAAGATGAGCGCGCGGTTACACCTGCGTTATTTAAGGCTACTGCTCCGATCCCATGACTTCTAGCGTGATATTATATAGCCTATAGCCTCCTCGATAGATGGGCTATCTAACACTGAAAGAATCTTTCAAATCGGACCAGTAGTGCCCGAGATAAGCGCGTTTAAGCAAACAACCAAACAAACTCTTCAGCTGTATAATATAAGTAAAGATACGCCTCTATAACGAGATACCGTACACTACTACTTCATTACCGGGTATTCCCCTAAACATAAACTAGAGTACTCGTGAACAATTATAAACTTTTGCGACTTGTTTTTAATATAACTCAGTCATACCGCGGCTACGGTTAGTGTTACTCATGTTGGCTCGGCGGGGCAGATATAAGGTATCTATTTATTAAAATATTATATTGCCGCAGTCAAAATTTATTTATTTATTTCATCATTAGCCTTTTACAGTCCACTGCTGGACTAGGCCTCTCCTTTGAAAGGAGGAATTGGCCTACTATACCACGCTGGCCAAACGGGTTGGTATAGGGTTTGTATCAAGTGTTCCTTCTCTTACAGTGCTGTTCTCTGCATAATATGCTCCCTCTGTCGGCTCTTACGACACCCATGGGATGATATGGGGTAGTGACAATCTGTATTCTTAATCCGTCACCACACGGTAGAAAGGTAGTTTATTTATTTAACATATCATAAATTCACGCCTTTTATTCCCGACGGGGTAGGCACAGGTGTATTATACACCCGCTTTTCGCCAGTTATGTTTCGGTCCCAATGTAATAGGGGGCGAGCCTATTGCCATCTACCGGGCACATTATTAAGTGAGCGATAATAATTAACGTTTATAATTCACTCATACGTTTTATTTATTGAATATTCCTTAGCAACTATCATTACAAGATTTAAACCTAATGCGATAGTGTGGCATGTACCTATATAATTTCACTAACTACCTACTAAGTACATTAACATATAATTTTATTATAACTAACAATATTTAATAAAATCCTTGTGACCTCACTCACATTACTGACTGATTTATCTTTTATATACCTAATATCCGTTTTTATAAACTCACGCCTGTATCCCCGAAGGGTGAGCTAAGGTGTAATATTACACCCACATTTCGCCATGAATATCATTTTTTAGATCCCAGTTAATACCCCAGGGGACGAGCCTTTTGCCCTACTCCGTGCTGCTACTGAGAATTCGGAAAACTCAGTAACAGTTTTGCCCGACCCAGGAATCAAACCGGACTTCCCAGCCGTTCAGCCGTTAAATAATTTTGTCTGACCTCTGTCTTTTTTATTCCAGATCTACCCGTTACTTACATACATGCATAGACTCACGCCTGTTTCCCGCAGGGGTAGGCAGAGACTACGGAACGCCATTTGCAACGGTCCTGACATATCTCCCGTTACTGACCAGTCTAAACCATGTCTTCGAAGAGAAGCAGCACATCTAGCCTGCAGGCAGCTGCCAGTAGAACTGGAAGCTCGTCAGCATCAGATCTTCACCAGGAGACCATCAATACTCAGCTCTTGGACGCGCTTGAGAACGGTGAAGATCCTAAGGAGATACAAAGGTGAATCTTTACAAACATATATACATAATATAGGTACTCACGCCTTTTTCCCGTCGGGGTAGGCAGAGACAACAGAACGCCACTTGCTTCTATCCTTACAAACCTCACGCGCTTCCTCTACACTTGAATCCTTATCTTATCTAATATTAATAATCTGTATCTAATATAAAGCTGAAGAGTTTGTTTGTTCATTTATCGAGGAAGGCTACAGTCTATATAACATCGCGCTTTGAGCCACGGGAGCGTAGCAGTAGCCTTAAATAACGCGGGTGTATCCACGAGCTCTGTAGTATCATCATCATCAGCCTTTAACAGTCCACTGCTGGACTAGGCCTCTCCTTTGAAAGGAGGAATTGGCCTACTATACCATGCTGGGCAAACGGGTTGGAATAGGGTTTGTATCAAGTTTTCCTTCTCTTACAGTGTTGTTCTCTGCATAATATGCTCCCTCTGTCGGCTCTTACGACACCCATGGGATGATATGGGGTGGTGACAAACCGTATTATTAATCCGTCACCACACGGACAACTCTGTAGTATACTAATATAGAAAGCTGAAGAGTTTGTTTGTTTGCTTGAACGCGCTAATGTCAGGAACTACTGGACCGATTTGAAAAATTCTTTCAGTGTTAGATAGCACATTTATTGAGGGTGGCCTATTTATAGGCTATATAACATTACGCTATGGGCCACGGGGGCGGAGCAGTAAAATAAGGTGGCAGCCTTAAATAACGTGGGTGTAACTGTGGTTCATCTCGTGCCAAATAAGTTGGGTCCGTAGCCAAAAATGGCAAAAAACGGAACCCTGATAGATTCGACATGTGAAACATGTCTGTATGTCTGTCCGTATGTCACAGCCACTTTATACCCAAACTATTGAGTCATCATATTTGAAAAAGGGTAGGTAGATGTATTCTGTGAATTGCTTCACGATGTGTATACAAAATTAAAATGAAATTAAGGGGGCCCTTCATACATGGAGAGCCATCATCATCATCATCATCATCATCGCCCTAGCGTTATCTCGGTTGCATCCAAGACTTCGCGCCTTAGAGCCCGAGGTCCGCTTACTGGTCTAACCAGATATGACAGAATATCAACTTTTGCATAGAGCGATTGACGTCTGACCTCCGCAATCCGAAGGGATAGCGATATTCCATGGTTTAGACCAGTATCAGTTTATTTGAGGGTACTGACTCCCCGTTACGACTGTCAAAGATCTTCATGACAGCCGGGACCGACGGTTTAACGTGCTCTCCGAGGCACGAGACAAGCGATAATTAACAATTGAATACGCATGAAGTTATTCAAAGTATCAGCTTCTTCGAGGGTACTGACTCCTCGTAACGACTGACAAAGATTTCCATGACAGGTAAGACTGGACAAGCGATAATTAACAATTCAATACGCACATAACTCCGAAAAGTCATTGGTACGCGCCGTGGATTCAAACCCGGACCTCTGCGTATCAGTATAATTCAGTACATTCGCGTAAACCAAAGAAAATACATAAATATATAGAAAATACATAGACACACTGTTTCCTGAAGGACTAGGCAGAGGCTACGAAACTTCCTTTGCAATGATCCTGACATATCTCTCTTGCTTCATTCATTCCCATCAATTGTCTCATGCATGCTCTTCTGTAATACTAATATACTTAATGTCTTTTTTAGGCTTTTAGACGCTGGAACAAACCCTAACGCGACGTGTCGTGTAAGTCTCATCACTGCTTGTCACACTGCCGCCCTGACCAGCGTGGAGGTACTGAGGCTGCTCATCAAAGCAGGAGCTCAGCCCCTCAGGTTTGACAAGGAGGGACGGACTCCGCTGCACCTTGCAGCCTACGTCGGCAACACGAAACATGCAGCTGTGTTACTAGAATACCCTGGAGGTAAGACTCTCTCCTAAAATTGTTAATTATCGCTTGCTTATCGGTAAAGGAAAACATCGTGAGGAAATCTGATCGGAGAGTTCTCCATAACGTTCTCGATAGACATGTGAAGCCTGCCAAACTGCACTTGGGCAGCGTGGTGCATTCTCATAGCGAGAAGAGGCCTGAGCCTAGTAGTGGGACAGTATAAATACAGGGCTGATGATGAAGACTCTCTCCGAATTGTCAAGCTAAAGTGGCAGACGGCAGGGCATGAAGCTAAAAAACCGATGGCGGTTGGAGCAGAAAGGTTCTGGAGTGGCGGCCACGTACCAGAAGTCGAAGCAGAGGTAAGTCAAGGTAAGGTGGACTGAGGATCTTGTTGGGATCGCAAGCAGCTGATGGATGTGGTTGGTTCAAGATCGGTCCGTGTGGAGAGAGACAGCAGCACAAAGGTGCTCGACGTGGGAACTCGAATAATATCATCAAAATGCGCTTGGGCAGGCATCTAACTAGACGTGGCGACAAAATGTGGAGTAGAGCCGTAACATTTAGAGCTTTGCTCATTTCAGCATGAATGTGCCGGCTCGACCGGGTAAGTACAAAAAGTAAATCGACGTAAAGTAACAATACCTATATTGTTGCGTTTCGTTCGGTGAATGAGAGTGCCGGAGGCCCCATCCCCTATTCCTTCTCCCTCATTCAACTCCTTCTCCCATCCCTTTTCCTAACCCAAAGGGTGGCAACGCACTTGTGAATGGCGGCCACAGATGGGAGAAAGTAATAGAAGGAGTAGTCGGATGAGGGGTTAGGAAAAGGGGATGGGGAGTCCATGGTGTCCTAGAAACCATTAATTTATTCGAAATCTTCCCACCAGATTTACAAGACGAAGGAGCATGCAGTCTGCCAATTGAAACAGAAAAGCTTGGACAGCAAACCAGTCGAAGGAGACTGTTGGACGCGAGATGTGGACTGGGAGAGAGCGGGACAACACTATGTAGATCCTGGAGCGACGGTACCGAACATAAGTGCAAGGAAGTCGCTGTAAGTGCATTCTAGGGCATTTCATTTAGTTAGCGAAGGTAGTCCAGTGGTGTACGCAACAGACTGCCGAGACGATGGTCAAATCAAATCAAATCAAAATAATTTATTTGTTATCATAGGTACATACGAGGGTCAAACTGAAAGTTCTTAGAACTGGCCACTTATAAACAATATAATAAAAAAAATATTCTAAAATTTGAAAATAGAACTCTTTGCCATTATTACTGAGTATATATTTCATTCATTTGTCATTTGTTTTACGATTTGGCGGCAAATTGAATATTGTCTGTGTCACGTCAACATGAATTTAACACGAGAAAATTTTCATGCAATGATTTTTTATGACTTTCGATGTCATTTAAGTCAACAAGAAAGTTATGATAGACTACGATTGGCCTTTCACGATGAAGCCCCATCTCGTGCGACTGTTTACAACTCGTTTAATGAGTTTAAACGTGGTCGCACTAATCTCACTGATGATGTACGTGAGGGACGGCCTTCTACGGCGACGACTGAAAATAACATCTGTGTTGTGCGGCGTATGATAGAGACTGACAAAAGAGTGACCTATCAGCAGATTCGGACAAGCTTAGGCATCGGTATGAGTCAAGTGCACAAAATCCTCTACGAACATTTAGCGGTCAGGAAGCTTTGCGCCCGGTGGATACCTCATAATTTGACTAAGGCTCAAAAACTCCATCGTGTGGATTGGTGCCGTAAAATGATTGAAAGATTTAACGGAGGTGACTCAAATGCTGTGTTCGACATACTAACAGGTGACGAAAGCTGGATTTACTGTTATGATCCTGAAACCAAAAGACAATCTGCTCAGTGGGTGTTTCCTTTCGAGGAGTTGCCAACTAAAGTGAAGAGAGATCGAAGTGCGGGAAAAAAAATGGTGGCCTCGTTCTTTGGAAGGATAGGTCATTTCGCAACAATTGTGTTAGAGGATCAAAAAACAGTTTCTGCAGAATGGTACACTACCAATTGTTTGCCACTTGTCTTGGAAAAAGTTCGAGAGAAACGACCTCGCAGTAGGATCCTCCTTCACCACGACAACGCCTCGTCGCACACCGCCAAGCGAACGATCGACTATTTGGCGACATCAAACGTTGAATTACTGGGTCACCCGCCGTATAGCCCCGACCTCGCGCCTTGTGATTTTTATTTATTTCCAAAAATTAAAGAAAAACTTAAAGGAAAGCGGTTTATGAATGCTGAAGAAGCGGTGGCTGCGTATCGCGATGCCATTGAAGAGACCCCTAAGGACGAGTGGGCAAAGTGCTTTTCCCAGTGGTTCCATCGCATGCAGCGGTGTATTGACGTCAATGGACAGTATTTTGAAAAGATATAATAAAACTAATAACTGGCTAATGTAATCAGTTTTTGATTTTCTAAGAACTTTCAGTTTGACCCTCGTATATGTCGGCGATACGCCAGGGTTATGGTGTCCAGACTCCATTATAATAAAAACACTCACGTTATATTACTTGGTTTCTTTTCAGACGATTTCTAGCACAGAACTGAATTAAAATGTGACCTACAGTCCTTTTTATACACTAACCGTCATTACACTTAATGTTTAACAACTGTCACTTCCTTTACAATATATAATTGAAATTACTATATAATTAATTATGAAATATAGTTAAAAAATCAACATTAATATTGTAATAAATTTTACACAACAACAAATGATTTATTTTATACGAATAACACATTTATTTTACTAACCAATCGCTGCTTTACAATATTCACCAACAGATGGTGCTATCAACAGGATGTAAATAATATAGCGCATGTTATTTATTACCGTAAAAATAAGTGTCAGAATAATGTTATTTAATACTAATTGATTTTACTTTGAAACTTTCTGGAGTTATCTTAATAATTAAGCGATAAATAAATCCAATCTTTATAAAACAGTTAAGCAATACAGTGTCTAATATTCTAAAGTAGTGAAGTGCTTGTTTGCAAATAGTTATTTAAATATCAATCTTAAATATTATTAACATTTTCGTAACAATATAATCATTATATATTAATTTGCGCCCATATATACATGTTATAAATACAAGCAGCAAGATCTTAAAACGATTGTGACAGATCTCTGTGATATACCGTATTTAACGGTGAACAAATGTGAAATACAATATTTATACACGATCAACGTCTACACTAATATTATAAAGAGGAAAAATTTGTATTTTTGTTTGTAATGGATAAACTCAAAAACTACTGGACCGATTTTAAAAATTCTTTCACCATTAGAAAGCTACATTATCTGCAAGTAACATAGGCTATATTTTATTTTAGAAAAAATAGGGGTCCGTAAGATATTTGAGTTTTTGGGTACGCGAAGTAGTTCCCTCAGGACGCGGGTGAAACCGCGGGAAACGGCTAGTTGAATTATAATTCTCATTAATAGTATAGATTGCGAAAGGTGGTGAAAATGTCATAATGTCAAGATACAATAATAATACGTCAAAAGGTAATGTAGTTAAAATAATGTCAAAATACTAGAATAATGATTTTACAGGTATGTCAATAAAAATATTTAATATATTGATTGTAGGTAATTAATTATATTTAACAACAATTTAAAATTAGTATGCTACAATTTGTCCATAAGATAGTCTGTGACACTATAGTACGCTTTAGATACCAACAGGCTGCGTAGCTTACTTTTAAAGCTTATCACTTTCACGGACAGTAAACGAGACACAATTGAAGTTTTATTGTTATCAAGTATATAGGCGTTTACTGTCCATGAAAGTGTTAATGGCAATTTATTGTACAATTTTGGCGGGCAATTTGTACGGGTTCGATCCCCAGGCATCCCCGGGCACACACCTCTGACTTTTCGAAGTTACGTGTGCATTAAAAATGTGACTGCTTCCGTGGTCCAGTGGAAAGCGTATGCGACTGCTGATCGGAGGTCCCGGGTTCGATTCCCGGGTCGGGCAAAAGTGTCATTGGGTTTTTCCGAATACTCAGTAGAAGCACGGAGTCTGGTGATGTGCCCGGTAACTGCAATAGGCTCGCCCCCTATTACGTGGGACCTTAAAATTCATGGCGAAATGTGGGTGTAATATTTACACCTCTGCCTACCCCTTCAGGCGTGAGACTATAAATAAAAAAATAAATAAAAATGTTAATTATCGTTATTATTATGTTATTATGTATGTTAATTATCGCTCGCTCAGTAATGTGCCCGCTAGATGGCAATAGGCTCGCCACCTATTACGTTGGGACCGAAACTTAACTGGCGAAGTGTGCGTGTGGAATACATCTCTGCCTACCCCTTCGAGGATAAAAGGCGTGAAGTTATGTTATGTTTTTTTTAGGTTTTCGTTCTAGATAGGCCATTTGCTTGCAATAGAAAAACCATTTTTATCGCTAGACTGCAGGCTTCAAAGACTTGGTTTAGTATTCATAAAAAAAATATAGACTCACGCCTGTTTATTTTTCCGATGGGGTAGCCAGAAGTCTTATATTACACTCACGTTTCGCCATTTTATGAATTATACATAAGTCCTGCATAATAGGCATTGGATTGCCGTTACACATTGCCAGATTATGTGGTACTACCGGGAATTTGGTAAACTCAATAACACACTTGCCCTGCCGAAAATCGAACCCGGGACGATCAGCATGGCAGACGCATACGTTATCCTTTCTCCTGATATATGTAAAGCTAACAGTCGGAAATAGCCTCGTGGAGATACCAACAGACTGCCATGCAATATCGGGTTCGAATCCACGGCGCGCACCAATGACTTTTCGGAGTTATATGCGTATTGAATTGTTAATTAATTACCGTTTGCCTCCGCATACTCCTTCTACGCCAATCGGTCGTCAATCTAGTGATTTATGTTCCCAGATCCCGCTGTTCCAGGCAGGATGGACAGCTCTTCACGTGGCCAGCTCTTGTGGCAGAGTGCACTGCGTCAGCATGCTGCTAGAAACTGGTGCTGATCCTAACATCCTGGATGTAGAAGGTCGAACAGCCTTGGATGTTGTGGGTTTCGCTCACTGCTATGAGCATGACGTCTTGGAAGAAGAGTAAGTTATCTAATATAATTATTTTTAGCCCAGTACCGTACGTAATGGCCTGCCTAGGCGATAGTCTCGGGTTCGATTCCCGGTACCCCGGGCACACACCTCTGACTTTTCGAAGTTATGTGGGTATTAAAAATTGAATGTTAATTATCGCTCGCTTAATAATGTGCCCGGTAGATGGCAATAGGCTCGCCCTCTACTACACTGGGACCGAAACATAACTGGCGAAGTGTGCCTACCCCTTCGGGGATATAAGGCGTGAAGTTATGCTATGTTATATTATGTTGGCAAAATGTCTATTATCACGTTTATACTCCATCTAACCATCCATCCATCCACACAGCTCATCGCACGTTGTTTAACGTTTCAGTTTACTGGAAGTAATCAGAACCCTCATAGAAAACGGTGGAATTTTCCACACGATGTCAGGAAGAGCTGGTGCTCTGGACGACTTAGCGACGCCCCTGCATACTGCCGTGGGGGTAGGCAGTGAGGCAGTGTTCAAGGCACTGCTGGACGAAGGGCTCTCAGGGTCCTGTGTCAACGGAGATGGCCTGACGCCTTTGCATCTGTGTGTGGAGAAAGAGATGGAGGAAATCCTCCAGGTTTTTAATTTAATATATAGGTAGTAGAGCCTTGCTGATTTCACCATGAATGGGCCGGCTCGACTGGGGTAGTACTACCCTCTCACAGAAAATCGACGTAAAGTAACAGTACTTAAACTGTTGCGTTTCGTTCGGTGAGTGAGAGTGCCGGAGGCCCTATCCCCTATTCCTTCTCTCTCATCCCACTCCTCATCCTATCCCTTTTCCCAGCCCCAAGGGGCGGCAACGCACTTGTGACTCCAATGGTGTTGCTTGTGTCCATGGGCGGCGGTAATTGCTTACCATCAGGCGATCCGTCTGCTCGTTTGCCACCTATTGCCATAAAAAAAAAATTGGTTCCTATTATCCATATGCGAAAAGTCAAATTGGTTATTATCGCTAGGTCAACGGTGAAGGAAAACATCGTGAGGAAACCTGCAGGTCTGAGAGTTCTCCTTAATGTTCTCGAAAGACATGTGAAGTCTGCCAACCCGCACTAGGCCAGCGTGGTGGACTATGGCCTTATCCTTCTCATAGTGAGAAGAGGCCCGTGCTCAGTAGGGGGATGGTTTATATGGGCTGATGATTATGTTTATCCATATTAAATTGTTATTATCGCCTGCCTTCCTCGGAGAGCACGCTAAACCTTCGGTCCCGGCTGTCATGAATATCTTTGATAGTGGAGTCAGTGGAGGCAGCGATAGCCTAGTGGAGATACTAACAGACTGCCATGCAAAGGGTATCGGGTTCGAATCCACGGCGCGTACCACAGACTTTGCGGAGTATTGAATTGTAAATTATCGCTTGCCCCGTACCTCGGCGAGCACGTTAAGCCGTCGGTCACGGCTGTCATAAATAATATCTTTGACAGTCGATACAGGGCGTCAGTACCTTCAAAAATAAACTGATACTAGTCGAAACCATGGAATATCGCTATCCCTTTGGGTTACGAAGGTCAGACGGCAGTCGCTCTGAGGAAAAGTTGATATTTTGTCATTGGGGTCACAAGGATGGATAAAATTAGAAATGAGTATATTAGTTTGAAAGTTGCACCGGTGCAAGAAAAGCTGAAAGGATATCGTCTAGCGTGGTATGGGCATGTTATCTGACGACCTGTCAACTGTGTAGACGTGTTTTCTTACCGCTGTGCATATAAAAATCATAACTGTGCAAATACGTGACTGTTTACCTTTTAATTGAAATTAATCCGTGCGGTGGACTAGAAAGTATGAACTGAACTGTGTGGCTTGTGTTGAAACTGTTTAATTTTCATTTAAAACTCAAAATACTAGTGCAAGGTGCCGATTATTTATGAAGTGACGGTAGCTAATAAATGTTGGAGTTTATGTTCACCAATCAATTAATACATCTAATCACGGCTTCAAACTTATCACTGCCAGTACAACTGATACGCTAATTTCGTCACCCCCGGTATAGACTCGTGTGGTCTGGAAGCTTTTTTGTGTATGTGTGGTTGGTGGTTCAAATCCTGTTGCTGACAAGGGCGGTCCTTATTTTAGCGTACTGGCATTTTGTGACGTTTACTACCTTTTTGTGGATTAGTATAGCATTTTACACCAAAATATTAAATAATTGGCTATTTTGGCTATTTTTTAAAGCGCCTAGTCATTTTTAATAGCAATACCCGTTTTGCTGTGTCGCTTTTGTCAGGCACTAAGTGGACCAGTTATGGCTTCGAATCACACCTGGGGTTGCTGTGCGAACAGTGGTGATGACTCTGACTACATTCAGTGCTCCAAATGCAACCAGGCTTTCCACCTTGAATGCCTCAACATGGGGCCAAAAGTTCAGAACAGAAGCGAATGGAGATGTCCTAATTGTGTTGGCAAAATAAATATACAGGACAAAACGCCTATTCGTGGTGCGCGTAAGAACCCAACGGTCACTGCAAGCAATGACAACATTACCAAGCGCTCAACCAGGCGATTGCCTCCTGCATCTTCACCGCCAACTGTACGAGATGCGATACTGACTCGAGAGGATGTCGAGGAAATTGTCAGAGACGCACTCAAATCTGAGATGACAGTTGTGATGACTCAGATAAACGAGAATATGACAGGCTTGCTCAACAGATAAATGGCTTCCCTGCGAGCAGAAATAATTGATTTAACAGCTACTATAAAGTCCCAAAATACGCGGCTAGAAACTCTTGAAAGCCGTGTTAAATATCTAGAGGAGAAGATTAATGAACCGCCACCAACCTGCGCCACTAACCTTGAAGCGACTATAGCCGATCTCAAACTGGAAATTGTGGAGCGGGACCAGGAACTGCTCTGTAATGATATTGAGATAGCCAATTTTCCGGAAGTAAGTAACGAAAATACCACCCACATTATTGTAACCGCTGCGAGAAAACTTGGGCTAGAACTCGATGTACGAGATGTGGTAAGCGCTGAAAGGGTAGGCTATCTGCATACGTCTGTCCGCGACGGTATGGCACCACGATCTCGTCCTCTTGTAGTTCGTCTGGCGCGCCGAACATTAAAACATGAGTTGCTTAAAGCCGCACGCGTGCGACGTCATCTTTCTACTGAAGATCTAAACCTACCGGGAAATAAGCCGCAGCTCTTTTACATAAATGAAAGACTCACTCGTTATCATAGACAACTATTTCACAAGGCACGCGAGGTTGCCTCTCGACATGGATGGAAATTCGTGTGGACGCGTGATGGAAAAATCTTTGTACGCCAGGGCAATGGGAAGGCTCGTCAGCGGATTCGCTCTGAAGTGGACTTTGCCAGGGTTTTTGGCGTTGATCCTGTTGGTGGATGCAGTTCAAGCCAAGAATAATGTCCGCTTTTCTAAATTGTGTTTTTTAATAACTGTTTGCATTTTTTATTACAATTGTTTTATGCTTAATTTGATCTTTGTTCTAGTATGGTTCTATCAATCAATGGCCGTGCTAAACTGCGCTAATATTTTATTTAGATATAAGTATTTCCTTGTATATGGTTGTATTATATCGTTGCTTTTACATGTAATTTCCAACTACAGATCTTGTCAAAAGTGTGTTATCACATGTATGGTATTAATTGTAACCATTGCCACTTATTATCATATGGTGTTATTACTTTGTAGTAAATATAACCGATTATCGGACTCTACTGCTAGAATCACATGTCAATACTCTCCCTCTTCTGCAATCTCTATCGTCACTTATATCAATATGCGCCATCTAAGCATTGTTAAAAAATACCTTATAAACACAATGTTCATCTTAATTGCTTATTCTTACACTATTCAGTTCATTGGAAAAAAGTACTTAGCATTAGGATTGTTGAACCCCGGCTCGCTTGGCACACGTCATGAGGAATTCGTTGTGGCACTTGAACGTCATTCCATCGATATCTTGGCTATAAATGAGACCTGGTTAAGAGAGGGTGAGGAGGGACGTGCGCCTGCACCGTCCGGGTATCGCTTGCGTCATATTCCACGGCCTACAAATGTGCGTTCCCGTGGTGGTGGTGTGGGATTCTACCTGCGCCACGGCTTATATGCTCGACAGATACATACACCCATTACGACCCTGGTCGAACAGATGTGGCTGAGTTTTAAGTTAAATGGGCTCAAGCTGGCCGTTGGCACAGCATACCGACCACCATGGCTAAACGTGGACACGTTTATTGATGCCATTACTGAGTCAGTATCTGCACTCGCTGGGTTTGATCATATAGTTCTGATGGGTGATTTTAATATTAATTTACTATCACATCACGAGCCAAATGCTAAAAGACTGTTGGATTTCTTAGGGTGTTTGAACCTCGACCAATAATGTTAATAAGGCAACCCACTTCACGGAACATTCGGAGACTCTGTTAGACTTAATCTGTAGTACTACCAAAGTTGTAAATATATCTGTCGATCACATTCCCGCTCTTAGCAGCCATGCCCTTGTTTCATGTGAGCTGCATATTAGGAAACCAAAATCGCGACCTAAATGGGTTATATATAGGCCTCTCACTAACATAAATTTAAAGGAATTTAACTCGTATGTTGAAAACATTGCCTGGGAGCGACTTCTTAGTGACAATGTCAACATTTCGTTGCATTCATTTAATGCATATATTGTACATGTATTTGATGAATATGCACCTGTAAAAAAGCAATACATTAAAACACAAAGTTACCCATGGATTACGCCAACTATTAGAGAAATGATGACTCTTAGGGACGAAGCACATACTAAAAGCCGCACCACTAAGCTTGAATCTGACAAAACCTATTACAAGGAAATGAAAAGTATTGTCAACCAGGCTATCTTCCGTGAAAAACAGGCATTTTTCCAACACAATATTAACAAAAACACAAAAAATTCACGTGAGTTATGGAAAAATGTTAAACGCCATGTCACTAATTTCAACACAAAACACGATACTCTTCCCCATTATATGAGAGATCCAAAATTGATCAACAGCAATTTCCTTAATGTACCCGGGAAAAATAGTGTCTCAATATCACAATTAACCTACTTTGAATATAATCGTTTTGGCTCTTCCTGTTTCAGTCTCAAGACTGTGGATGAGACAACTATCTCGAAAATAATAATTAGTTACAGTACAAATGCTAAAGGTGTCGATGGAATTACACGTGACATGATTTTGCTGACTCTGCCGCGTACATTGAGAATAATTACAGCGATTGTGAATAATTCAATCCAATCGGGTGTATTTCCAGATGTCTGGAAAAAATCTATTGTTAAACCAATTCCTAAAAAAAGCAACCCAACTGATTTGAAAGATCTAAGGCCGATTAGTATTTTGCCTTTTCTGTCAAAGATCCTTGAAAAGGTAGTCTGTCAACAGTTGATAAAATATATAACTGACAATGGCATTTTGCCGTGCAAGCAATCCGGTTTTAGGCCGGGTTATAGCACATCAACAGCGCTAATGGATGTGATTGACGATGTTTTGGCAGGGATAGACGTAGGTGAGGGCGCTATATTGGTATTGCTTGACTTCTCTCGTGCATTTGATGCCATAAATCACAATCTCCTTATTTCTAAACTAGCTTACTATGGTTTTGACAGTACAGCCTTGCATTGGTTCTCTAGTTACCTCTGTGGTCGCTCTCAACTAGTTGAAATATGTGGTGAGGCAGAAGTTGGAATACAATCTGAACCTCTCCCAGTAAATCGAGGTGTACCACAGGGATCAATATTAGGTCCAATATTGTTTAATTTATATAGTTCAGATCTCACTAACTGTATCCATCATTGCAAATATCATATATATGCTGATGATCTCCAAATTTACTCATCTTTTAAACCTAATGAAACATCCGAGACTGTATATAAAATTAATGAGGATCTTAATCGCATAGTAGAATGGTCCAATAAAAATTGCCTGGTCCTAAATCCAGCAAAGTGTAAATTTTTGATCTTAGGAACAAAAAACCAAATAGGTAGAATCAATGATAATGCCCCCATTTTAAGGATTTGTGACCAACCTATTGATCGCGTCGAGGAAGCCAGAAATTTTGGAGTCCTTATGGATAGCAGGTTAAAATTCCACAACCATATGGTAGGTGTAATTAAAAATTGTCACTATAGGCTAAGAGTTCTTTATCAAGTGAGACAGTTTTTGAATTTAGATGTAAGAATCAAGCTATGTGAGTCATTAATACTTTCCAAATTAAATTATGCCGACACTGTTATAGGGGACTGTCTTCTGGGGCAAACAAAAAGACTGATACAGCGCACACAAAACGCATGCGCGCGTTTTTGCTTTACTATACCCCGCAGAGCTCATGTCTCTCCTTACCTTAACCGTGGGCAATTAATGACGACGGAGTCTCGTCGTTATTATCATTTCTCCTGTCTCTTGTTTGGCATCGTGAGGACAAAATCTCCACCATACCTCTATGAAAAATTAGGGTTTTCATCACGACCTTTTAGAATTGCCACTCGATTGACGTGTCCAAAATACAAAACTACTATGTTTCGTGGTAGTTTTCGGTATGCAGCCACAAAGTGCTGGAATAATCTGCCACCTCCGCTAAGAAATTGCTCAACAATTTATATGTTTAAGAAAAATTTAAAACCGGAAATCTTTAACAAGCAAAACATTATATCCTAGAGGCTGCAGACCGTCTATCAAAATCTTTATTAAAAAGAGGGTTAGCTCTATATTCTTTATAAATAGGAGCAGATGAGGGAGTTATGCTTGTTCTGACTGTTATTTTTATTATTATCGTAAATTTATTGCTATTATTTGTAACTAGCTAGTAATTGTATTTTTATTGTTTTTATTTTATTTTTAATATGGATTTTATATGTTTTCGTTAAGGTTGGTTTTCTGTATGACAGCGATATCTTTAAATTAACAACTGTCGTCTCTCATCAAAAAGGTATTCACGGAAGATCAGCATCGTCTCATCTCATAGGTGCTACGGCTAATGCTGAGTGAATACCCTTTTAGCGATGTATACATACAAATATGTTCTAGGCACATTTTCATAATTTATTGTTAGAATGTTTGTATTTTGTCGCTAAATAAATATTTTTCTTTTCTTTCTTTTTCTTATGAGGAGGGATGAAAAGCATGTGACTAGAAAGGTGATGAATATTAGAGTTGAGGGATATAAGGCAAGAGGAAGACCAAAGAAAAGATGGATGGATTGTGTGAAGGATGACATGAATGATAAGGGAGTGAATAATCAGATGACGGCTGATAGCAGAGAATGGAAGCGAAAGACATTCTGCGCCGACCCCAAGTAAAATGGGAATAGGGCAGGCAAAAGAAGAAGATCTAGTTGGACTAGTAAGCGGAGCTCGGGCTCCAAGGCGTGTAAGTCTTGGATACGACCGGAATACTTTGAGCCTTAATATCTCCTGAACGAATAATTTCCCAGGTATGGTGCCGAGGTAAAACATGTTCGTATTGATTGGTACAACATGGGATTTGAATTTTCGTTAAGGTTCTTTTAACACAGTGTAAATGATGCGGGGGACTCAGGATAGGTCCATGTAGAGAGTCTTGGGGGAGCTCTATGTCCAGCAGTGGACGTCTTTCGGCAGATATGATGATATAAATATAATCTAATGCTAATATGCCAGGTAATATATACCTAAAGCTATACTAATCTCAAGAACTACTGATCCGATTTGAAAAATTATTTCAGTGTTAGATAGCCTATTCATCGAAGAAGGCTTTAGGCTATATAGCATCACGCTATGACCTACGGGAGCGGAGCAGTGGCCTTAAATAACGCAAGTATAACCGCGGGCTCATTTAGTTATTTATACTTGCAGTTGGCTACAGAGTATACTACGTTAGACGTGAGAGACAGAGAGGGTCGCAGCGTGCTGCGGGCCGCGGTTGATGCCGCCTGGCTGCCGGGGGTGCTTGTCGCACTGCGGGCCGGCGCTGATGTCACTTCCACGGTAAAAAACCCTTCCATACCTAATATAATATGATAATCCTTCTATAAAAATGAATGAGTGCGTTAAGGAATTTGAATGTGTAAATGCTAGGCTTTTGTGGATGAGAATGAAAGTAGGACTTACTCGTCTCTTTATTGTAGGGGTTTACGCCCTGGTCAATATAGTAGGGGGTATGTCACAGCGAGAACAAGACGAAAGGCAGGAATTTTGGGAGAATTTAAGAGCGATTTTGAGGAAATGTAAGGATAACGAAAGATTGATCTTATTAGGTGATTTCAATGGATGGGTGGGAGTAAAACGAGATGGATTTGAAAGGGTTTTAGGTGGATTTGGCGATGAGAGTGTGAATGAAAATGGAAATGTATTGCTTGAGGTTTGTTTAGAGTGGAGCCTTTGTGTGACAAACACCATGTTTGATCACAAAAGGATACACATGTATACGCGTGAGGCTAAGAATGTTAGAAGAAGTATGATTGATTTTGTAATTGTAGATGAACGTTTGAGAAAGAATGTGTTAGATACAAGGGTGTATCGAGGGATCGGCATCCACACAGACCACTTCTTGGTGTTGAGCCGGATAAGTGGGCTCAAGGATGGCGACACCGAGAACATAATGAAAATAGGGTCTTAGAAAGAATAAAAGTAGAAAATCTGCAAGAGAAAGATGTGAAAGATGAGTATAAGCGAAGATTGATAGCAAGATTTGAGAGGTTCGATGGCATAAATGATATGGAAGAATTATGGCAATCTTTTAAAGAAGAGATAGTATGTGTAGCGTCTGAAGTATGTGGTGTGATCAAGAGAAGGAAAATTCGAAAGGTTAAGAATACATGGTGGGACAAGGATGTACAATCAGTAGTGTTAGAGAAGAAGAAAGCTTGGTTTGATTGGTTCGCTGCCAGAGCAAATGAAAGAATGGGAAAGGCAACGAGTGATGACATAGATGAAGCAAGAAAGGAGTTTGTTAGTTGTGAAAGAAATTGTTGAAAGAAAAAAAGAGGAAAAGAAAGATGAGGTTGATAGCAGACTATCTGAAGATTTCCGGAGAAACATAAAGTTTTTCTGGAAATCCGTTCGTGCAGTTCGAGGAAGAACTCAATCGTCAGAATACACGTCAATCAGAGACAAGAATGGAAAGATACTGAATGGTGGATCATGCGTGCTGAAGAGATGGAAGGAGTATTTTGAAGGTTTATTTGAAAGAACGGCGATAGAGACATCGATCGACGAAACGAATGGTAATAATAGATAGTAATGATGAAAATGATATTGGTGTGGATGATATTGTGAAGGCGTTGGGAAGTATGAAATTAAGTAAGGCTGCAGGATATGATAGGATTACGGTTGAAATGCTGAAGGCTGGACAGGGCATCATAGTTGGTCAGCTGCAGCGCTTATTTAACTTGTGCTGGAGCACCGGCCGAGTACCTGATGACTGGGCCACAGCGGTGGTTGTGCCTCTTTATAAGGGAAAAGGCTCGCAACAAGACTGCAAGAACTATAGAGGCATTAGCCTTCTCAGCATTGTTGGCAGATTGTATGCGAAGGTACTGATTGAAAGAGTTATGGAAGACCGACAAGAAAATATGGGATGTACAAGCAGGCTTCCGAAATGGTATGGGGGGCACGGATCAAGTCTTTTCCTTGCGGTG
Organism: Euclidia mi; assembly: GCA_944739405.2. Classification (NCBI taxonomy): domain Eukaryota; kingdom Metazoa; phylum Arthropoda; class Insecta; order Lepidoptera; family Erebidae; genus Euclidia; species Euclidia mi. The sequence continues at coordinate 3,370,609 of OX123209.2, forward strand.
CATAGCCGAAAAATTCTTGGCCAAAGGTCAAAAGGTCTATTGCGCATTCGTGGATTTGGAAAAGGCTTACGATAAAGTGGTGAAGAATGAAATGTGGTCGGTACTGTCGATGTATGAGGTGAACAGCAGCCTCATACGAGCTCTGAAATCCTTTTATGAAGATTCTAGAGCTTGTATGAGGATAAATGGATCGTACACGGATTGGTTTACCATCGAGACAGGTGTTAGACAGGGATGTTTAGCGTTGCCGTAGCTGTTCAACCTCTTCATGGACAGTTGTTTGCAAGATTTGAAAAATAGTGACTGTGGATTAAGGATGAATGAATTACTTGTCAAATGCCTCCTTTATGCTGATGATCAGGTTATACTTGCGTGTTCAGCGGAAGAGTTGCAGGAGATGGTAGGAATCATGCATGGTGCGTTAGAGAGGAAAGTGAATGTAAGTAAAACGAAAGTTATGGTTTTTGAAAAGGAGGAATGCGTTACGGCTTGTCATGTTATGATCGATGGACAGCGAGTGGAGCAAGTGAATGAGTTTGTATATTTAGGTACGCTGTTTACAAGAGATGGTAAGAACGTAGAAGATATTGAAAGAAGAGTTAATGCAGGTAATAGAGTGAGGAGCTCTGAAGGCGTTAATGAATAGCCTAAACGTGTCCAAAAAGGCACGTTTGGCTGTGCATAGAGGGGTGTTAGTACCTACTCTTATGTATGGCAGTGATAGTTGGGTATGGCACGGAAGAGTCATGAAAGTAGAATAAATGCTGTAGAAATGAGAGCACTGAGAAGTATGTGTGGTGTTTCTTTGACTGACAGAGTAAAGAATTGTATGATAAGAGAGTGTTGTGGGGTAAAAGAAGATGTAGTGACAAGCATCGAGAAAGGTATGCTAAGATGGTTTGGGCACGTGGAGAGGATGGATGACGAAAGTCTGACCAAGCAGATATATAAGGCAAGTGTGGAAGGGACAGGACGAAGGGGAAGACCTAGGCGGACGTTCTCTGACCAGATTGGAGACATCCTAAAAACAGGACAGGTTAGAAGTACCCTGAACAGAAGAGCATGCATGAGGAATCTGATGGGAGTGAATGAAGCAAGAGAGATATGTCAGGATCGTTGCAAATGGCGTTCCGTAGTTTCTGCCTACCCCTCCGGGAAACAGGCGTGAGTCTATGTATGTATGTATGTAATATAATAAAGTGCGTTTTATGCGTGAACATGGATGTTTGTCTTGGTCTGGATAATATTTTTATGTGTAATATGTATTTACAAAAAAAATGGGTATATTTATCCATTGTCTAGTTACCCAGTATAAGCTCTGCTTAGTTTGGGACTAGATGGTGTTGTGTGTATGTGGTAGAATATTATTATTATTTTCATATTGCAGGCCAGCGACGGAGAAACCCCAATCCACGCTGCAGCAACTCTTGGTAACTTAGATGTACTTAAAGCAATACTACCCATTGCTAAAAACATCAATGCTATTGACTGTCGAAATTCTAGTGAAGAAACGCCTCTAGTCAAAGCTATTAGAAACGGACACAAAGATTGTGTTAATGAAATACTAAATCATGGCGCTGATATAAAAATAATGCTACCAGGAGACTATTCTGTGCTACATGTCGCAATAGACGAAAAGGAAATAGAAATTCTAAAGATTCTATTAGAACATGATGACGCTAAAGATATAATAAATGCACCAACAGTCATCGATAAAGATCGTGAACTGTATGGCTTCAGTCCTTTACATGTCGCTGTCTTGAATAAAAACAAAGACTGCGTTGATTTACTCTTAAAAAAAGGTGCTGATGTAAAATTTAAAGTTACTGGTCTGAATAAACCAACCGCTTTACATATCGCAGCGGTTATAAACAGCGCGGAAATTGTAGAATCGATTCTCAAATTTGATAAGACTACTATTAAAGAAACAGATGGTAATGGTTTGCTGCCAATGCATTCAGCTAGTAAGGAGACTAGAAGAGATATCATAACCCTTCTGCTGAAAGAAGGGGAAGATCTTTCAGCGTATACAGACAAACCAAACGATGAAAGACGAACTGCAGTTGATTTGATAATGAATAATGTGTCAAAACCTACTGAATTTATTGAAGAAATATTTGATTCTTACATTTCAAGTGATGGAAGAGATTTAGAAGATCGTGACTGTAGAGTTAAAGTTGATTATAGTGTGCTTATGCCTGCTGGACGAGAAAAAGAGCAAGTGAAAATTATAGAAGCTATTCTTGAGACTGGGAACAGATTTAAACAACATAGACTGCTGGTTCATCCGTTAGTTGAGAGCTTTCTTTATCTGAAATGGAAAAAGTTGTCGCCCTTTTTCTACGTAATGTTTCTGATTAATAGTTTATTTTTATCATCGCTTAATTTATTTGTGGTTTCGACTTTTTATTATTTCGATACTACTGCGAATGCTGAATGTCCCCCGCCGTTGTTAGATCCTCGTTTTTGGTGTCTGCTATCTGTTTTATTATTCGGTCTTAAGTTCTTTCAGGTTAGTATAAATATATTTATTTTATATTGCAACCATAGATGAGAGAATTAGTCTCAGATAGAGCGCATTCGTCCAACTAAGCGTGGCACGTTGACAGCTATGTGTGCGTGACCTTTGGCGACTGGCACTGTACGGACACGCGCGTCTATGTGTGTTTAAAGTTGCCAGATTATGAATAATCTCCCAGTATTTTGCATATAGTTATGTAATATTCTTATATTCATTTGCGGTTTTGAAAAATTTACCATGGATTTAATTAATGCTTTTATAAATACATTTCTTAAATGTAGGTACCGAATTAAGTTTTAACTACTTCGTAAATCTTAAATCTGTATATATAAAATCCTTGCGTTACTGACTGACTGACAGATAAGCTACAGCCGAAACTACTCGGCGCATGAAGCTGAAATTTAGCATGTATGTTTCTTGGGAACCGTAGGGGTGCACTTAGAAAAGAAAAGAAAAAGAAAAAAATATTTTATTCTTAACACGCACACAAATAAAAAACACCATGAAAAAAAAAAACAGTACAAAAAAAACAATAAAAACAATTTAGAAATATATATAAGTGTGGCGTGTCAGAATAGGGCATAGTTCAGCATTTGTCAGGCAGATGCCTGACGCTGATTTTCAACTATGCCCTAAGACGGGATTTCTTGAAATTCCCACGGGATCGGGCAAAACGAGAAATACGAAAATATGTGCGTGCGAAGCCGCTGGCGTCGATTAGTTGAGAAATAAATAGTATGTATGTACACACGGCACCAAGTCAAGCTAAACAGTTGTTGTACGATTTTGATACTTATTCCCTACGCCATAAGTATGTATGTACACACGGCGCCAAGTCAAGCTAAACAGTTGCTGTACGATTTTGATACTTATTCCTTACGCCATAAGTATGTATGTACACACGGCGCCAAGTCAAGCTAAACAGTTGCTGTACGATTTTGATACTTATTCCCTACGCCATAAGTATGTATGTACACACGGCGCCAAGTCAAGCTACACAGTTGCTGTACGATTTTGATACTTATTCCCTACGCCATAAGTATGTATGTACACACGGCACCTAGTCAAGCTAAACAGTTGCTGTACGATTTTGATACTTATTCCCTACGCCATTAGTATGTATGTATACAGGGCGCCAAGTCAAGCTAAACAGTTGCTGTACGATTTTGATACTTATTCCCTACGCCATAAGTATGTATGTACACACGGCGCCAAGTCAAGCTAAACATTTGCTGTACGATTTTGATACTTATTCTTTACGCCATAAGAACGGTGCAAAGGTCAAAGTTTATAAGCTTGACGAGTAGCAGGGTGTACACGAATATTTGGATCGTTTGGGGATCGAACTCAAAACAATATTATGTAAGGTATATACTAATGGAAATTGAAATTCTATTACTATATTTATGAGAAAGAAGATATATCTTCAGTATACTTTTATAATACGGTAATGTATTTTTCATTAACATGACAATCATTATCACATAATCAATTGACAAGTGCATTTTCCCTAATTCAGGCAGAACGGCGTCGACAAAAACTGGCAACACTTACATATTTCTTGCACAAATACGAATTTTATCGAAATTAAATTAGGAAACAGTCAAATTATCAATAGTTACCTGTGAAAAGATATTCCATTTTCCTGTTTTTGTTTTTAGGAACAACTTTTACAGTGTTTAAGAACGCAAGACGGCATCTTGAGAATTTAAAAGTTGAAGTGATCGTCACGCGTGAACTGTACGATGCGTTGTAGCGCACTGAGACGAGTTTGTATTCGCTTTTCAATTTTGTATTTGCTTTAGTGGCCGCACGCAACTGTGCCGTGCGTTCCATCTGATACTAATTCTCTCATCTATGATTGCAACACAAATATATCGGCTGTTAGGCCATAGAGATCATTATGATACAACGGAAATATGCATAAGGTACTCAGCTTCATTGTCTGTCAGTCAGTCAGTAACGAAAAAGCTTTTTAAACACCTACATAACATAACATAAATTCACGCCCCGAAGAAATTACACACCCACACTTCGCCGGTTATGTTATTGTTTAAACACCTATTTATAATCAAAGAAAATTTAAAGTTTCTGAGTACATACTTTTAGGAAAATGCTGACTTAATGCTGGGTGTAAGGAACGGCGTACCGAAAACTGATATCCGTTCATGATTGTCAGGCTCCAAGCGGTGCAATTTTCGGGAAAATTTTATAATTTTCAGTTTATCATTTTTGGCTTATTTTTTCATATAAATATAATGTAATAATATAGTAACTATTGTTGAAGCGCAAAATCGATTATAACCGCAATTAACTTTTCATAAAATTCTAAAAATTAAAGATGTACAGTATACATGGCGCGTTTATTCTGACCTGACATGGGCCGCGGCGGAGGAAGCGCGCCATGTACTACATTGTAATCTCGGCCGCTGCCACCCGCTGCTGTAGGGCCGTAACGATTTTGCGTATTCATATTTTTAACATAGTTGTTTATTTTTAAAACTGTTTGATTCTTATAATTTTTCGAGACAAATCGACCGCCATGGGCCTCAGTATCATGTACTGGATCGCTGGTATCAGTTTTCGGTACGCCATTCCTTACACCCAGTATTGTTTGCTTTGCTTCCAGGACTACCACCTGGGGATTGAGCATCGCTTCACCCACGTGGAGACTTGGGTGAAGCTTCTCTGTGTAGTATTCGTATCACTGACACTCCTGCTGATGCCCTGGACACCGTACAGCATCTGTACAAGACACATAGCCGCCATAGCGATGCTCGTCTCTTGGCACGATATGCTCTGCCTTGTCTCGAGGTTTCCGAATTGGGGGTATTATGTTCTGATGTTTGGTAAAGTCGCTTCTAATGTTGTTAAGGTGAGTTTAACGTAACATAACTTCACGCCTTTTATCCCCGAAGGGGTGCGCAGTGGTGTAATATTACACCTACATTTCGGCCTATGTATTTTAGGTCCCACGTAATAAGGGCGAGCCTATTGCCGTTACCGGGCACATTGCCAGTCTTCGTGCTGCTACTGAGAATTCGGAAAAAGTCAGTAACACTTTTGCCAGACCCGGGAATCGAAACCGGGACTTGCCAATCAGCAGACGCATACGGGCGTTACGACATAAATAAAAAAATAAGTATATTTTTGTTGTGCAACTGCGGTAGGTGTTAGAGTTCCTCCGACGAGAGTGAGGGACGATCTTTTAACTCCCTGTGCTTTCTCTCCACGTGTATCTTTTACTTGCTCTGAGTGTATATTACTTAATAATATTCTTTTCCAGATCTTATTTACGTTCTTGTTCCTGATAATGGGCTTTTCATTAAGCTTCATGATACTACTCCGCTCCGCAGCACCCTTCGACGGCCCATGGCCCGCCACAGTCAAGACAATCGTCATGATGACATCAGAATTTGATTACGGCAACATGTTTGAAGACACAAATATAGACACCGTCATCTTACTACGAATAACCTTTTTAATATTCCTTATAATAGCTGCAGTAGCACTCATGAATTTATTAACAGGTGTCGCAGTCAACGATATAAATGAATTAGAAGAGTTCGGTAACATTAAAAGATTAGCAAAGCAAGTAACATTTATAAAAACTTTTGATACGCTAGCTTATAACAAAGTCTTCAGCACAATACTACCAAAAACGATACAAGATGCTATAAAAAACAGACAAACTATTCCCAAAGATATAAAATTGCGGCCAAGGAAACACAGACCAAAATACGACTTACCAACAAAACTGAAAAATGCAATTTATGATGTAGCACAGAAACAGTTAAAAGATGTAGAAGACGAGCAAGATAAAATGATATATAAAAAGAAAGCAAATGATAAAGAAAGTAAAATAAATAAAGATAGAGAAGCAGAAGAAAGTGAAACAGCTGACTCTAGAAGTGAGAATAAAAGATTGAATACTGATTTAAATGCCTTAGGAGAAGTCGTGAAAGAAATTGAAGTGCAAACTAAGACCTATGCAGAGGAATCAAAGTCTTCAATAGAAGCGTTGAATGCGAAGATAGATAGGATTTCGCACTTCCCTCCCGCGCTTCGTACAGTGTGGTGCGAAACAAATAGCTGTGTTTTTTAAATAACTTTTTACCGGTTTTGTGATAATTTTTCAGCTCGTAAGTTGCTTCTGGTTGTGTATTTTAGGGTTTAGGCTCCGTGTATTGTAAGTTTTGTACATATTATATTGTAAATAGTGTAAATAAGTGTAATTCATCGATCGGTAAGTCTTTTATTTTTTCTTAATGTAGGTACTGCGAAAAAAGTAGGTAAGTTTTTTTACTAAATTATTTTTACTGTTAAATATATTTGTGTTTAGGTTTCCTTTTGCGGATACAATATAGTATAGTTAAATAAGGTAAGGTAATAATGTCTTTATTCTGTAATGAACCACCTGATCGTGGTGGTGGCACGGATTTTTGTACACCGAAGTCGCCAACGACTAAACGTTTATTTAGTGATATGTCACCATCGTTTATTACGCCAGATGATAGGTCAAAACGTTTTCAAAGCGAACCATTGGTAAATAGTGTCAATTATTCTGATAGTTATTGTGATTTAGTAGCTCAGGCAACTAGTTATTTGGCCAACATAAATGAGTTAGTGAACGATCAAGGATCGCGTATTAACGTCGCTAACAAAACTGCCATAATGGATTTTACGCAGCGTATAACAGGTATAGTATCCATACTAGCATTAAAATCGTCTAGCAACGAAACTAGGATGGCGCATTTGGAACGAGAGTTAGATAGCTTAAAAAACAATCAGCAAAAGCCGACGTACGCACAAAAACTTAGCCTTCGTCTACCAGCGAAGTCAGTGCCGGCGGCAGTCGCGGTGGAGTCTCACCGTGTCCAACGCCCTGCTATTGTAGCTTACCCGACTACAGAGCGTTCAGCTGAATACGGGTCGTCATCCGCTACGAAGCAGGCACTGATGAAGGCCATCAAACCTTGCGACGAAGGCTTTCAAATAGTAGGTGTCAAAAAAACAGCCAAGTCTGGGGTAGTACTACGTGTAGCCAACGAAAAACAACTCAAAAAGTTGGAATCCGTAAGTGCGATTAGGTCTGCCGGTCTACGTCTAGAGAAGCCGAAAGGGCGTAAGCCACGCATTCTTGTCAAGGACGTACCCGGTGCTATGGAGGACAAAGCGTTCATCACGGCGTTATACCGTCAGAATATCAAAGATGAGGTAAGTGTAGATGAGGAATCGTTTATTAAAAATACCAAAATCACTCGTAGGCGTAAATTAGATAGTGGTCGTAAATGGATAGGCCTGGAAGTAGAACCAGACATTCGTAAACATCTTGTTAGCACAAAAGAAAAATTGTTTATAGATTGGGCAACATGTAGGTTTATAGACGACATAGAAATAGTGCGGTGTTCAAAATGTCAACAATTCGGTCACGTTCAAAAGTTTTGTACGTATAAAACAGCTGCTTGTGCTCACTGTGCTGGGGAACACTAAACAAAAACTTGCTCAAATAAAGATCTTCCTGATTTTAAACCTTCATGCGTAGCATGTAAACGCCTTAAGAAACCGCATGACCATCTTTGCGGATCTCAGGAATGTCCCACATATAAGTTGAAATTAGAACAACTAATTCTTAATACTAACTACTGAATTAATAGTTTAGGGAACCTCATACTTAGGTAGGTACATCATGGATAATATCGTTATAGGACAATTAAACCTTCACAACGATAGGGTGGCGACATTAGAGTTAGAGCGCTTAGTTATAGAATATAAGTTAGACGTAATACTCGTACAAGAACAATATCAAAATACAAGCCAGAGTAATAAAATCATACAGCTGGACGGCAAAGCACGAGCTGGGATTTATGTCGCGAATTCAAACTTAACTGTAACATCTATTAGTAATCTCATGACGTCACACTGTGCGGTTGCGGAGGTATCTTCTGCGTCCTTTAGAGTTTATGTTGTCAGCTGCTACTTTCAGTATTCACATCCGGTTGCCCCTTACTTACACCATCTTCGCTTGGTTTTAAGGTCCCTTGTGGGCCATAAGGTCATAATTAGTGCCGATGTAAATGCATCATCTACGTTATGGTATGGCAAATATCGTTCTTCTGATAGGGATCGACGGTGCGCCGTCGAGGATTTCATTGCAGAAATGAATTTATCCATCCACAACACACCAGATGCACCACCTACTTTTTGCAGCCCCATGGGCGAGTCTTCTATTGACGTCACACTTTCTTGTGGGGACGTTCGTTTAGATAGGTGGCGTGTCCTACCGGACGCGTCATGTAGTGACCACCGCCTAATCGTGTACGAATTCACGTCAAGGCTGCCACGGGACTCGTCATGTATGTCCTCTATTAATTTTAGATATAAAACAAAAGGAGCTAATTGGGATCTTTTTGGTTCACTATTCGCGTCACATGTCAAATACTTCACTTGCTGTAGTCTTTCTGTAGAAGAGAGTGCTGAAATTTTGTCTGACACCTTCATATATTGTGCGGATGTTGCCATTGGCCGTGGTTCTATCACCAACACTCGTAGATGTGATTGGTGGAATAACAACTTAGCTGAACTTCGGCGAGCCTTTCGCAGAGCACGTAGAAAGTTAAATCTATTAAAAAGACGTCAAATAACAGGTGACGTTTATGATACTGCCTTCATTGCTCTTAGAGTTGCTAGATCTCATTATAGGTCTGCAGTTGAAAAATGCAAAAGAAATTTGTTACGTAAGATTGTTGATAGACTCGATAGGGAGGGTCCGTGGTCTCCTTTATATCACGAATTTAAAGCAAATAGATCTATCGACTTAGCTTATACCCAAAATATCAAAATTAATGGTAGACATTCCACTGGTATTGAGGAGACAGCGGACTATCTCTTGAATTGTCTGATACCCAACGATCGGCTGGAGAATGACACAGACTACCACCGTCAGATCCGACAATGGGCTGCTTTGCAACCCGTTTCACCAACGTCAGACCTACCATCCTATGACGAATTTATAAATGCTGTCGGATCTTTGCCGCCTAACAAAGCTTCAGGCGAAGACAAAATCTCCAACAAGATGATAAAGGAAGCTTGTAAAACATCTGGTGAGTCCATTTTGTTTGTGTTTAAACGTTGCATAGCAGAAGGTATTTTTCCTCGTATATGGCGCAGTGGTTACATTAGGATCATACCAAAAAGAGGAGACAAACCGTCCGACGACCCTAAGTCATATAGGCCAATAACATTGTTACCATCACTAGGAAAGCTTTTAGAACGTCTCGTAGTTCCCCGGCTTCTGCCGGGCGGTATTAGATTTAGCGATAGACAATTTGGCTTCACAGTAGGTAAATCGACAGTTGACGCAGTTATATCGGTTAGGAAGATAGTTTCGTCATCAACACTACAATATGTGCTAGGTATATTCTTAGATATATCTGGCGCTTTCGACAACGCATGGTGGCCAATGCTTTTACTTAAATTAAAGTCTCGTGGATGCTTTAGTAACATATATTCCCTCATTTATACGTATTTCCTACATGGAACAGCAAAGTTAAAATTAGGCCACCATGCTGTGTCGAAGGCGCTGACCATGGGTTGTCCGCAGGGATCAGTGTTAGGCCCGTATTTATGGAATCTAGGTTTTGATGACTTTCTAAGCATACCACTACCACCAGGTTGCTCATTGACCGGATATGCAGATGACGGTCTTTTACTTATTCAATCTAATACTAGGGTAGGACTTGAAAGGTTAGCTAATCAATGTTTAGACTTAATCAACAATTGGGGTGAACGCAATCGTTTATATTTTTCTCCACAGAAAACATTTCAATTACTTTTGAAAGGGAACTTAAAAACACCGCCTCGAATCAAATTCAATAACATAACCATTAGAAACAAAGAATCAGTTTGTTATTTGGGGTTAGTTTTAGAGAGAAACTTTTCATTTGTCGAGCACATTAGAACAGTAGGTGAAAAATCTAAAAGAAGTTTTTACGCCTTGTCAAAGATATCAACTGCGACATGGGGGCTTTCGTTCAAAACTTTAAAAGTAATTTATGGTGCAACATATCTGGGTTGTATGTGTTATGGTGCGCCTGCATGGGCTGATAGAGCTACTATCGGTGCTGTACGACGTAAAATGCTACAAAGTCAACGTCTCGCGTTGATATTTTTGTGCAAGGCTTATAGGACAGTTAGTACTGAAGCTTTGCCAGTACTGGCAGGTGTATTTCCAGTCGATCTTGAGGCACAAAGACGAGCAGCAATGTATTACGTGACACGAGATAACATGGATCTAAATTTTCTAGCTCCGCGCGACAGACATAAGATCGCTAGATTGTTGAACCATCAATCCACAGTCTATGACGATCTTCTTGATGAATGGCAATGTCGCTGGAACACATCAACTAAGGGCCGTCACCTCTACCAGTTCTTCCCATGCGTCCGAGAGCGACTGGCGAGGAACTGGTTGGAGGTGGATCACTGTGTAGCCCAATTTCTTACAGGTCATGGCAACTTTAAGAGCAAGTTGTATTCATTTAAGCTAGTTGATTCACCGTTATGTCAATGTTCAACATCTGGCAACAATTATGAACAATCTGCTCATCACATTCTATGGGAGTGTAGTCTTTGGCAAATTGAACGTAATATCATGCTTAACGAATTAGAGGTAACTTCTGGAGTAGTGTACTATACGGATCTTGTGGCAAGTAGGACGAATTTCCGTGCGTTTAGGCGTTTCTGCCATACATATTACTGGAAACAGGCATAGTTCACAATTTAGGCCCCCTTAATGCTCATGTCCGTGGTGCTTATCTTTTCACATCACTATATCTCTTCGTTGCTTGTCTCCCGCTTTGTTAAGGAGGGAAGTGGATTATTCATTTTCCAACTCCTCCAATATACTTCTGATTAAGTTCGTTGCGGGTTCCAAGACAGTTTAACTTTCCCCGGGACTTCACGAGTGTCAAAACTCGTTGTCATCAATGGTCACTGCTGCTGAACCTGGCTACACAGGTGACACAGTAGTGGGAATGAGGGTGGGATTAGTCCCATTAAAAAAAGATAGGATTTCGCATGAAATGCAAATGTTTTTGAATATATTACAAAGTCGTCTAGATAGTTGATGTACAGATTTAAAATACAAAAATGTTAAAATACCTAGATATATTTGTTTATTTTTCATTGAGTCTAATAGAATGCTGTGTCGTGGCTGCAGGTTTATCTGTCATGTCGCGATGAAAAGAAATTAACGCAAGGGACACAAAATATTACACATATATTAACAAAAAACACACTGAGAATCATCTTCATCGTCCTAGCGTAATCCCTGTTGCATCCCAGGGTCCGCTTACTAGTCTAATATTTAAAGATTCTTTATTAAGAAGTACTGCCAAAGATCTTCATGACAGCCAGGACCAACAGTTTAACGTGCACTCCGAGGCAAGAGGTAAACGATACTTAACAATTAATATTGTGAAATTTAATACGCATTTCACTTTGAAAAGTCAGTGGTGCGCCGTGGATTTAACTCGAAACCCTCTGCGTAGTAGTTTCTTTTTTATACACAAAACACACACCTCCCTCCCCGACAACTCCCTTTACAAATATACACCCAACGGACACAATGAACATCCAGAATCGAAACAACAATAAAATCACACAAAGTGTTGTCTCGAACCCACAATACTCGACGCAGTGACAAGCAGCTAGCCGACCGCTTAAACCACTACACCAACCGTGCAGTCTTTTATTATTAATCTCCCCACTATTGTCTTTGGCTTCAGATTATTTGTTTTCTTTACAATTAAGACACATATTCACACTCATCCCCCTACTTTTGAAGCAGGCGGTGAGAATGTGTGTGCTCTCCTGTGTGCGGTATACAAGTTTATACAAATTTATCTTACTTGCGAAGGAATAAATACCTCGGTAGAAAGTTGGTCCACGACCAAAACCAGTGCGGGTCGGTCGAAAAATACCGAAATATTTAGGCCTTAAGATAAACTTGTACAATGTATATATAGACTGATTGCGAAAGTTTAAAATCGCTTTCTACTGGTGTTTGTGGTTTACAAACTGTCCATCTACGTCCTGTACCGACATGATCAAGTGGTTAGCTACCTTAGCCCCGTAAAAAAAGTAAATGTAAAGGCGGCATCCCACGGTATCCTCACGCGGTTCTACCGAAAGACGCGTGCAGCACTTTTATAATAAACTGCCGTCCATAAATGACGTCACACAATTTTCACGATTCTTTGACCCCTTGTCACAACTAGTCTCATACATCACCATCACATTCTCCAAACAATGTCACACTTTATCGACGCCCTCCCCTCTCTACATGTGGGACGTATGTGGGTGACCCCTAACTACGAAGGTGCCGATGCCGGAGTCCGGCCGCGAAGCCACGCGTAGCGGGCCTCACGTAGTACTAAGAGGTCAAGCACTGGCTATAGACAGGAATAAATTTAAGAGCAAAATAAACGCCGAAAAAAAAACAGAAACAGAAAAAAATATGATGTACAGGCACAAAGATATGTATACATCCAATTTCTTTGAGGCACAACAAAAAACGTACATAACAAAAATACAAGACCCAGGGGCAGGCCTTCATGGAGCATGGGCGCAGATTACTAAATAGTTACTTCGTTTCCAACGTTCAGAAAACCTTTAAAGAAGGCGCTGTATCGAATATTTTTTTATCCTAGTTCTCACTCACTATTCTTACAAATTGAGTTAAACGGTGTATGTGTGGTTTGAGGGACCATATATATTTTTTTACTTTTAGTTAGTGTAACTGTTAATTAAAGATCCAAAACTAAATTGAATATTGGAGTTTGTAAAAAAGTTTTAAAAAAGTAATTGAGCTTCAAGTGTGGTCCCTCAGTTCACACATTGAATGTTGCTAATCTTGCCAAATATGTAGTTTACAAACATATTTTGTATAGAGATCGTTTGTAAAAGCCAAATTAACTAACTTAATTATTAATAATTGGTAGTCTTTCGCAGTCCACTACTGCGTTTATGCCTCTCTTAATTAGTTTCACAGTAGCATTGTGCGTCAATAGGAGGATATTGGCCTACTATGCCAGGTTGGTGCAGCGATACCTGTGGAGAGACCAACAGACTGCTACGCGGGTCTCGTGTTCGAATCCACGGCACGCACCAATGACCTTTCGAAGTTAAGTGCGTATTAAATTGTTCATTATCGCTTGCTTATCGGTGAAGAAAAAGAAATGTGAGGAAACCTGTCTGAGAGTTCTCCATAATGTTCTTGAAAGACATGTGAAGTCTGCCAACCCGCACTTGGCCAGCGTGGTGGACTATGGCCTTACCCTTCTCATAGTGAGAAGAGGCCCGTGCTCAGCAGTGGGACAGTATAATATAGGGCTAATGATGATGATACCATGTCGGTTAGACAGTTTGGTATAAGTTTTGATGTCAGGTTTGCCGTCTTTTCGCGAAGATATTACTTGCTTCGTATATTTTGCCTAAGTCTGCTGATAGCTGATATTCTGTCATATCTGGTTATACTGGTAAGCGGACTCCGGGCTCCAAGGTGTGCAAGTCTTGGATGCAACCAGGATAACGTTGGAACGATGATGATGATGATGATTTAACCTTAGTAGCTTCATACCATGACACTCACGGAATGTAATGGTGTAGTGAAATTTTGTATTCTTAACTGTCATACAAATTAAACATGAATGAAAATTATATAAGTAAAAATGAAAACTAAATAAACTAAACGTAGAACATTATTACTAAATATATTTTTTATACAACAGACGTTTCCGAACGTCTACACAAACGTCAGTTTGACAGTTTTGACATTTGAATACAGGGTTTGTTTTGATGTAAGTTTGACAGTTTTGATACTTCTATAAGAGTTTGTTTTGACGTCAGTCAGTTATCAACAGTGCACAGTACTGATAACTAATATGGTGTTTACGTGTTTAATCCTACATTCTTAAAATATATTATTTGTGTTAAAGTATTTATTTTAAAAATACAAGTGTGTGTAAAGTGTGTGAGGCGGTGAAAATAATGTAGGTACATATAATATTATATTATTATGTAAAATATTGATGCCGGTAACTACTTAGAAAGTAAGTACCTATTTAATAATAACTATTTCAAATTCTTTGCATTATTTCATTCAATTAATTCAATGATACTGTGACGCTAGCAGTGGCATGACTCGCCTTTTGTAAAATATCTTAGTTAAGCAACGCTTGCATAGGTCGCCATTTGGATGGGTGACCATTTTGGTGGTGTCTACTTCAGAGCGCTAGTGTGCTTCGGAGGGCAAGTGGCACTTTCAGCCTCAGTTGTTGTCTGAGTACAAGAATCGTTAGCTCATGTCGGAGGTCTTCGGACGTCTGAACACTCACACACCAGAGTTGGACACACACTCGGAGGAAAATATATTAAGTCATACTCAGGGCCGTGCCGACCCAATCCAGCGCCTGTGTGCGAAATCTATGAAGCGCCTGTGCAGTGGCGTAGCTAGCTTGGTGGCACCCGGGGCGGAAGTTGGCGGATGACTCTCGCTTGGCTCTGCCCTGGTCATACTTAAGTAACAAAATACCATGTGTCGAAATGAACTTCTCAAATATCACTGGCTTAACTGTTCTTTTAGGAGTGCCTCTAGGCAGTATTTTAGGCCCTTTAGTTCATGTTTACATAACATTGTGCAGATTGGAAATATCTCATAAAAAGGACAGGTAAGAAGTACCCTAAACTGAAGAGCATGCATGAGGAATTTGATGGGAGTGAATGAAGCAATGAGATATGTCAGGTTCGTTGCGAATTGCGGTATGTTGTCTCTGCCTACCCCTTCGGGAAACAGGCGTCAGTCTATGTATATTTAACAATTTACTTGAGAAACATTTGTGACGTAGTACTGTTTGCTGACTATACTTCATTGATGTTTAAAATAGATCGACTTAAGGAAAACTTCGATGAAATAAACAATGTGCTTATTCAAGTGACTAACCGCTGCATGCTATATTAATTTGATCTATCTGATTTTTTGAGGTTTTTGATACAATTTTCACATAAGCTTAATACAGTATGTCAAACATGTGTCTTGACTCTCAAAATCCATGGGTCAATCGAATTTTGAAAGCGGCCGTTAATGGTTTACTGTAAACAGCTCTAGGTATATGTATGGTGACGAATCAAGAATACAAAGTATGGCTATCGTATTTATTCTGTCGGTATCATCAGAGGTGCGTAAGGAAAATGCTTGAAGCTATTACACTCTTTTTAAATCTACTACAACTACTTCAGAATTTCGCGTCGACTGCTGGTCATATGCCTTTCCAAAGTTGTATATAACATCTTTTATTTCTTTTACAGATCATCCGTCCTTACAGCTGCCATTTCTTCACATAAGGTACACCTGAAACATAAATATAACCTGGGATATGTCACACACTGACATCGTATCCCTAACAAGACATAAGCTGTACTACGGTAACTGAAAACATACGTACATATCTAAATCACATACGAATAATATGTAAATTTCACTCAGAAACAGAGAAAATAATTGTTCTCATTAAACAATGATTTATTCAATCGGTTACAATCTTCGGCTTAGCAGTTAAGGGCGCTAACCGCTAGGTTAAGATTCTACTCATACCAGAAAAGGACAAAGCTATGTACAAGAAACGTGCAGGCACCTCCGGTATTAGCGGACAACTGTATGAGACGAGGCTCGTCAGCTTAATCCTCTTCAGATTACTCCACGATGACACCATTCAAGAGTTCCACCTCGCCTCAAACATGGACGACATTGGAGCGTTCGATGACGTCTGTCTCAGAGCCAAAATCACCGGACTAGAACGTCCCTTACTCGTTTTCATCCAAGCGAAACACAAAGAGAACGATAATAGTTATTTGAATTATGATATAGTGAAAAACTTTCATGACAGTCTTGTTCGAGTTAAAGAAAATTTCTATGCATCCAAAAGTCGGAATCGAGAAGTTTTTTTTAAGGGCAACTTTGAAGACACACAATGCTTATTCGTACTGTATACAAATGCAAAGTTTTGTGATGATACAAACATTGGAGCAGCAACTACAGGGGCAAATCTCTCTCCATCACTTAAACATGCACGCAAGCCGTACCAAGGTAATTTTGCTAAAAAACTCAGTCACCTGATTGGTACTGGTGAAGGCAATTCACAAGGCTCCCAAGCCGATTTTACTGAAAACGATTTAGAAATCGCTAGCAAGAAAATTTTACAAGATGAAATCACGACACTGGCTGAACACTTTTCAACATTTCTCAATGACCAATCGATGAATATAATGTTAGATAAGTACATGGTACTATATCACGTAATATTGGCGCAAAAAGTTGTACATGTATCTGAGGTTAGGACAGAAGAAGTTATATCGAAGAAAGGAAAAGTTAAGAAAAATGAACAAAAACCTGCAAACATTTCTAAAATTAAATCTAAACAAAACAAAGATGAACAAACGGATGAAAGTATATCAGAGAAAAATGAACAAGTTGAAATAAGCGACAACATTCCTCAAGTAAACAAAGCTGGAGAAAACCAAATGGCACTTAATACTGATAAAATTTGTGACATTAAATGTGAAATTAATAAATCAAAGCAATCAGAACAAACAATGAAAACTAAATCAGAAAATAATAAACATAAAGAAACAGTTATACAAAATAGTAAGGCAAAACATGAGAAGTCTCAACAAATTCTTGATTTCAAATCTAAAGAAATGAAACCGAAACAAGAGCAAGAAGAAAAGAAACCTGAATCAGAAGTAAGAAAATATCGACATTTAACATTCCGACGTGATTTCATCTTCACTGAAGACAACAATCTTGTCATACTGAGAGACAAAATAATCCAAATAATTGTGAACAATCAGTTCAAGAACAAAAAGAAACAAAAGGCTAAGTCAAAGAACGACGGAGCAATGTCTTCTATCAACGATACGATTGAGAAACAAATATCAGAGTTTTTGTCAGAACCGTCAGTAACTACACTCAGTCCTTTGATTGGAACATGTATTATTAATAATAATGACAACTTAAAGTTTATCATTGGTAGACCTGATAGTGATCTTGAGAAATTGGAACGTATCAACTCGTCACAAGCTGGTCTGTCGTTGATAGTTGACGAAGCAGAAATAATAGCAGCAAAGAATATATTACTGTCACTTGAATTGAAAGTGCCAGCTACATTCGGCAATATTGATTTAACAATAGCGGGCGATTCGGCTAAAGTAGAGAAAAGACTCAACACCTTAGTGGAATTAATGGACAAATTATGCCAGAAATCTATAACGGTTGATTTGTATAATATTGTGACAATAGACAAGAGTGTAGGCGAAAGTTTCTTAAGTCTTACTGGTGGCCTCGGTAGTGCCGTTGGTAATTTACTTGTTTATGATAAGACCAGTAAGCTTCTTAAGTTCACTGAAGATTATAAATCACTGGAAATTAATGCTCGAGTCCTGTATGACAAGTTAATTAGTCGTGATAATATAGCAAGCAAATTCAACTCATATAGATTTGATACAAAGGCTATAACTAACTTCCCAAAGGTAGAATTCGATTATACTCAAGAAGCGAAGACTATTTTTAACAAAGTCGTAGTGTATGAGAAACAAAGCAATCATAATGGTGTGGAGAAATTACTGAGAGAAGAGATAGAACGACATCAAAACACAAGTGCACCATATAATTTGTCCTTGCTACCAGAGAAAATCGCTATATACTACCATAACGAAATACAAAAATGGTGGATGTCAAAAACGGGCAAGCTTTTCACAAAAGCAGAGAATGTATATGAAAAAGCAGTAAATAACATATTTATTGAACCACGCATCAGTGCAATGCAGACTACGTCATATATGAACAACATCAATTACTTCAGATACGATTTTAATGAAAAGGCGATGACATCTATAGCTTCCTTAGAAAGACATTCAAGAGCTATTATAGTTACAGATATACCTAGTCTTACTACTGTAAAGGTTACGAAATATTTCATGAACAAAGAAAAACACAATTATGCGGTTCTTGATTTAGAATGTTTACTTTATTTGCCGAATAAAGATTTCACTGCATTAACTTTAGAACTGAAACATACTACTAAGGTACTTATACTTGTGTGTGATAGCCCAAAAAATAGTCGATTGTTATATAAAGTTCTAGACGAACTTGCCGAAGTGATGGCAGACAAAAGAATTATTGTTATAATAAGGAAAGCTTTTGTCAAAATGGCGTACGAATATTTCGAACAAGTTGACATCATACTTAACGACGAAGGTCAAAGTTTAATTGATTTCACACGTGAATCTTTGAAAGATATCATTGAAAAGAGTTCAATCATATTTCAAGGTGTAAACGTTAGTTTAAATTGCCTTGTAGATGACAAATCAGCAGCTTATGTCAAAGGAGCCGTGTTAAATAAAATAATTAGCAGTGAGACCGTCGAGGTAGGTACATCACTCAGTAATGCGAATTATGAAGAAATGCGATATTTGTATGTTGAAAGAAAAGTTCATCTCGCTCCAATTGACAATAATAATGTACCATATGATTATATTGCGGAATATGACGACGAAGCGCCAGAATCCTCACCTGACTGATCTGAAAGGAGGGTTTGTTCGACGCAGGATGGATATAGTGATGGGCACCCCGCTTCTATTGTATCTATACGCTAACTATTTCGTAAACCTCATATGCGGTGAAGAAGTCACTGTAAACTGGAAATTAAATTTAGAAGCTAGCTTACTTACAGTCTACGAAATGTTCGTTGAAACAAAACTAAAAATTCTATTCCAAGATAAAAATGAAATGGATATTTACAGACCAACAATATAAA